>CM060284.1:2238796-2457056 GCA_030684275.1 Acipenser oxyrinchus oxyrinchus | reverse complement strand
ACTCTGAGGCACTGACACAACAAAATGTGAAAAAAGTTCAAGGGGTGTATACTTTCTATAGGCACTGTATATATATATATATATATATATATATATATATATATATATATATAGTACTGTGCAAAAGTTTTAGGCAGGTGTGAAAAATGCTGTAAAGTAAGAATGCTTTCAAAAATAGACATGTTAATAGATTATATTTATCAATTAACTAAATGCAAAGTGAGTGAACAGAAGAAAATCTAAATCAAATCCATATTTGGTGTGACCACTCTTTGCCTTCAAAACAGCATCAATTCTTCTAGGTACACTTGCACAAAGTCAGGGATTTTGTAGGCATATAGTCAGGTGTATGATTAAACAATTATACCAAACAGGTGCTAATGATCATCAATTCAATATTTAGGTTGAAACACAATCATTAACTGAAACAGAAACAGCTGTGTAGGAGGAATAAAACTGGGTGAGGAACAGCCAAACTCAGCTAACAAGGTGAGGTTGCTGAAGACAGTTTACTGTCAAAAGTCATACACCATGGCAAGACTGAGCACAGCAACAAGACACAAGGTAGTTATACTGCATCAGCAAGGTCTGTCCCAGGCAGAAATTTCAAGGCAGACAGGGGTTTCCAGATGTGCTGTCCAAGCTCTTTTGAAGAAGCACAAAGAAACTGGCAACGTTGAGGACTGTAGACGCAGTGGTCGGCCAAGGAAACTTACTGCAGCAGATGAAAGACACATCATGCTTACTTCCCTTGCAATCGGAAGATGTCCAGCAGTGCCATCAGCTCAGAACTGGCAGAAAACTGTGGGACCCTGGTACACCCATCTACTGTCCGGAGAAGTCTGGTCAGAAGTGGCCTTCATGGAAGACTTGCGGCCAAAAGCCATACCTCCGAGCGTGGAAACAAGGCCAAGCAACTCAACTATGCACGAAAACACAGGAACTGGGGTGCAGAAAAATGGCAGCAGGTGCTCTGGACTGATGAGTCAAAATTTGAAATATTTGGCTGTAGCAGAAGGCAGTTTGTTGCCGAAGGGCTGGAGAGCGTGCACGAATGAGTGTCTGCAGGCAAGAGTGAAGCATGGTGGAGGTTCCTTGCAAGTTTGGGGCTGCATTTCTGCAAATGGAGTTAGGGATTTGGTCAGAATTAATGGTCTCCTCAATGCTGAGAAGTACAGGCAGATACTTATCCATCATGCAATACCATCAGGGAGGCATCTGATTGGCCTCAAATTTATTCTGCAGCATGACAACGACCCCAAACATACGGCGAAAGTCATTAAGATCTATCTTCAGCATAAAGAAGAACAAGGAGTCCTGGAAGTGATGGTATGGCCCCACAGAGCCCTGATCTCAACATCATCGAGTCTGTCTGGGATTACATGAAGAGAGAGAAGCAACTGAGGCTGCCTAAATCCACAGAAGAACTGTGGTTAGTTCTCCAAGATGTTTGGGCCAACCTACCTGCCGAGTTCCTTCAAAAACTGTGTGTAAGTGTACCTAGAAGAATCGATGCTTGATGCTGTTTTGAAGGCAAAGGGTGGTCACACCAAATATGGATTTGATTTAGATTTTTCTTCTGTTCACTCACTTTGCATTTAGTTAATTGATAAATATAATCTATTAACATGTCTATTTTGAAAGCATTCTTACTTTACAGCATTTTTCACACCTGCCTAAAACTTTTGCACAGTACTGTATATATATATATATATAGATAGATAGATATATATATACATATATATATATATATATATGGATGAAGGCTATATTTGCATCCTGAGCCATTCGAAAAAAAGGCATAATACCACAGTAGTGACGTCAAAAAGTGATAATTCCTCTAGAGGAAAATATACTTGAACTTTGACCCATTTGACTCCTCGAGACCATCACTTTCAATTCAAACACAAAATGTCTCGTTTTCAATCACTCGACAACACCCACAGTACAGAAATGTTCATTAATGATCAACAAAATGAGAATTATAAAAAATAATAGATAGGCCTCTTCGGTAAGTTACAGGAAAACAATTCCATCTCAGGTTTCTGTGACAGTTTATAAATTACACGACCTTCGGTCTCATAATTTATGACATCACAGAAACCCTAGTGTGACAGAGATCAATGATTCTTAGTGTTAGATCTCCCTCCCGACCTGAGAGGGCGCTGTGTAAAGGGAACAGAGTACCCTGGACTGGATGGTCTGACAATTCATTCCCAGGGTTAGGTGGAAGTCAGCCATCTAGAAAGGGGGCGGAGCTACAGTACACTAAATCATTGACGGATTGGAGGAGCGGTTGCACTTGTTAACCAATGGGTCATGGCTGACGGTATTTAAGGAGACGTAGTGATGTGATCTGTTCCTTTTTTTGGTTAATGGTGAACCGGAAGGACAACATGAAACCTGTTATCATGAGTGTTTGTTTTGTCGTGTCTAAGGAATATCACTGTTTGTTATTATTAGACAGCTGAACGCGGTCTGGAGCTGTCGCCAGAGGCCAGCACTAAACCCGGAAATAGCAATACTTTTTTTTTCTTTTTTTTATTTAAAATGTATCCGTGACAAGATGTTCTGTAGATGGTGCCGGTTGATTCTATGGTAGTATAATCCCCCCCCCCACCACACACACACACACACAAATGTGCACACACACAAATGTCCAAGACATTTGCACAGCAGTGTCCACAATTGTATGATAGGGGCCATTCTCCAGCACTGTTTTGATGTCTTGGAACCAAAAATGAGTAAACTCCAGATGCATTTCTGTATAATAACATAATGTCAAATAAGGTCAATATTGAGACAGTTCCAAGTACTACATGTACATAATTGACATTCTATTTTGCTCAATGTAAGTAAGCAATCCATAAGTCTTCAGAAGCACAGAACTTGTGAAGTGTTTTAGAATTCTAAGTGTCAGGCTAAATACAAAAAGGCACCCTCTTCTTGGTGTCAATGGAGGATTTTCCATGTGTGGTTATTTACACGTGAAATGGCGATGAGGATCAGGTTTGTGGCCGAAGAAAAAACTGCCACAGAGAGGGATAGGGTAAGTCTGATTTACACGAGTGAATGACGCAAAACACAGGACATTCACACACGGAAACCCAGATTTCACATTCTATTTCCTTAAGTGACCGCACTACAATAAATATTACAAGGGAATGCGTCAGTTACCGTGGGTTCCAAGATGGCAGAAAGCAAGTAGCTCAGGGGAGGTTTTATGGTTAGCAATGGTGTATTTCATCTTAATGATAATGCGGGCAACTTTTTTTGTTTGTTAAATGATAAGAACATAAGAAGAACATAAGAAAGTTTACAAACGAGAGGAGGCCATTCGGCCCATCTTGCTCTTTTGTTTGTTAGTAGCTTATTGATCCCAGAATCTCATCAAGCAGCTTCTTGAAGGATCCCAGGGTGTCAGCTTCAACAACATTACTGGGGAGTTGGTTCCAGACACCCACAATTCTCTGGCATTTACAAATCACAGCTTTATTATTTATGTATCGTATTTATTTATTGCATTTATATAGCGCTTTTTATACTAAAGTATCACAAAGCACTGAACAGTACATAGCTGAAGAAGAAGAAAAAAATCAGCTTAACGCTGTGCCTTTAAACATTTCACTCAAACAAGATGTCACCACCTGGAAGTTGGTTACTTATTCCCGGTTCTTATTTGCGATGTAGTTGACAAAGTAGCGTGTCCTTTCTCTGTGTGTTTTAACACGCTTACACAGCTTGGTCAATTAATATATTGCTACTATTTAAAAATAAATCGCTCCTTCTTTAAAAAAACACCCCAAAATATTATATATATATTATATATCAGCAGCATAGCTACTACTCTATATTACCCGCTTGTTTTGCCCGTTTACCCCATTAGACGCCTTGCTCACTAAATATCGAGGTATCCCTAGATAGGGTATGGTCTCCTCTTTGCAAAAACACTAAAGATTTTAGTGAACAAGCCGTACCCACGATCAGCAGCACCCCAAAGTGGAACCAATAAAATGCATAGGAATCCCTTTGCTCTTACTTGTTGATAAACGGGGTCCAAAGTATAATGCTGAAGTCGGCGTCTTATTTGCCTGCTTCTTATTTGCCAGCATCTTATTCAGCCAGCTTCTTGTTCGCATCCCACAAATGTAACACAAATTGAATAAGTAACTGGGGTATTTCAGTCGTTAAATCGTTTTGGGACACTTATTTCAAAGTTGATTCTCACAGAGGGGACCCGCTACATCACCTATATGCATTTATACCGGCCCAGAAAGGATTTTGATACAAAACAGCAAAAATCATACAATAATCCGGGATGTCATAATTTGCAAAGACTGTAACTCAGTAAGAGTTTCCACGCTCATCCAGTCTGCCGTAACGAGGTGTGAACTCAAAACATATGACTATATCTATAGGACCATATGAAACTATATGACTGAAGATCCAGAATTAGATTGAATTATAACACATTACTAATTGTCATGAACTGAAAAGACATTTGTGTTTATTATTGTTATTTATTAATTTAGCTATTTAGATGACACCTTTATCCAAGGTGAGTTACAAGTATTACAATAGAAAATACAATATTCCAAAAATTCTAGTTATTATTATCATAATAGTATTGCTATCATTAGTAGTAGTAGTAGCAGAGGTAGTACTGGTGGTAGTAATGCTACTGTACCAACCCTCCCAATTTTCCCAGGACAGCCCTCTTTTTAGGTAGCATGTCCCAGTGTCCCCACAAGTTTAGTCAAATCTTATTTTTGTCCCGCTTTTGGCTAGTTGTCCCATTTTTCATGAACGTCTATGTTTGTCCATAGGCTGAACTGCAATTAAGCAGCATCCTGATGAATGAAGGTACACCCTGGGATCCTTCAAGAAGCTGCTTGATGAGATTCTGGGATCAATAAGCTACTAACAACCAAACGAGCAAGATGGGCTGAATGGGGCCTCCTCTCGTTTGTAAACTTTCTTATGTTCTTATGTTCTAAAGCTAACTGGCCCAATTATCCACTAACACTTTGAGAGGACAAGTTTGTAAAATTGACCCTAAAATGAAACAAATGAATCTGTAAAGTAAGTGTTAAACCTTTGCTACATGGATATTGTTGCTTAATTACCGCGAGGCAGCATGACGAGACAATAGTAAAATGCACATTGAATCTTTTATTTACATGAGGTATTTTATATGGGAGATCAGATATATAGAATAACATGGAGAACAACACCTAGAGCTTGCAGTGGCTCTTCTAGACACTCTGTGCATAAAATATTATTAAACCGAGGTGAGGAAAAGTTTTCATTGAAAGAAAACTCAAAACTCTTTGACTTAAACTTAAGCTGGGACCAAATCAAAACTAATCGCAATTTACAAACCTGGTACTGATGGCGAATCTTTTGCTTGTCAGAGGGATATTGCTTCTACACCAGAGCGAACCCGCCATTAGTACTGGGCTTGTAATTTGCAATTAGCGGGTGGGTCAAAGTTTTGATCCAGACCTTAATCCGAAGAAGAACTTGTGTTGAAAATGGTCATTGTTTTAATGCCTTATATGTGAAATAAAAGTACACTTGAGGTTATTTTCGTACTATATGACAGGTTTTGAGTTCACACCTCGTTACGGCGGACTGGATGAGCGCAGAAACTCTTACTGAGTTAATGTCTTTGCAAATGATGACCTACTATATTACTTTTTGCTGTTTTTGTATCAAAATCCTTTTGGGCCGGGATAAATACACATGGGTGATGTAGCGGGATCCCCTCTGTGAGAATCAACTTTGAAATAAGTGACCCAGAGCGATTTAACCCCTGAAATACCCCAGATACTTATTCAATTTGTGTTACATTTGCGGGATGAGAATAAGAAGCTGGAATGCGAATAAAATGCTGGCGAATAAGAAGCCAACTTCAGCATTATACTTTGGACCCCGTTTATCAACAAGTAAGAGCAAAGGGATTCCTATGCATTTTATTGGTTACATTTTGGGGTGCTGCTGATCGTGGGTACGGCTTGTTCACTAAAATCTTTAGTGTTTTTGCAAAGAGGAGACGATAACCTATCTAGGGATACCTCGATATTTAGTGAGCAAGCCGTCTAAGGGGTAAATGGGTCATCCAATGACGTGCCCCATGCGTTCTGTATAGGTTATAATGGGCTACAATTTGGGGTGCTGCTGATCGTGGGTACGGCTTGTTCACTAAAATCTTTAGTGTTTTTGCAAAGAGGAGATGATAACCTATCTAGGGATACCTCGATATTTAATGAGCAAGGCGTCTAAGGTGGGAAATGGGGCGAAACAAGCGGGTAATATAGGGTACCCCCATGCTGCTGATACAGTTTGTTATTAAGATTTGTTTTTTAAGAAGGAGCGATTATTTTTTAAATAGCAGCAATATATTAATTGAGCAAGATGTGTAAGCGTGTTAACACACACAGAAAAAGGACACGCTGCTTTGTCAACTACACCGCGAATAAGGAACCGGGAATAAGTAACCGACTTCCAGGTGGTAAACTGCGGGTTCGGTTGCATTCACAGCGCTGATAATCCAAAGGGGGCAAGTGCCCCTCTGCCCTAGGGGTTACATGCCTATGTATACAGTATTTATTTATTTATTTATTTATGTTCTGCGGTTGCCTTTAATTTATTTTGTTTCTGCACGTACTGCTACTTTGTATATGATGTGCACTAGTTGGTACAATACTCTTGTAAAATAAACGTGTTATGATTTTGAACGTGCGATTCTTAAGAACGGTATTATTGTCATGGCTTGCGCCTCGGCGCCGCTTTCTTTACAAATTAAGCACTGCTTGTACTCTTCTGTTATTTATTGTATATGGTTATGAATGAGTGTCTGTGAGAATGGGTTTGTTGGAGAGTAAAAGAGTGTTTTATGAAAAGAGAGATTTGTGTGGAGAGAAAAAGACCGCTGTTCGACTCAGTACCAGGAGCAGCAAATCTTGTAGCTAGAAGTGTTTCCTGCTGCTGTACCTTGTGAATAAACTGATGATTCGTGAACTGCATTCCTGCATGTGGAGTCCTACTTTCACAGTTACAATATGTGATGCAATACCGCCCTCTTGTGGTAGAGGATGGTAATGCACATTCGTTTAGACATAATCACAGCAACATACCACTCATTTTTCTCATTTGTACAATCTCGCTATTTTCAGGTCCTTTTTTCTGCTTTGATTCCATTTTTATAATGCAAGCTACATCTTCAAACAACACCATATTGTTTTTAAACATCGTTTAATATTTATCTCATAACAGTGGCGTAGGAAGAGAAAGATGGGGCCTGGTGCAGGAAGCATAGGGAAGCATTGTAAAGCATAGAGAGGTATGGTAAAGCATAGGGAAGCATTGTAAAGCACAGAGAGGTCTGGTAAAGCATAGGGAAGCATTGTAAAGCACAGAGAGGTCTGGTAAAGCATAGGGAAGCATTGTAAAGCACAGAGAGGTCTGGTAAAGCATAGGGAAGCATTGTAAAGCACAGAGAGGTCTGGTAAAGCATAGGGAAGCATTGTAAAGCACAGAGAGGTATGGTAAAGCATAGGGAAGCATTGTAAAGCACAGAGAGGTATGGTAAAGCATAGGGAAGCATTGTAAAGCATAGGGAGCATTGTAAAGCACAGAGAGGTATGGTAAAGCAGAGGGAAGCATTGTAAAGCATAGGGAAGCATTGTAAAGCACAGAGAGGTATGGTAAAGCATAGGGAAGCATTGTAAAGCACAGAGAGGTATGGTAAAGCAGAGGAAGCATTGTAAAGCACAGAGAGGTCTGGTAAAGCATAGGGAAGCATTGTAAAGCACAGAGAGGTCTGGTAAAGCATAGGGAAGCATTGTAAAGCACAGAGAGGTATGGTAAAGCAGAGGGAAGCATTGTAAAGCACAGAGAGGTATGGTAAAGCAGAGGGAAGCATTGTAAAGCACAGAGAGTATAGTAAAGCATAGGGAGCATTGTAAAGCACAGAGAGGTCTGATAAAGCATAGGGAAGCGTTGAAAGCACAGAGAGGTCTGGTAAAGCATAGGGAAGCATTGTAAAGCACAGTGAGGTGTGGAACAGGGTTAGATTTTACAGGTTTTTGTAATTGTCCCACAGACAAGTACAAAGCAGATCACCGGCATTAACATGACTGAAAGTTTGCAACAACAACAACAAGAAGTTATAAATAACTTTTGTCATGCTGGATAAATGTATGAATAATAAATCTTTATTGTTTAAACAAACTGAAATGTCTCTATTGCAAGCTTCCTTATATATATCAACCTCAGGTTGCAACTTGAATCAAAGGGGAATTAATCACTTTAAACTTTAGAGCAAGTGAGCTCTAGAATGTGATGAATTACAAACAAGACAGAACATGAAAACAAGCAATGGAGCAACATGGGAGTAAAATGAATTGTGTCTTGTTTAAACTTTTTATTTTATTGTCCCTAATTAAATGAGTTCTGTTGAAAGGATTTGCCCAGTTGGTGAAAGAGGAAAACAGAGATGAAAAACCTCGTGCCCTCGATTCTCATCCTGTCTGCCGTGATCTTGCTGGAGTTTCCACAGGTTATATTTCTATGTTCTTTTCTGGATTGGCCTGTTTGTCTTTCATAATGAAGCTGACTGATAATTTACGTACGGATACAGGCTGCCTACAGAAATATTTGACATTAGAAAATTATTCAGTAACTTCAACCAATCAGCTTCCTGCTTTAGCAGGCTGTAATTAAGCAATATGGCACCACAGGGTGTGTGTTGATGTGGGATATCAGCACACCTCGGGAGCTTTCAACCACCTGAGAAGTGGCTATATCCCACAACAACACACACCCTGTCGTGCCATATTGCGATTATACAATGGCTATGAATTCATTTTGAATGAAAAAAGACAAAAAGTAAGTTTTAAAAGATATTTAATGAAAATGTGCGTGATAACCCGGTTGACCGTGGTGATATCGGGTTTGTGACTAGATATCGACACGGGTCTGACGTCACAAACCCATTGAAATGAATAGGATGGCGGTCCTTGCCAATGTATTAATAGACAGTAGATGCCTGCTGGAACGTCTCAGCACCAACTGTGAATTAAGTTTAAGATCAATCTGCACAAGTGCCGGCTGTTTCTTTTTAACATGCCGTATTGAAAACTCAGTTCACGTCTATTGGGCAGCAAATACTAAACAAAGACACAATTGGTCAAAATGTGTATTTTGATATCCACCAAAACTAGCCAATCAATACTTTGCACAGACGAAAGCAACCAATCCTGTACCCGCAGCTACCAAGCCAGCCAATCACAGCCCTGTCAGCTGGGCTGGCGCAGACATCAAGCAATTTTCAACAACAGACACGGAAAGTTGAATAATAGTGCCCTCTCGATGATGGCTCTACTGTGTGATAGTTGACCTTGACTTTCGTTAGCGCACTCGCCTTCGGCTCATCGTGGTCAACTATCACACGGTAGAGCCATCATTGATGGGCAGTATCGCTTAATCAACCCCTCACCCCACATAGTGACTGTACAGTATATTAAGAATGTAATCATGTATTTATTCCTTTTAAATTATTTTTAAAACGGCAGACACACAAGCAAGCACAGACGCGTTGTGGCAAGACACATTCCTCAGTGTGTATTCAAACAAAGTTGATTATATTTATATATAATTAATTGGAGGAGGAGGCTGTGTGGTCCAGTGGTTAAAGAAAAGGGCTTGTAACCAGGAGGTCCCCGGTTCAAATCCCACCTCAGCCACTGACTCATTGTGTGACCCTGAGCAAGTCACTTAACCTCCTTGTGCTCCGTCTTTCGGGTGAGACGTAATTGTAAGTGACTCTGCAGCTGATGCATAGTTCACACACCTTAGACTCTGTAAGTCGCCTTGGATAAAGGCGTCTGCTAAATGAACTAATAATAATTGGGGGTTATTACAATTAGTTAAGTCCCTTCTTCTTAGATGGAAAGAGTCAACATTACAACACAAGTTGTTTTTTCAGTGGAGTCTTGTACAGTTAATTCTTCCTTTTAAATTATTTTATACATTCATACAGAACTGGAAGTCATAAGAATGAAAAATGTAATAACTGTGGGGAGCAAGAAACTGTAAAACATATACTCATGGCATGCGATAAATACAATCAGCAAAGAAGCTTATTAAATAAGAAGGGACATAGAAATTATAGCAGCATCAGTAAATTATATTTTAAAAGTAGAAAGAGAAAAGCAAATAGAGAAAGGAAACTATTTAAGTTTATAAAAAGTACAGGGAAATGGGAGAAGATATAATGGAAAAAATAAAAAATATATATTTATAAAGATAGCGGGCGCTCACCATCTCTACTTAGATGGCATGCACCAACTACCACTGAAAAGAAGACTCCCATCTTTGATTCAGTTAGTAGTCCTCTTGATGCAATGAAAAGAGCATTAGGAACTTCTTCTGTTACGAACTACTTCTTTAAGAAGGCGAAAAATGCTGAGAAAGACGACAGCAACAGAGCATCGACTAGGACTGTGGACACAGACACAAACGAAGCACTTCCCAGGATAGCATACAGAGAACCGCGGAGCTGACTTCAAAAAGAAGATGAGTCTGCTTCTGATTCAGAATTACCTATTCGGTTACCTGTTAGGCTATATGTGTTACTAGAAGTTCAGTATACAATTACAATGGGAATTCATATAACAATTCTTATTTATGAAAATCAATATTTTAATGGCATTACGGACTGCACCACTGCTTATCACATTTCTGTAGATTACAATATGTGTCAATTACGTGCTATGTATGTTATTAACAAATTGTGTTTCTTCTACTTATGTCTTATATATATATTTTTTTCAGATACAATGTTTTAAGGCTCCGATACCGATGGACCTCGCAGAAAATTCCCTTGATGATCAATATGTCCGTTGCGAAAGAAAAATGTTAAAACTTGTTAAGGAAAAATATCTTCCATCAGAATTACAAAACACCCCAAATTTTAAAAACGTCTGGGAAACAGCAAAAAAGTCAATGGTGAAAAAAAGGAGGATGTTGAATTTGGAACAAGCCACGGCAATCTATGCTTATACGATGGACGTTTACAACACGTTCAATGAAGAAGTTAGAAAAGGAGGAAAACATTACAAAGCTTTTCCGTTCAAGTCCTTGCATTTTTATTTGACAGACGCCCTGAAAACTCTGAGGTCCAAGAAGGGTCAATGTTATGACGTTTTTAGAGGGGTTCAAGGACAGTTTACCGCTCTTGAAGGTACAACTGTACGATTTGGTCAGTTTGCATCTACCTCTCTAGACAAAATGTAGCAAAAGAGTTTGGAAACGGAACTTTGTTTGTAATACACACCTGCCTCGGCGTGCCAATTGAAGAATATTCAGATAATCAAAGTGAAAAAGAGGTACTTATTCCACCTTTTGAGAAATTTAAAGTGCTGAAAGTCAATGGAAATCAAATCCACCTGGCGCGTATTGCTAACAAGACGAGTAATTTCAACTGCAGGGAGGTAAGCAATGATCAAGCGTGTGATTGAGTGGAAGAGCAGACGTGCTGGAAATTAACTTTTCTAGTTAAAGCAGGGCCAAGATTGGCTTTGTTTTAAAGAGATGCCGTCTCCGTCTTCAGGGATATTGCCTGTTAAGGTTCTGTTAAAATCATTGCTATCTGACACTGTGCGTTTGCATAGAGGTTTTCCGTTTGCTTAATCACGGTCAGCCCCATCGCAATGTTTAACACGCCTTTGTCAAGGGAAAGTGTGATTGAAAACAAACTGTGGAGTACTTATAGGCTTTTGATGCCAGGGTAACCACACTTATTTCTATCAAAATCTATTAATGTGCTTGTGATGTCATTTACTACATAGTTAATGACGTAACAAAACGATCTACTGTTCCTGTCTATTTAAACCTTCAGGCATCATGGTATCTAGTCTATTTATCCATTTATTTTCCTTTATTCTTCAATATTGTACATTATCTCATTTTTCTTCTTCTAAAACTACAAGTTTTAGGTCATCATGTTATGGTTGTTATTTGTAAAGTGCTGAGCTATTGGTTCATTCGCTGTTTTATTTCTCATGTTTGAGAGGTGATTCATGATGGGTTTTTTAAGACTGAATATTTATTTTCCGTATTTGCAATTTCACTTTTCAAATATATTTGCATGCTTTACATGTGCTGTTACTGATTTTAATGTCCTTTATTGTGTCTGGACCACAATATCAGCTTTCCTTCTGAAAACCACAAGCAGCGCCTTAGGAAATATATACATATATATATATATATATATATATATATATATATATATATATATATATATAATATTATATAATATGTAATTATTAATGGTACTCTTTTAACTTTCTCTTTCCTTATATTACACTCAAGTAGTTTTATATATATATATATATATATATATATATATATATTGCTACTAATTTGTTCTTTTTTCCTTATATTCCAGTGCCGAAAAAATGCTCCTGTCGTGAAGGATTATGTTGCATTAGTTAACAAGTCACCCTGAAGATGCAAAACTCAACGCTGGGAAAATGCTGGGCGTCTAATCAATTGTTCTATGTTATTTTTAGTATAGGCCAGTGTACATTCCTTGAGAATTATATTCTCTCACTCACATTGTACATTCGTTTGGGGCTGCTTTAATTAGGCATCTTAAACAACCTCTAAAAAGTCTCCTGCATTTTACCATTTGTGGCTCTGTGTTCTTTTTCTCTTCCTATTTGAAATGAATTGCATGTGTGGCATATTAAAGTCATCAATATAATTAGACAGTCAATGACTTGCCTATTTTGACCATTTTCCTGGGCTTTCAGTTCCAGTGGTTTGATTTCATATGCACAACAAACCAAAACTACAGAAGCAACGGGGTTCTGTGATAAATTTGCACACTGCTGTATAGTAACTATAGATTTTAAGCTGTTAACATAAAATTAAACTGGCAATGGAAGACTTTACAACCCACGAGCAACATTATCACTGGCGGACCCTTTAAAGGGTTGCTAACCAAGGTTTTAAAATGTATTCCCTATTATTATCCCCTGCCTTATTTGGCCGCTCTCACTCATGTGAATAAACTAGTCATTGCATGAACACTGGTGAAGTATTCCCACCTTTTTTAACATGGTAATGTAGATGGAGGTCAAGACTGATGCACGCCCCTGTGTGTCACTAAAAAAACATTAATGTAAATGTGATCCATCTTACTCTCCTCTCTGCAGTGTCATCTGCAGCTTAATAAAGCATTTGCAAACTAATAAAGAATGTGGTTTGTCTTTAACACTAGAAGGACCGGAGATATACTCATACCTAGAAGCCCCGCAGCAGTCTTTCTGACGGCTGTATTCAAAACACTGTAAATAGTATAATTAACGGAGAAACAGTCGGATGTAATTTAGTTTTTTTTTTTAATGAGTACGTCACAAACATCTGAACAACCGAAGCATATATATATATATATATATATATATATATATATATATATATATATATATATATATATATATATATATATATATATACGGTATATTAACATTTATTTTACAAATCAGAACAAGAAAATGTAAATAAATAAACATCTGAACAGACATCAGTTTGCAACATACATATTTATAAAACTGAAACGATAGCAATACATTTTAACTTTTCAACAGCAATTGGTTTATTATCAGATGCCAAAAGCAACTGACCAACGTAGATAAATAAACTTAGAAGAAAACATTTTACAGAAGCGCACAGCACAAGAAGTCTAATTTATTTTTGTTTTTTTGACAAAATGGTATTCCATTACCTTGAGTCTAAGGCTGTTCACAATCAATACAGCTAATGCGCTTCTCCACGTCGCCTTTCTGCACAGGGCACAGCTGCCCGAAGTTTTATTTGTATTGCACTTGCTAAGCTAATTGACTGACCAAAACAGCACAGCTGGCAAGCAGACACCAGCCTTTGAAAATGCAAATAAAAACAATAGACTTTCAAAGCCATAGACGGAATACATGATTTATAAAGGGGACAGTTTTTAGCCACCTATTCTACTTTGGGATGTTTAATCATAATTCCGTCCATGGCTATTGCATGGTTATAAATCATCTATAATACGTTATTAACACCCTGTAGCATATTTATTAAGCATCTATTACATATTTATAAAATATTAATAAACGGCACCTTAATGTAAAATGTTACCAATAAAGGTAAAAATAACAGGCATGTGAAATGTCCCCTTCTTGTAAAATTTATTTTAAGTGATAAAAATATGGGATACACTTCAAAATACAGGTATGGTACATTAACTACACTGTAGTTACACTGTAATTACAATTTTGAATACATGTCATTACTCTTCAATTCTGTAACCAAACCAGTAACTACATTATGGAATTACTTATATTAACAGGCAATTTTACCACTTAATTTAATTATGAGAGTAAAACAGCACATAGTAATGTGAAACAAAGTAACTTGTTTTATATTAATAGTACTTCTGATTAATTAATTCTGGATTTTTAAATTGTTAATTCTCATTCTCTGAGAAGAATTCTTTGCCTTCAATTTCCACTTTTCAGCAAACTACTTTCATCATCTCTAAAGCTATTGTTTATCTATTTTATACATATTTTAGCGGTCCTATTAAAAATGGTATCAAATACAAATGTTCACACACTTTACAGTAAAGAGAATTTAACAGACCTATATATTTGCCTTTGAGCAGCTTAACTGGCACCAAGTCACTGTTATAAATCTGAAAAAATGTCATGAATAAAGTACTGTAAACTAAACTAAACTAAAACTTCTGTCAGAATATGGTGCCCCTAGTGTTCTTATTCAACTACAGCACCCGAATATTGACGAGTAAGAGAACAGGGACCCCTAGTATTCAGATTCCTCATGGTACTGCCCACAAACAGGATCCTCTCAAATAAATGAGGTAATGTTCACCTATTACAAAAATGCATTGCAGAATTTTCACCTGTTCCAAAAATCCATTGCAGAATTTTCTTCTACTACAACAATTCCATTGAAGAATTTTCTCCTACTACAAAAATACATTGCAGAATTTTCTTCTACTACAAAATGCATTGCAGAATTTTCTCCTAATACAAAAATGCATTGCAGAATTTTCTCAGACTCTAAATGGCAGAATCAGTGTTGGCCAGTACAAGCAGGAAACTTAGCTGTATGTTTCACACATTAACACCAAACCCACGTGGGTGTCTAACAGGTATTCTTGTTTGTTTCACAGCTTTGTAAATGTGAGTTCATTAGCATATCATGTTTTAATAATTGGTTTTGTTTGAAAGAAATATATATATATATATATATATATATATATATATATATATATATATATATATATAGATACAACTAACCCCTGTAAAAGTTTCCCATAGCAAAAGCAAAACAATAAAACAATGTCTAATAAAACACATTGAAGGCATGGGGAAGCATTGTAAAGCACAGTGAGGTCTGGTAAAGCATAGGGAAGTATTGTAAAGCATAGAGAGGTCTGGTAAAGCATAGGGAAGCATTGTAAAGCACAGAGAGGTCTGGTAAAGCATAGGGAAGCATTGTAAAGCATAGAGAGGTCTGGTAAAGCATAGGGAAGAATTGTAAAGCACAGAGAGGTATGGTAAAGCATAGGGAAGCATTGTAAAGCACAGAGAGGTGTGGTAAAGCATAGAGAAGCATTGTAAAGCACAGTGAGGTGCGGTAAAGCACAGGAAAGCATTGTAAAGCACAGAGAGGTGTGGTAAAGCATAGGGAAGCATTGTAAAGCACAGAGAGGTCTGGTAAAGCATAGAGAAGCATTGTAAAGCACAGAGAGGTCTGGTAAAGCATAGAAAAGCATTGTAAAGCACAGTGAGGTGTGGTAAAGCACAGGAAAGCATTGTAAAGCACAGAAAGGTATGATAAAGCATATGTTAGCATTGTAAAGCACAGAGAGGTCTGGTAAAGCATAGGGAAGCATTGTAAAGCACAGAGAGGTCTGGTAAAGCATAGAGAAGCATTGTAAAGCACAGAGAGGTCTGGTAAAGCATAGAAAAGCATTGTAAAGCACAGTGAGGTGTGGTAAAGCACAGGAAAGCATTGTAAAGCACAGAAAGGTATGATAAAGCATATGTTAGCATTGTAAAGCACAGAGAGGTCTGGTAAAGCATAGGGGAGCATTGTAAAGCACAGATAGGTATGATAAAGCATATGTTAGCATTGTAAAGCACAGAGAGGTGTGGTAAAGTATATGTTAGCATTGTAAAGCACAGAGAGGTGTGGTAAAGCATAGGGAAGCATTGTAAAGCACAGAGAGGTGTGGTAAAGCATAGGGAAGCATTGTAAAGCACAGAGAGGTGTGGTAAAGCATAGGGAAGCATTGTAAAGCACAGAGAGGTCTGGTAAAGCATAGGGAAGCATTGTAAAGCACATAGAGGTGTGGTAAAGCATAGGGAAGCATTGTAAAGCACAGAGAGGTCTGGTAAAGCATAGGGAAGCATTGTAAAGCACAGAGAGGTGTGGTAAAGCATAGGGAAGCATTGTAAAGCACAGAGAGGTGTGGTAAAGCATATGTTAGCATTGTAAAGCACAGAGAGGTCTGGTAAAGCACAGGGAAGCATTGTAAAGCACAGAGAGGTCTGCTAAAGCATACAAGCAAATGAAAAAACACAGTAATTAACCCCTGTAAAAGTTCCCCATAGCAAAAGCAAAGCAGAGAGTAATAAAGCACAATGAAAGCATGGGGAAGCGTAGTTCATGCACCTGTATTCTGAAGTGTTTCCCATATTTTGTATCACTTAAAATAAATACATTAAACGTTTGCCTTATTGAAGCACTACCAGTTACACTGCATTTAGGAACCTGGCAGCTGGTTTAGTTTGCTTCCAGTAAATGATTGAACACACACTGCACAGAGCTGCATGATTTCTTTAAAATGTATTCAACGAAAAAGACACCAGTTGCATCAAATATCAGGAATATTTCACATTTCTGTTATTTTTACATTTACTAATGTGTTTTATTTTGTTTGATAATTCACTCAAGATAAAAATAGTAGCGCCTTTAAAAGAAAGACATAAAAATGAAATATTCTACAATTTTAGCATGTAAATATTTAGGGACATTTGTTTAACTAAAGAAAATGATCAATTTTGAATGTGCCAAAGCAATTTTTTTGGCTTTAATAACTGTTATGTTTAATCTGTGAAATATCTTAAAACACCTATTTTTAGACTGTGAAATGCTGTGAAATAAGCCTTTTTACCATGAATTAAATACAGCTCATATCATGATATGTGTTTGCATGTGCATTTCAAAATTAAAGACAAACCACATTCTTTATTAGTTTGCAAATGCTTTATTAAGCTGCAGATTACACTCAGATAGAGGAGAGTAAGATGGATCACATTTACATTAATGTTTTTTAGTGATTGCCACAAAGACGGCCGGAGTGGGTGGCGTCAGACCAGAGCCAGAAAATAAACGAGAGACTTGGGGTTTTGATGAAGCTGAGCGTGATCGCTCAGCATTTAATAATAAAATAAAAGATTTAAACAGAACACAAAACAGGACACGGCACTTGAGCCAAAATAAAGAGACAAACAAAACGAACTATACAGACAAACACGGTGAGCAGATACTTTCACTAATACTTTGCCAATGATCACCTCCGTCTCCAAACCCGTTCTCCACTCACCGAACACCCAACCCGAGTGAATGAAAACATGCTGCTTTTATGCAGTTGTACCGAGACTTCGATTGCTAGTCAATCATTCAATTGGAATCTCGGTACAACTGCACGTGAATTAATAAAGTGCAATTCCCGTGTTCACATACTAATACTTTAAATGCACGTGAAGTGATTTGTGCCATCCTCGTGCCTAAATACAAATCTACATTTTTAAATACACGTGAAACACAGACCCGCTTATATCCCGTGTACCAATGCCTATACACCAACATTTACACACAACACGTAACATACAATATACACGGGGGCACTTTGCCACAGTGATACACAGGACGTTCATCAGTCTTGACCTCCATCTACATTACCATGTTAATACAGGTCGGAATACTTCACCAATGTTCATGCAATGCCTAGTTTATTCACATGAGTGAGAGCGGCCAAATAAGGCAGGGGATAATAATAGGGAATACATTTTAAAACCTTGGTTAGCAACCCTTTAAAGGGTCCGCCAGTGATAATGTTGCTCGTGGGTTGTAAAGTCTTCCATTGCCAGTTTAATCTTATGTTAATAGCTTAAAATCTATAGTTACTATACAGCAGTGTGCGAATTTATCAGAGAACCCCGTTGCTTCTGTAGTTTTGATTTGTTGTGCATATGAAATCAAACCACTGGAACTGAAAGCCCAGGAAAATTGTCAAAATAGGCAAGTCATTGACTGTCTAATTATATTGATGACTTTAATATGCCACACATGCAATTCATTTCATATTGGAAAGAAAAAGGAATGCATACAGTAGCCACCAACAGTGAAATGTAGGAGACTTTTTAGAAATTGTTGAGATGCCTATTTCAAGCACAAAGTGGTCTAACATCAAATGACACCAGAGATTTTGAGAAAGTGCACAGACACAATGCCAAAAGATGTCAAGCTGTTATTAACGCCAAAGGTGGCCACACTAAATATGAGCATTAAAGACACTTTCAGACACAGCTGTGCTTTTAGGTTTGAATTAGTTTCATGTAAGTTGATTAATTAATAATAATTTCTGTAGTAAATTGACACATTTTTTGTGTGTGCAAAGCTCAATAAATGACAAATCTTGAGCTGTTCTAATAAACGTACACACTGCTGTAATCATCATGTCTTCTTTCATCTATTCCTAATTTTGTGAATGAAGGTGATGTGCTTGTTCTCTACACCTGATCACATTGAGCAGGATCCCCGACTCCTCCACATTAATGCACAGTGTGAGTGGGAGCCTCCCACAGATCCATTTAAATAAGAATTGAAATTTCCGATCAAAGACTGAACGTAATGACCGGATCATTCTCAAGGAAGATACAGTATACTAAAAGAATGTAGAACAAATAGAATAGCCACCCAGCATTGTGTTTTGCATCTTCAGGGAGACTTGTTACCAAAGTAACATAATCCTTCACGACAGGAGCATGTTTTTCTTCACTGGAATATAATGAGAAAAAGAACAAATTAGTAGCATATATAGTCAATGATCTGCTATGTATTAGAGTATGATCTGCTTGAGTATTAGAGTATGATCTGCTTGAGTATTAGAGTATGATCTGCTTGGGTATTAGAGTATGATCTGCTTGAGTATTAGAGTATGATCTGCTTGAGTATTAGAGTATGATCTGCTTGAGTATTAGAGTATGATCTGCTTGAGTATTAGAGTATGATCTGCTTGGGTATTAGAGTATGATCTGCTTGAGTATTAGAGTATGATCTGCTTGAGTATTACAGTATGATCTGCTTGAGTATTAGAGTATGATCTACTTGAGTATTAGAGTATGATCTGCTTGAGTATTAGAGTATGATCTGCTTGAGTATTAGAGTATGATCTGCTTGAGTATTAGAGTATGATCTGCTTGAGTATTAGAGTATGATCTGCTTGAGTATTAGAGTATGATCTGCTTGAGTATTAGAGTATGATCTGCTTGAATATTAGAGTATGATCTGCTTGAGTATTAGAGTATGATCTGCTTGAGTATTAGAGTATGATCTGCTTGAGTATTAGAGTATGATCTGCTTGAGTATTAGAGTATGATCTACTTGAGTATTAGAGTATGATCTGCTTGAGTATGAGAGTATGATCTGCTTGAGTATTAGAGTATGATCTGCTTGAGTATTAGAGTATGATCTGCTTGAGTATTAGAGTATGATCTGCTTGAGTATTAGAGTATGATCTACTTGGAGCATTAACGAATACATCATAATTCAGAAAAATAAATTCATAAAGCACTGATTGTGGCTTTTAGAAGGGATGCATATTTAGCTGACATTTTGGTCCACAGTAAACACAAACAGATGACAGACACATTAAAGGACATTAAAACCTGTAAGAGCATATGTAAAGTGTGCAAATATATTTGTAAAGATAAAAGTGAAATCTCAAATAGAGAGAATAAATATTCAGTCTTAAGAAACCTCTCATGTTTGCAAAAAATGTAATAAAATAAAATATATCGAAGTGACAGGTACAGCAGTATATATAAAAATACAGAATCACCTCTCAATCATGAGACATGAGAGAGTAAATGAACCAATAGTTCAGCACTTTACAAATAACAAACATAACATCAATGACCTAAAACTTGCAGTTTTAGAAAAAAATAAGATTAGATAATGTAAAATATTGAAGAATAAAGGAAAATAAATGGACAAATAGACTAGATACCATGATGCCTGAAGGTTTAAATAGACAGGAACAGTAGATCGTTTTGTTACGTCATTGACTGTGTAGTAAATGACATCATAAGCACATTAATAGATTTAAATAGAAATAAGTGTGGTTACCATGGCATCAAAAGCCTATCACTACTTCCACAGTTTGTTTTCAATCACACTTTCCCTTGACAAAGGCGTGTTAAGCATTGCGATGGGGCTGACCGTGATTAAGCAAACGGAAAACCTCTATGCAAACGCACAGTGTCAGATAGCAATGATCTTAACAGAACCTTAACAGGCAATATCCCTGAAGACGGAGACGGCATCTCTTTAAAACAAAGCCAATCCTGGCCTTGCTTTAACTAGAAAAGTTCATTTCCAGCACGGCTGCTCTTCCACTCAATCACACGCTTGATCATTGCTTACCTCCCACTCAATCACACGCTTGATCATTGCTTACCTCCCACTCAATCACACGCTTGATCATTGCTTACCTCCCACTCAATCACACGCTTGATCATTGCTTACCTCCCACTCAATCACACGCTTGATCATTGCTTACCTCCCACTCAATCACACGCTTGATCATTGCTTACCTCCCACTCAATCACACGCTTGATCATTGCTTACCTCCCTGCAGTTGAAATTACTCGTCTTGTCAGGAATGTGTTCCAGTTGGATTTGATTTCCTTTGACATTCAACACTTTAAATTTTTCAAAAGGTGGAATAAGTACCTCTTCTCCATATGGGTTATCTGAATATTCTTCAATTAGCACGCCGAGACACGTGTGTATTTCAAACACTGTTGTTGTTCCAAACTCTTTTGCTACATTTTTGTCTACAGAGGTAGAAGCAAACTGTCCAAATCGTACAATTGCACCTACAACAGCGGTAGACTTTTAGTAACTCCTCTAAAAACCTTATAACATTTACCCTTCATGGATCTCAGAGTATTCAGGGCGTCTGTCAAAAGAAAATGCAATGACTTGAATGGAAAATCTTCGTAATTTGTTCCTCCTTCTCTAACTGCTTTATTGAACTGGTCATGTACAGCATCCATAGTGTAAACATAGATTGCCATGGCTTGTTCCAGTTTCAGTGCCTTCTGCTTTTTTTTTTTCATTGTTTTTTTTGCTGTGTTCCAGGCGTTTTTAAAGTCTGGGTTTTTTTTTATTTCTGATGAAAGATATTTTTTATTGACGATTTTTAACATTTCCTTTCTACAACCGACATATTGATCGTCAAGGGAATTTCCTGCGAGGTCCATTGGTATTGAAGCCTTAAAACATTGTGTCTGAAAAACAAAACAAAAAACAAATAAAAAAGATAACATAAGTAGAAGAAACACCATTTGTTTATAATATGCACGAGCGATTACACATATTGTAATCCAAAACAGTGGTGTAGGCCGAAATCTGAAGGTTCCAGCGCACCACTAAAATATCGATTTTCTTAATCAAGAATTATTATACAAATTCACATTTTATTTGTATACTGAACTTAACAAACATAATAGGTAATAAGAATAGTTCATTCTGGCTCAGAAGCAGGCGCATCTTCTTTTGAAGAGTCGTCTCATCGGTTCTCTGTATGCCATCCCGGGAAGAGCTTCCTTTGTGTTTGTGTCCACACAGTCGTAGTCGATGCAGTGTTGCTGTCGTCTTTGTTAGCATTTTTAGCCTTCTTAAAAAAGTAGTTTGTAACAGAAGTTCCTAATGCTCTTTTCATTGCATCAAGGGGAATACTGAGTTTCAGTACCATTTCTCATGTTGTTGGTATTAGTCTCATGTTGTTAGTATATATGGCAGCAGTGTGGAGTAGTGGTTAGGGCTCTGGACTTAACTGGAGGGTTGTGGGTTAACTCCCTGGTGGGGGACACTGCAGCTGTACCCTTGAGCAAGGTACTTTACCTAGATTGCTCCAGTAAAAACCCAACTGTATAAATGGGTAATTGTATGTAAAAAAAATAATGTGATATCTTGTAACAATTGTAAGTTGCCCTGGATAAGGGCGTCGGCTAAGAAATAAATAATAATTAGTCTGATAATAAGTAATTAATTATATTTAAGGGTTCTGGTTTTCACTATATTTTTTTTACTGATGAGAACCTGCTGAATTTAAGATCATGTTACCGGCATATGTTTTTTTTTTTAAACCGATAAAAACAGAATTTCGCCTTGTTTTTATGAACTCTAATTCACAACACACACCTGTTGAAAAAGACTCCATGCGAGAATGCTTCCTACGTATAGGTTTCAGTTATTATCTGGTTTGCTGCTGTGCTAGACATACTATCACATCACACACAGCTGTCATCACCAAGACCCGCACAGAGAGCAATTCAGCACTTGGCAGACAGGGGGTAGCCGCGCACCGAGAGGTGGCGAGATCCCCAACCGGGAAATTAAATTGGCAATGCGGCCCGACAGCAGCAGTCTAGATTCGTGCCTGCGAGGCATGCGATTTATCTAGGCCTATGCCATCCCAGTGGCTTTTGCCGCTACACCATGGGACCCTCCAGAAAGTTTTGATGTAATTAAATTGGACGTTTCTGTTTTAAGTTGGATGTAAAAGGTCATTTTAAAAGGAGATGGGAAAGTGCAGCATTTTTTTCCCCACAATTACTGCATTGGGCTGGCTTTGAGTTAATGCCTTTTACTACCATTACTAGAGTCACAAGGTAAACGTAATAAAGTGGTTTGTTGCATTGATGTCAGTCTGTTAATATTACATTACTGTTTCATTTGTTTATGTGTTCCTATCTTCACCTGTTTGGGTTGTGGAATTGGGGTAGGATTTTTAAAACCGAGTTTTACCTGGTTTTATGGTCAATAAAATAAGTAAGCAATACGACCGACAGGGTGGGTGGTATTGGGGAATACCGGATCGCCAGGGCCGTAATGAGCCCCTTATAGCCCCTGAAAGGTCCGGTGTAGCCGGTAACGGCAACGCCCACCCTGGAGGGTCTCATTGCGCTCTCCTTGAATGCATATCATTCAAAACACAGAAAAGCTGACCATACAACAAACACCGTCTAACATGTTGCATTCCTGCAATAGACTTGTTGCAAAAGCATTAACTGTAGCTACAAGAATCTATTGAAAAAGAACTGTAGTTTTTATTTTAATGTTAAGTCTCTCTCTTTAAGAACAAACAAATGAACTATTTGTAATAATCACCAATTAATTATATACAAATGTAATCAACATTGAATGCACACGTCTATCCTCGACGAGGTCTGTGCTTGCTTGCGAGGCTGCCGTTTTAAAAAGAATTTAAAATGAAGAAATAAATGAATACATTATAAATATATTTATATATATATACAGTACAGTCAATACATGAGGGGTGCATGTCAAATATTTCTGTAGGCAGCCCTGCACACTGTATCCGTCGTAAATTATCTGTCAGCTTAATTATGAAAGACAGACAAAGAAATCCAGAAAAGAACATAGAAATATAACCTGTGGAAACTCCAGCAAGATCACGGCAGACAGGATGAGAATCGAGGGCACAAGGCTTTTCATCTCCGTTTTCCTCTCTCACCAACCGGGCAAATCCTTTCAACAGAACTTCTTTAATTAAGGAGAATAAAAATAAAAAGTTTAAACAAGACACAATTCATTTTATTCCCATGTTGCTCCATTGCTTGTTTTCATGTTCTGTCTTGTTTGTAATTCATCACATTCTAGAGCTCACTTGCTCTAAAGTTTAAAGTGATTAATTCCCATTTGATTCAATTTGCAACCTGAGGTTGATATATATAAGGAAGCTTGCAATAGAGACGATTCAGTTTGTTTAAACAATAAAGATTTATTATTCATACATTTATCCAGCATGACAAAAGTTATTTATAACTTCTTGTTGTTGTTGTTGCAAACTTTCAGTCATGTTAATGCCGGTGATCTGCTTTGTACTTGTCTGTGGGACAATTACAAAAAACCTGTAAAATCTAACCCTGTTCCACACCTCACTGTGCTTTACAATGCTTCCCTATGCTTTACCAGACCTCTCTGTGCTTTCAACGCTTCCCTATGCTTTATCAGACCTCTCTGTGCTTTACAATGCTGCCCTATGCTTTACCAGACCTCTCTGTGCTTTACAATGCTTCCCTATGCTTTACCAGACCTCTCTGTGCTTTACAATGCTTCCCTATGCTTTACCACACCTCTCTGTGCTTTACAATGCTTCCCTATGCTTTACCAGACCTCTCTGTGCTTTACAATGCTTCCCTGTGCTTTACCAGACCTCTCTGTGCTTTACAATGCTTCCCAATGCTTTACCAGACCTCTCTGTGCTTTACAATGCTTCCCTATGCTTTACCACACCTCTCTGTGCTTTACAATGCTTCCCTATGCTTTACCATACCTCTCTGTGCTTTACAATGCTTCCCTATGCTTTACCATACCTCTCTGTGCTTTACAATGCTTCCCTATGCCTTACCAGACCTCTCTGTGCTTTACAATGCTTCCCTATGCTTTACCAGACCTCTCTATGCTTACAATGCCTCCCTATGCTTTACCAGACCTCTCTGTGCTTTACAATGCTTCCCTATGCTTTACCAGACCTCTCTGTGCTTTACAATGCTTCCCTATGCTTTACCAGACCTCTCTGTGCTTTACAATGCTTCCCTATGCTTCCTGCACCAGGCCCCATCTTTCTCTTCCTACGCCACTGTTATGAGATAAATATTAAAAGATGTTTAAAAACAAGATGGTGTTGTTTGAAGATGTAGCTTGCATTATAAAAATGGAATCAAAGCAGAAAAAAGGACCGAAAAATAGCGAGATTGTAGAAATGAGAAAAATGAGTGGTATGTTGCTGTGATTGGGTCTAAACGAATGTGCATTACCATCCTCTACCACAAGAGGGCGGTATTGCATCACATATTGTAACTGTGAAAGTAGGACTCCACATGCAGGAATGCAGTTCACGAATCATCAGTTTATTCACAAGGTACAGCAGCAGGAAACACTTCTAGCTACAAGATTTGCTGCTCCTGGTACTGAGTCGAACAGCGGTCTTTTTCTCTCCACACAAATCTCTCTTTTCATAAAACACTCTTTTACTCTCCAACAAACCCATTCTCACAGACACTCATTCATAACCATATACAATAAATAACAGAAGAGTACAAGCAGTGCTTAATTTGTAAAGAAAGCGGCGCCGAGGCGCAAGCCATGACAATAATACCGTTCTTAAGAATCGCACGTTCAAAATCATAACACGTTTATTTTACAAGAGTATTGTACCAACTAGTGCACATCATATACAAAGTAGCAGTACGTGCAGAAACAAAATAAATTAAAGGCAACCGCAGAACATAAATAAATAAATAAATAAATACTGTATACATAGGCATGTAACCCCTAGGGCAGAGGGGCACGTGCCACCCCTTTGGATTATCAGCGCTGTGAATGCAACCGAACCCGCAGTTTACCACCTGGAAGTCGGTTACTTATTCCCGGTTCCTTATTCGCGGTGTAGCTGACAAAGCAGCGTGTCCTTTTTCTGTGTGTTTTAACACGCTTACACATCTTGCTCAATTAATATATTGCTACTATTTAAAAATAATCGCTCCTTCTTAAAAAAAAAATCTTAATAACAAATCTGTATCAGCAGCATGGGGTTACCCTATATTACCCGCTTGTTTTGCACCATTTCCCACCTTAGACGCCTTGCTCATTAAATATCGAGGTATCCCTAGATAGGTTATCATCTCATCTTTGCAAAAACACTAAAGATTTTAGTGAACAAGCCGTACCCCACGATCAGCAGCACCCCAAAATGTAACCAATAAAATGCATAGGAATCCCTTTGCTCTTACTGGTTGATAAACGGGGTCCAAAGTATAATGCTGAAGTTGGCTTCTTATTCGCCAGCATTATATTCGCATTCCAGCTTCTTATTCTCATCCCGCAAATGTAACACAAATTGAATAAGTATCTGGGGTATTTCAGGGTTAAATCGCTCTGGGTCACTTATTTCAAAGTTGATTCTCACAGAGGGGATCCCGCTACATCACCCATGTGTATTTATCCCGCCCAAAAGGATTTTGATACAAAACAGCAAAAAGTAATATAGTAGGTCATCATTTGCAAAGACATTAACTCAGTAAGAGTTTCTGCGCTCATCCAGTCTGCCGTAACGAGGTGTGAACTCAAAACCTGTCATATAGTAAGAAAATAACCTCAAGTTTACTTTTATTTCACATATAAGGCATTAAAACAATGACATTTTCAACACAAGTTCTTCTTCAGATTAAGGTCTGGATCAAAACTTTGACCCACCCGCTAATTGCAAATTACAAGCCCAGTACTAATGGCGGGTTCGCTCTGGTGTAGAAGCAATATCTCTCTGACAAGCAAAAGAGTCGCCATCAGTACCAGGTTTGTAAATTGCGATTAGTTTTGATTTGGTCCCAGCTTAAGTTTAAGTCAAAGAGTTTTGAGTTTTCTTTCAATGAAAACTTTTCCTCACCTCGGTTTAATAATATTTTATGCACAGTGTCTTGAAGAGCCACTGCGAGCTCTAGGTGTTGTTCTCCATGTTATTCTATATATCTGATCTCCCATATAAAATACCTCATGTAAATAAAAGATTCAATGTGCATTTTACTATTGTCTCGTCATGCTGCCTCGCAGTAATTAAGCAACAATATCCATGTAGCAAAGGTTTAACACTTACTTTACAGATTCATTTGTTTCATTTTAGGGTCAATTTTACAAACTTGTCCTCTCAAAGTGTTAGTGGATAATTGGGCCAGTTAGCTTTAGAACATAAGAACATAAGAAAGTTTACAAACGAGAGGAGGCCCCATTCAGCCCATCTTGCTCGTTTGGTTGTTAGCAGCTTATTGATCCCAGAATCTCATCAAGCAGCTTCTTGAAGGATCCCAGGGTGTACCTTCATTCATCAGGATGCTGCTTAATTGCAGTTCAGCCTATGGACAAACATAGACGTTCATGAAAAATGGGACAACTAGCCAAAAGCGGGACAAAAATAAGATTTGACTAAACTTGTGGGGACACTGGGACATGCTACCTAAAAAGAGGGCTGTCCTGGGAAAATTGGGAGGGTTGGTACAGTAGCATTACTACCACCAGTACTACCTCTGCTACTACTACTACTAATAATAATAGCAATACTATTATGATAATAATAACTAGAATTTTTGGAATATTGTATTTTCTATTGTAATACTTGTAAGTCACCCTGGATAAAGGTGTCATCTAAATAGCTAAATTAATAAATAACAATAATAAACACAAATGTCTTTTCAGTTCATGACAATTAGTAATGTGTTATAATTCAATCTAATTCTGGATCTTCAGTCATATAGTTTCATATGGTCCTATAGATATAGTCATATGTTTTGAGTTCACACCTCGTTATGGCAGACTGGATGAGCGTGGAAACTCTTACTGAGTTACAGTCTTTGCAAATTATGACATCCCGGATTATTGTATGATTTTTGCTGTTTTGTATCAAAATCCTTTCTGGGCCGGTATAAATACATATAGGTGATGTAGCGGGTTCCCCCTCTGTGAGAATCAACTTTGAAATAAGTGTCCCAAAACGATTTAACGACTGAAATACCCCAGTTACTTATTCAATTTGTGTTACATTTGTGGGATGCGAACAAGAAGCTGGCTGAATAAGATGCTGGCAAATAAGAAGCAGGCAAATAAGACGCCGACTTCAGCATTATACTTTGGACCCCGTTTATCAACAAGTAAGAGCAAAGGGATTCCTATGCATTTTATTGGTTCCACTTTGGGGTGCTGCTGATCGTGGGTACGGCTTGTTCACTAAAATCTTTAGTGTTTTTGCAAAGAGGAGACCATACCCTATCTAGGGATACCTCGACATTTAGTGAGCAAGGCGTCTAAGGGGGTACATGGGGCATCCAAAGACGTGCTCCCATGCGTTCTGTATTGGTTATAATTGGCTAAATTTTGGGGTGCTGCTGCTCGTGGGTAATGCTTGCTCACTAAAATCTTTAGTGTTTTTGCAAAGAGGAGATGATAACCTATCTAGGGATACCTCGATATTTAGTGAGCAAGGCGTCTAAGGTGGGTAAATGGGGCTAAACAAGCGGGTAATATAGAGTAGTGCTATGCTGCTGATATATAATATATATATAATATTTTGGGGTGTTTTTTAAAGAAGGAGCGATTTATTTTTAAATAGTAGCAATATATTAATTGAGCAAGATGTGTAAGCGTGTTAAAACACACAGAGAAAGGACACGCTTACTTTGTCAACTACATCGCAAATAAGAACCGGGAATAAGTAACCAACTTCCAGGTGGTGACATCTTGTTTGAGTGAAATGTTTAAAGGCACAGCGTTAAGCTGATTTTTTCTTCTTCTTCAGCTATGTACTGTTCAGTGCTTTGTGATACTTTTGTATAAAAAGCGCTATATAAATGCAATAAATAAATACGATACATAAATAATAAAGCTGTGATTTGTAAATGCCAGAGAATTGTGGGTGTCTGGAACCAACTCCCAGTAATGTTGTTGAAGCTGACACCCTGGGATCCTTCAAGAAGCTGCTTGATGAGATTCTGGGATCAATAAGCTACTAACAAACAAAAGAGCAAGATGGGCCGAATGTCCTCCTCTCGTTTGTAAACTTTCTTATGTTCTTCTTATGTTCTTATCATTTAACAAACAAAAAAAAGTTGCCCGCATTATCATTAAGATGAAATACACCATTGCTAACCATAAAACCTCCCTGAGCTATTTGCTTTCTGCCATCTTGGAACCCACGGTAACTGACGCATTCCCTTGTAATATTTATTGTAGTGCGGTCACTTAAGGAAATAGAACCTGAAATCTGGGTTTCCGTGTGTGAATGTCTTGTGTTTTGCGTCATTCACTTGTGTAAATCAGATATACCCTATCCCTCTCTGTGGCAGTTTTTCTTCGGCCACAAACCTGATCCTCATCGCCATTTCACGTGTAAATAACCACCCATGGAAACTCCTCCATTGACACCAAGAAGAGGGTGCCTTTTGTATTTAGCCTGACACTTAGAATTCTAAAACACTTCACAAGTTCTGTGCTTCTGAAGACTTATGGATTGCTTACTTACATTGAGCAAAATAGAATGTCAATTATGTACATGTAGTACTTGGAACTGTCTCAATATTGACCTTATTTGACATTATGTTATTATACAGAAATGCATCTGGAGTTTACTCATTTTGGTTCCAAGACATCACAACAGTGCTGGAGAATGGCCCCTATCATACAATTGTGGACACTGCTGTGCAAATGTCTTGGACATTTGTGTGTGTGCACATTTGTGTGTGTGCACATTTGTGTGTGTGTGTGTGTGGTGGGGAGGGGGGGATTATACTACCATAGAATCAACCGGCACCATCTACAGAACATCTTGTCACGGACACATTTTAAATAAAAAAAAGAAAAAAAAAGTATTGCTATTTCCGGGTTTAGTGCTGGCCTTTGGCGACAGCTCCAGACCGCGTTCAGCTGTCTAATAATAACACACAGTGATATTCCTTAGACACGACAAAACAAACACTCATGATAACAGGTTTCATGTTGTCCTTCCGGTTCACCATTAACCAAAAAAGGAACAGATCACATCACTACGCCTCCTTAAATACCATCAGCCATGACCCATTGGTTAACAAGTGCAACCGCTCCTCCAATCCGTGGCTGCCACATCGTTTCCCTTACGGGTCAATGATTTAGTGTACTGTAGCTCCGCCCCTTTCTAGATGGCTGACTTCCACCTAACCCTGGGAATGAATTGTCAGGCCATCCAGTCCAGGGTACTCTGTTCCCTTTACACAGCGCCCTCTCAGGTCGGGAGGGAGATCTAACACTAAGAATCATTGATCTCTGTCACATTAGGGTTTCTGTGACGTCATAAATTATGAGACCGAAGGTCGTGTAATTTATAAGCTGTCACAGAAACCCGAGATGGAATTGTTTTCCTGTAACTTACCGAAGAGACCTATCTATTATTTTTTATAATACATGGTTACCCTTGTGATGCTAATATTAAAGAAGACGAGGTTCAGCAGTACAGTTGGGTTTTTAAAATGTTGTGTTTCAGTACTGTACAGATGTTCAATGTCGTTATCCGTTAGTGCTTCAGCTTTGTTTGGATGATTGCCTTTACGTTGTTTTAATTTCCTGTTCCTCTCCAGTTTCTCTGAGATATGAATGTACCAGCTTTTACATAATTTTTTAAAGGTATTCTCATTTTGTTGATCATTAATGAACATTTCTGTACTGTGGGTGTTGTCGAGTGATTGAAAACGAGACATTTTGTGTTTGAATTGAAAGTGATGGTATAGAGGAGTCAAAGTTCAAGTATAAATTCCTCTAGAGGAATTATCACTTTTGACGTCACTACTGTGGTATTATGCCTTTTTTTTCGAATGGCTCAGGATGCAAATATAGCCTTCATCCATATATATATATATATATATATATATATATATATATATATATATATATATATATATATATATACAGTGCCTATAAAAAGTATAAACTTTTTTCACATTTTGTTGTGTCAGTGCCTCATGAGTTTCATGCATTTATATGAGGATTTTTTTCCACTTATCTACACACCATACTCCACACTGTTAAGGGGAAAAAGTTATTTATTAAAAATAACCAGTTTCAGCTTTCTTGCAGAGGGCAGCAGGTTTTCCTCAAGGACTTCTCTGTACTTTGCTCCATTCATTTTCCCTTCTATCCTGACAAGTGCCCCAGTCCCTGCCGATGAGAAACATCCCCATAACATGATGCTGCCACCACCATGCTTCACAGTAGGGATGGTGTTTTTGGGTGATGCGCTGTGTTGGGTTTGCGCCAAACATAACACTTTGCATTTAGGCCAAAAGTTCCATTTTAGTTTCACAAAACTTTTGCCACATGGCTACAGAATCTCCTGAGTGTTTTTTGCATACTTCAAACGGGATTCAAGGTGAGCTTTCTTGAGTAATGGATTCCTTCTTGTCACCCTATCATACAGGCCACATCTGTGGAGTGCTTGGGATATTGTTGTCCCATGCACACTTTGACCAGTCTTGGCCATAAAAGCCTGTAGCCTTGCAAAGTTGCTATTGGCCTCTTGGTAGCCTCTCTGATCAGTCTCCTTCTTTCTCGGTCATCCAGTTTGGAGGGACGGCCTGATCTAGGCAGGGTCTTGGTGGTGCCATAGACCTTCCACTTCTTAATAATCGTCTTGACCGTGCTCCAAGGGATATTCAAGGCCTTTGATATTAATACCCATCCCCTGATCTGTGCCGTTCAACAACTTTGTCCCGGAGTTCTTTTGAAAGCGCCTTGGTGCTCATGGTTGAGTCTTTGCTTTGAAATGCACTACCCAGCAGAGGGAACCTACAGGAACCGCTGAATTTATCCTGAAACCATGTGAATCACTACAATTTAACACAGGTGGAGGCCACTTAACTTGGTGTGTGATTTTGAAGGCGATTGGTTACACCTGAGCTAATATAGGATTGCTATTACAAGGGGTGGACACTTATCCAACCAAGCTATTTCAGTTTTTATTTTTAATTAATTTTCTACAAATTTCTAGAATATTTTTTTCACTTGGAGGTTGTGGGGTAGGATGTGTAGATAAATGAAAAAAAACTATTTTAATGCATTTTAATTGCAGGCTATAAGGCAACAAAAGGTGAAAATTTTGAAAGGGGTGTAGACTTTCTCTAGGCACATATATATATATATATATATATATATATATATATATATATATATATAGCAGTGCTAAAAAAGCATAATTAATTGCATGTCAAAGTTTTTCAAAGGAAATTGTTACCACCTTGGGGCCAGACAGACATCAAGCATGGCTGAAGTCCACACTTGCACGTCCTACACAGCGTCCCCTGCTAGCACGGCTGAGCCGTGACGTGGCATTGGGAGCCCCTGGCCAGGCAGCAGGCTCAAGCCCTTGCTGTGGCCCCAGCTCAGCCGATAATGCCGGCCCGGAGCTGACCCCGCCTGCACCGGTGGTCGCCCGGATGTTACAGAACCCGATGTCACCATTGCTGAGGAGGACCAGAAGCAGCCCCTACCTCCCCTGACCATTTCTTGGACCAGCGGTTGAGGAATTGCTGCAGCGCTCTCACCAAGAACGCAAGGCGCCTCGGCAGATAGCCTCAATGCTCCCCTCTTGTACTCTGGTATGGGAGAGAACGAGACGCTGGCACCGCTGTACTCGCCAAGCTGTCTGGCCGGGGGAATGGTTTATCACACTGGACCGACACGTCTCTATTCGTCCAGCGCACAGGAAGTATCTCCGCTTCGCCTTTCAGGGGAGCGTCTTTGAGTTTTCCGTGCTGTGATTCGGCCTCTCCTTAGCACCCCGCACATTTTCAAAATGCATGGATGCCATGGCTGCAAGGGATCAGGGTGATGAACTACCTGGATGACTGGTCGATCTGTTTACAGTCACAGGAAGAAGCAGTGGTCCACACAGCGATTTGTATGAAGCATCTGGCTGGGTCTCACCCTCAACGATGTCAGAGCCAATTAATACCGATGTAAAGTACGGTCTACTTGAGTCTCCGGCTGGATTCCCTTACGACGCTGCCATTAGCAACTGTCAGGCCCTGTTCAACAAGGGTTCACAGCATAATTGATGTTGTGTTAAACTATTGGGTCTGATGGCCGTGGCCACATCAGCCATCCAACTAGGGTTACTCTACATGCGCCAGATTCAAGTGTGGCTCAGTGCCTTTCTGCTGCACCCCAAGAGCGACAGACACTGTCGGCTGACCGTGTCTCGTCTATACTGGGAATCCCCACACTGGTGGAGGCAAGCCTCTCACCTGAGCAAAGGAGTAACTATGGGAGTGATACGCAACCGTCAATTGGTGACAAGAGACGGATCCAACTCTGGTTGGGGGCTGATCTGGGCAGGGAAAGGAGTCCATGGACCCTGGTCGGGTCGCTGGACATCCCTTGCACATAAATGTGCAGGAGCTGAGAGCGGTCCACCTCACACTTCAACATTTCCTTCCGCTGCTCCCTGCCTTCCTCAGGAGAGACAAGGTGACAGTTCTCTTCGTGGTCCCTAGATGGCCCAGGAGATTCTGCTGCAGGGCCAGCCTTGGGAGATCCCGCTGCGCATGGATCTGCTCAGCCAGGCGCAAGGCACCCTCTAGCACCCAGAACCGGGGACTCCAACTGTGGGTCTGGCCCCTGAACGGGACCGTCTGTCCACCTTAGGGCTCTCAGACACAGTTGTCAGTACACTGCAGAACGCTAGGGCCTCCTCCACAGGGGCGTTGCACGCCTATAAGTGGAAGTATTGTCAAAATTTGTGTGTGACCAGAGGTCATGACCCCAATTATTGCCCATAGCAACTATTTTGCAGTTTCTGCAAGATCTGTTAGAGGCGGTTTGATCCACCTCTACATTGAAAGTGTACCTAACAGCCATATCTGCATGCCATGTCCCCATTGCCTCAGTCTCCTGGGTGCTCATATACTAGCGACCCATTTTCGGTCGCCCTCACGGGTTTGATGCAAAAAGAGGAATAGCTTCCGTGGGTTGACTGTTTTGATCCCTCGGTAGGCGGGACCGAGGACGTCACCCCAGGAAAGAGGCCTATAGGCAGCTCTGATATAAAGAGCTCAGTGAATACCTACCAATAGGCAGGCATATCCCATAAGTATGTTGTTGGTTGTCTTCTCTTTCAGGGAACCAGGGTTACGGTAAGCAACCCAACGATTTCTTATGAAAAAGTGCAAAACAGCGGTAAGTGTGTTATATTTCAAGTAACTGGTTCAACTGCCGCATGAGTTTACTAGTTATGACATTACAGCTCTGAAGTCCAATGAGGAGAAAGGGCGTGTCCTCTCTCTATAGCACGCCACTCGAACATGGAGCTTGTTTCTATATACACATACGAAAGGGTGACTGGCTATATGATGTTGAAAGGTGAAATACGATTTCATATATCCACACTCACACCGCTCGTTCGTAAAACCACATTTTTCATCGTATAAACACGAAAGGTGAATCTCACCTAGTTTTCTCACTTAGGGCCTGATTTTCAAAAGGGCAAAATAAGAACTAGTTTGCAAAATGATTAATACCTGATTTTATGTTACTAAATAGAGTTATTTATATTTTTAAGGGTTCAACAGGTGGGTACATGATACAGCCCTTTCAACCCTTTGAAAGCCGTATGTTTAGTGACACAAATCAAGTTTTTGAAATCACTTTGCCACCTAGTTCTTATATGGCCCCTTTTGAAAATCATGCTCGAAGACACAGAGAGTGAGAAATACTACAACACAGGGCATCGGCTCAGTATGCCGCTCCATTGAGAATGTAACTGCTACTCTTAAAACTATGCTGAATATATTACGTGGCCCATGATATGGGAACTGCGGTCAATAAAGAATGTTTTCATGCCATCTGTGGTTTTCCCAATGTGATTGGAGCTGTGGATGGTACACATGTTCAAATAAAAACACTGAGTGTTGACGAATATCATTATGTATGTTGAAAAAGGTACCACTCAATGAATGTGCAGAGACAATAATCTCATGTCTCAGATCCTTGATTAAGCATTCCAATTAAAATAAATTAAGGTTGTAGTTGGCTCCGGGGATAAGCCGATATATATATATATATATATATATATATATATATATATATATATATATATATATATATATATATCTATTTTTATATGTACCTTATTGTGATTTTTAAAAATATAATTAATCAATTCAATTTCCAATATCTTTCACACTACATTTTCTCCATTTTGCCCATTGCATTTATTTTCCCACATAGAATGAGTGAGGCATTTACAAGCCTACCTTTCGTATTTCAATTAAAAACAAGTTCGATTTGAATGGACTATAGAAACGCATGACAAGTGTTTGAAATTGATTTGAATGGAGGTGATAACTTGTCTTAGGACCTGTCGGATTTGCACTTACCCATTCGCGATTTCGAAACGAGCCCCAGTTCCGGTTCAGGCAGGCAAGCAGATTATTTTATAAAAACACCGGGAATAAAAAAAAAAAAAATAGTTTGTTGTTGTTTTCTTAAATTCAAACTGATTCCTTTTTTCTTTCTTCAAAACCCATTTATTTTGGTAAAAACAAACAAAAAAGAATGCATGGTAGTATACTGTAGTGTGAAAAGCATAGTGAGGCGGCACGCTGCAAAATTACTGTGCAAAAAATCTATTTATAATGGCTCTAGCCTATGCAATGCATAACTGGCTAATACTAGTAAAGGGTCGTTTTGGAGCCTTTCGTTCATCATACAGTGGCTCTCAAAAGTATTCATCCCCCTTGGACTTTTCCACATTTTATTGTGTTACAACATGGAATCAAAATGGATTTAATTAGGAGTTTTTGCCACTGATCAACACAAAAAAAGTCCATAATGTCAAAGTAAAAAATAATTACAAATACAAAACAGAAAATCATTGATTGTATAAATATTCACACCCTTGAGTCAATATTTGGTAGAGGCACCTTTGGCAGCAATTACAGCCATGAGTCTATTTGGATAAGTCTCTACCAGCTTTGCACATCTGGACACTGCAATATTTGCCCATTCTTCTTTGCAAAATTGTTCAAGCTCCGTCAAGTTGGATGGGGACCTTTGGTTAACAGCAATTTTCAACTCTTTCCACATATTCTCAATTGGATTGAGGTCTGGGCTTTGACTGGGCCACTCCAGGACATTGACCTTTTTGTTTTTAAGCCACTCCAGTGTGGCTTTGGCTGTATGTTTGGGGTCATTGTCCTGCTGGAAGATGAATCTTCTCCCAAGTCCCAGGTCTCTTGCAGACTTCAGCAGGTATTCCTCCAGGATTTCTCTGTACTTTGCTGCATCCATTTTGCCCTCTATCTTCATGAGCTTTCCAGGCCCTGACGCAGAGAAGCATCCCCATAGCATGATGCTGCCACCACCATGCTTCACGGTAGGGATGGTGTTCTCAGGATGATGTGCGGTGTTAGGCTTGCGCCAAACATAGCGCTTAGTGTTGAGGCCAAAAGCTCTATTTTGGTCTCGTCAGATCATAGAATCTTCTTCAACTTGGTCTCAGAGTCTCCCACATGCCTTCTGGCAGACTCTAGCCGAGATTTGATGTGAGTTTTTTTCAGCAATGGCTTTCTTTTTGCCACTCTCCCATAAAGTCCAGTTTTGTGAAGCACCCGGGCTATTGTTGCCGTATGCACAGTGTCTCCCAGCTCAGCCGTGGAAGACTGTAACTCCTTTAGAGTTGCCATAGGCCTCACGGTGGCCTCCCTGACTAGTGCCCTTCTCGCCCGGATACTCAGTTTTTGAGGACGGCCTGTTCTAGACAGTTTCACATGTGCCATATTCTATCCATTTCTTAATAATGGACTTTACTGTGCTCAGGGGGATATTCAATACCTTGGAAATGTTCTTATATCCTACCCCGGATTGGTGCTTTTGAAGAACCTTATTGCTGATTTGCTTTGAATGTTCCTTCGTCTTCATGATGTAGTTTTTGTTAGGAAATGTACTAACCAACTGTGGGACCTCCCAGAGACAGGTGTATTTAACCTGAAATCATGTGAAACACCTTCATTGCACCCAGGTGGACTCCATTCAACTAATTATGTGACTTCTAAAGACAATTGGTTGCACCAGAGCTTATTTAGGTGTGTCATAGCAAAGGGGGTGAATACTTATGCAATCAATTATTTTCTGTTTTATATTTGTAATTAATTTAGAACAATTTGTAGATTTTATTTTTCACTTTGACATTATGGACTTTTTTTGTGTTGATCAGTGGCAAAAACTCCTAATTAAATCCATTTTGATTCCATGTTGTAACACAATAAAATGTGGAAAAGTGCAAGGGGGGTGAATACTTTTGAGAGCCACTGTAAATATCTTAATATTTAAAAGGAACAGGCTCATTACGTTTCAGGAAGTCTTGCTAGCAGTAGCACTAGCGTGACTGAAACTCTCTGTGAGGCCGTGTTGTGGTTGGTTTTCATCTTCATGTTAAATCATATGATGAAGCAGCTAGCAATATCAGCAAAAAGAGACGGGAGACGACTGCAAAAGTGCCATGCAAAAACATTTACCAAGGTCTTGTGGGCGCTGTAAGTGACTGAGACTGTAAGCGTGTGACTCAGCAGCTAGCCACTTGCCATGATGCTGGTGAAAGTCTGCAACAACTGTGTGAACAAATGTCCCCAGTGGGACTGAAAGATTTCTCACTTGGGACAGATGTTGGGGGAGGGCAGAGATATACCTGTGCCATTTTTGCCAATAATAGTAAGTGATAACTGTTTGCCTTCCACCACTGAACTGGATCCTCTGTTCGAGAAATGAGAGGATCAACACAAAAGGTGTTCATCTCTGTCTCGGCAGCATTTGTAGCAAAATAATTCATCCCAAGTGTTCCACATCCCAGTACAGTGTATTTTGTTGGAAGCTGTCAGGTTATCTTCTGTAAGTAACTTTGCCCGACATCGTCGTGCATCGCTTGACCAAACGTTAACTTTATATCTGGGATCGAGGCTGGCAGCAACAACTAACAAACTATTTTCTTCAACTGCCTCAAATCTGTCTTGAATTGATGTCAATCTCCGAGCTTTCATTTGCTTAACTCCATGGTCCGCTGGTTTCAACATTGCCGCTGCTGGGAGGATAGTTGAAATGCATGCATCTGCTGCACTGGTTTCTCTGGTTAACTCTTCAAATGGTTTGAGAAGTCCCACAACGCTCTCCATAAGAGCTCCCCACGACATTGTGCGTGTATATGTTGCACGTCGTCTATCTCAGAGACATAGAGATTTACTGCATGTTTCTCTTCCAATACATGTTGTTACATCCTGAATTAACTGATGATTTGGCAGACCCAGCTCTAGTTTATTAAACCTGCCCTTTGCGCTAGAAGAGTGCTTGAAGTGACCCACAATTCTCCTGAACAGCTATCATGTCAGAAACGCCATCCTGTGTGGAAAAGGCTGCTCTTTATGCACAGCTGGAGTGTGTGTGCTAAGCAAACCACACTAGAGATACACCTGGGGTACTTAGCAGAATGCAAACCTTAGCCAACTGAATAGCTATGCTGTAAAGCGCTAAGTTAGACACAATGAGCAATGCATTTAAAACCAGTCTACAGTTCATGTACAGGACAGTCAAGACAGAAAGGACCCTCGGCACAGGCCAGCTAGGACACTCGGCACAGGACAGCTAGGACACTCGGTACAGGCCAGGCAGGCCAGTTAGGACACTCGGCACATGACAGTTAGGACACTCTGCACAGGACAGTCAGGACAGCTAGGACACTCGGCACAGGACAGCTAGGACACTCGGTACAGGCCAGTTAGGACACTTGGCACATGACAGTTAGGACACTCGGCACAGGACAGTCAGGACAGCTAGGACACTCGGCACAGGACAAGTAGGACACTCGGCACAGGACAGCTAGGACACTCAGCACAGGACAGTCAGGACAGCTAGGACACTCGGCACAGGACAGTCAGGACAGGTAGGACACTGGGCACAGGACAGTCAGGACAGGTAGGACACTCGGCACAGGACAGCTAGGACACTCGGCACAGGACAGTCAGGACAGGTAGGACACTGGGCACAGCACAGGACAGCTAGGACACTCAGCACAGGACAGTCAGGACAGGTAGGACACTCGGCACAGGGGAAATGTTCTTATATCCTACCCCGGATTGGTGCTTTTGAAGAACCTTATTGCTGTTTTGCTTTGAATGTTCCTTCGTCTTCATGATGTAGTTTTTGTTAGGAAATGTACTAACCAACTGTGGGACCTCCCAGAGACAGGTGTATTTAACCTGAAATCATGTGAAACACCTTCATTGCACACAGGTGGACTCCATTCAACTAATTATATGACTTCTAAAGACAATTGGTTGCACCAGAGCTTATTTAGGTGTGTCATAGCAAAGGGGGTGAATACTTATGCAATCAATTATTTTCTGTTTTATATTTGTAATTAATTTAGAACAATTTGTAGATTTTATTTTTCACTTTGACATTATGGTCTTTTTTTGTGTTGATCAGTGGCAAAAACTCCTAATTAAATCCATTTTGATTCCATGTTGTAACACAATAAAATGTGGGAAAGTGCAAGGGGGGGTGAATACTTTTGAGAGCCACTGTAAATATCTTAATATTTAAAAGGAACAGGCTCATTATGTTTCAGGAAGTCTTGCTAGCAGTAGCACTAGCGTGACTGAAACTCTTTGTGAGGCCGTGTTGTGGTTGGTTTTCATCTTCATGTTAAATCATATGATGAAGCAGCTAGCAATATCAGCAAAAAGAGACGGGAGACGACTGCAAAAGTGCCATGCAAAAACATTTACCAAGGTCTTGTGGGCGCTGTAAGTGACTGAGACTGTAAGCGTGTGACTCAGCAGCTAGCCACTTGCCATAATGCTGGTGAAAGTCTGCAACGACTGTGTGAGCAAATGTCCCCAGCGGGACTGAAAGATTTCTCACTTGGGACAGATGTTGGGGGAGGGCAGAGATATACCTGTGCCATTTTTACCAATAATAGTAAGTGATAACTGTTTGCCTTCCACCACTGAACTGGATCCTCTGTTCGAGAAATGAGAGGATCAACACAAAAGGTGTTCATCTCTGTCTCGGCAGCATTTGTAGCAAAATAATTCATCCCAAGTGTTCCACATCCCAGTACAGTGTATTTTGTTGGAAGTAACTTTGCCCGACATTGTTGTGCATCGCTTGACCAAACATTAACTTTATATCTGGGATCGAGGCTGGCAGCAACAACTAACAAACTATTTTCTTCAACTGCCTCAAATCTGTCTTGAATTGATGTCAATCTCCGAGCTTTCATTTGCTTAACTCCATGGTCCGCTGGTTTCAACATTGCCGCTGCTGGGAGGATAGTTGAAATGCATGCATCTGCTGCACTGGTTTCTCTGGTTAACTCTTCAAATGGTTTGAGAAGTCCCACAACGCTCTCCATAAGAGCTCCCCACGACATTGTGCGTGTATATGTTGCATGTCGTCTATCTCAGAGACATAGAGATTTATTGCATGTTTCTCTTCCAATACATGTTGTTACATCCTGAATTAACTGATGATTTGGCAGACCCAACTCTAGTTTATTAAACCGGCCCTTTGCACTAGAAGAGTGCTTGAAGTGACCCACAATTCTCCTGAACAGCGCTATCATGTCAGAAACGCCATCCTGTGTGGAAAAGGCTGCTCTTTATGCACAGCTGGAGTGTGTGTGCTAAGCAAACCACACTAGAGATACACCTGGGGTAATTAGCAGAATGCAAAGCTTAGCCAACTGAATAGCTATGCTGTAAAGCGCTAAGTTAGACACAATGAGCAATGCATTTAAAAACCAGTCTACAGTTCATGTACAGGACAGTCAAGACAGAAAGGACCCTCGGCACAGGACAGCTAGGACACTCGGCACAGGACAGCTAGGACACTCGGCACAGGACAGCTAGGACACTCGGCACAGGACAGCTAGGACACTCGGCACAGGACAGCTAGGACACTCGGCACAGGACAGCTAGGACACTCGGCACAGGACAGTCAGGACAGCTAGGACACTGGGCACAGGACAGCTAGGACACTCGGCACAGGACAGCTAGGACACTCGGCACAGGACAGCTAGGACACTCGGTACAGGACAGCTAGGACACTCGGCACAGGACAGCTAGGACACTCGGCACAGGACAGCTAGGACACTCGGCACAGGACAGCTAGGACACTCGGTACAGGCCAGGCAGGCCAGTTAGGACACTTGGCACATGACAGTTAGGACACTCTGCACAGGACAGTCAGAACAGCTAGGACACTCGGCACAGGCCAGGCAGGCCAGTTAGGACACTTGGCACATGACAGTTAGGACACTCGGCACAGGACAGTCAGGACAGCTAGGACAGTCAGGACAGCTAGGACACTCGGCACAGGACAGCTAGGACACTCGGCACAGGACAGGTAGGACACTGGGCACAGGACAGTCAGGACAGGTAGGACACTGGGCACAGGACAGCTAGGACACTGGGCACAGGACAGCTAGGACACTCGGCACAGGACAGTCAGGACAGGTAGGACACTCGGCACAGGACAGTCAGGACAGGTAGGACACTCGGCACAGGACAGGTAGGACACTCGGCACAGGACAGTCAGGACAGGTAGGACACTGGGCACTGGCCTCTCAGGAAATCTCAGGCTACTTCCGGGTCACTAGCGCTTCAGTGGCACGGCACTCGGGGCTCAAAATGTTCTAATACAAAATAATTTGCACTAGCAGGAAATTTGTGTTTAGTGAGTTTGTATTATAAGAATTAATTTACAATAAGCGACTGGTAAATTTGGCTGAAAATTCTAAAGTATTAGGAAATGCGTCTAATCCAAAAAAAGAAAAAGACAATGAGAAGTTTGCCCTTTTGCTCGGGCTGTTCCTCTCTCCTGTGGTCAGCTAGCTTGTGTTCTTGCAGCATCACAAACCACATCCCATAGCGTGAGACTGAGAAGAGCGTGTGTGGTTTTGCTATCTGAGCTTTGAAGCAATGTAACATCCTTTTATAAAAATTTTCCACAGTGCAAGCAAGTTTAATAAAGCAAAGTGAAAGCATAGGGAAGCATTACTTATTTATTCTATTTATGTGTTTATTTTCATTAATATATCATACAAAACCATACAATGTGCAGTACAAGGCAGAAAAATCACAACACATTTGTATGCAGGTCCCCAGGCATGTCGCACACACAGCTGCCCACAATTTAGATAACAGATTTAAATAACAGTATATTAAAAAAAATCAGCCATTTAAAAGTTACATTGTAACCCACTAAGATGAGAAAGCTATTTTATAAAAGTACGTTTTCAGTCTTGACTTGAAAACTGTAACAGTCCTGGCTTCCCTGACAAACGAAGGCAGAACATTCTGTAATTTAGGAGCTCTACAAGAAAAGGCCCTTCCTCCCGTGTTAATTTAGTTCCCCCTCGGAATAGCCCGCATCCTGTGATTTAAGAGTGTGATTTGGAGTATACAGGGTCAGTATCTCCTGTAAATAACTAGGTGCTAATCCATTCAAGGCCTTATTTGTTAACAGCAAAATCTTAAAAGCAATTCTATACTGCCCAGGAAGCCAGTGTAAAGAGGCTGAAACAGGGGTAATATGTTCACTTTTCCTGGTTTATGTCAGAATTCTAGCGGTGGGTATTCTGAACAAGCTGTAGGTGAGACACCACCCATTTTGGATACCAGAGAAAAGTGCATTACAGTAATCAGTTCTAGATGAAACAAAGGCATGCATTAGTCTCTCGGTATTAGATGCAGAAATAATTGGTCTAAGTTTTGGCTACATTTGTCAAATGGTAAAAGATAACAGGTATAATAGCATTAATACTTCAAACCATTTTATGGTTACAACATGTTTTGCCGTAAGGCTACGCATGCATAAAACTAAAGACGCCCACCGCTAAGTCCTAAAACATCCAATATATCAATCTCATAGACTAAAACATAAGTCATATACCTTATAGCAATGCATCAATATAAGAGAAATATAGATTCCAAATAGTTCTTACCTCCCAAAAATATATATAGAAGTGTAGAATATAAGGTAAGGACAGGAACTGTCTTCAAAGGCAAAGACTTCTGAACACGACACCAACAGCAATCAGCTCGATCAGAGATCTTCAGAGCATGGTTCACACAACTTGTAGTTAGCAAGTTGGTGACACTTGACTAAGATTTTGCCTCGCTTCTTACGTCAGAAGTCTCAATTAAGTCTTAAACATTAATCATCCTGAACAGCTCCTGTCCTTCAAGTTAATATAACAAGTTAATAACACCCGGTAAGTCCCTTCATAAAATTAATTTGCCATCATCCCCAAGTCCATCTCTCCTACATCTCCAAAATACGTAAGGTGAACTTTTGAACTGATGTTATACTTTTTTGGTACCAGGGAGTTCCTGAACACAGCATGCATGTGAATACAGTGCAAGTATACAGTGCAGGAGGCTTTGTGGTCCAGTGGTTAAAGAAAAAAGGCTTGTATCTAGGAGGTCCCCGGTTCAAATCCCACCTCAGCCACTGACTCATTGTGTGACCCTGAGCAAGTCACTTAACCTCCTTGTGCTCTGTCTTTCGGGTGAGACGTAGTTGTAAGTGACTCTGCAGCTGATGCATAGTTCACACACCCTAGTCTCTGTAAGACGCCTTGGATAAAGGCGTCTGCTAAATAAACAAATAATAATAATAAAGTATATAAAAATACATAGAAAGATGTGCTTATTTAATATAGAACACCTATCTCGGTGTAATTATCCCAATCCTAAGTCAAAAATATATGGATGTCCTCTTTAACATCAAAAGACATTCTCCTTATTTGGTTGGCTTCATTACATGCATAGATATGATTTAACAATTAACTAAAATATATTGGATAGGGGCTGGTAGAAGGCTCATAGCGAACTCCTTAAGCAGGCAACTATATATCCAAACATTCTCACTTAAATTCAGTCTATCAGGAAAATATAACAGTCTCATTCAGTGCTTTAAACTAAACGTGACCTCTCTCTGTTTTTCTCTTACAAAAATCCTGTTCAGGCAAGTTTCAAACCACCTGCTTCTCTATCGAGGTCATCCATCATTAGTAGAAATACCAGGCCTTCAATAGTTCCTATGATTTAATGAGTCCATATAGTTCACCACTCCCCCCTTTCCTGTACCAAAAGGTATTTCAAATCTGTAATAGATCACTTATCATATAAACCTTGGATTTCAAAACCCCCCAAACATCACCCTCCGTCTGGTACTGCAAGCAAGCAGGAGTTACCAAGATTAATCACCTTCTCTTTAGCAAACCTGCTATGTGCCTGACACAGACTGGTACTATTATGCTTTGACTGAAGTTTTTACTTTATGTTCATTTCTGCACTGTATTCTCTTAGTTTCAAACTTAACAGTTCTTAGTTTCAAACTTAACAGTCTAAAACATTTAGACTTCTATACTGTTTGAATTATTCTAGAATACCTGTGTTTAGCTTAAACACTACTTTCAGATCAAGCTTACTTCTCTCAAGGTTATAATAGAATAAACAGGAATGCAGAATGTTCTAGCATAACTATAGGTTAATACAGAGCAGATTGTAACTTTTTGTATGAACAGTGTGTTTTAACAATGTGTTTAGTATTTCTTCTGGCTTTATGGTCTTTAAAACACAGTACAGTTATTACAACATTTTAACACACATGCAGTTTCACAAATGTTCAATTTGCATTCCAAAGATCAGCCTGCTTCCAGTAGCTGTCACAGTCTTGGATCAGTTTCTGCTCTCTGTGAGTTTGTCAAAGCCACCACAGGTGTGTCTTTAAAAGCCTGATACATGCAAAACTGAAATCTTGTTAGCAGAGCTTCCATCTCTACATTCCCATTCCCATCATCAGTGGGAAGACTTCAAATAAATTAAACTGTTTCTATCAACGAGACATTTATCTCTGCCGCATACACCTTTCTCTCAAAAAGGAGATCGCACATTGTGCAAGGGAAGACAGGTTTTAGATTAATTTGTGACAGAGGTATGGTAAAGCATGTTAAAAAACAAACCATGGTAAACTAACCCTTATAAAAGTTGACCACAGTAAAAGCACAGCACAGTGCACTAAAGCCAGAGAGGAGAGTGTGGTCACAGCTGCGCTTGGGGCTCTATTCATGAAGGGTCAACGTCTATTTCTTTTACAAGTTGCCTGCATCTTTTTCTTCGAATCTTTCAGTTATAGAATACGGTAAATTGCATGACTGATATCCGTTTCTTTCTATTTGAATCCTTCCAGCTGCCGTTTTACTCCCTTCAGTGACAGATGATTCTTCTCACAGCACAACATGGAATTTCTTTAAAAGGTTCATTTTCCAAGGGTCAGGCAGAATTTCAATACTGCATGTCACGGCTCAGCCCTTTATAACATATATTGTTTGCAATATATAAGTTTTGTACACATATTTATATTTTACACCTTTGAACTACAGAAGCATGGCGATTCTGCTCCTGTGCTTCAGCTGCTTTCCAAGTTGATGACGGTCAATCCTGTTGGGGAGGGAAGAGAAACAAGACATTATTAGCTTTGTCTTTTATCCAGCGATTATCATCAGGTTGCACAGCCAGGACCCTGAGCTCCCCTGACTGTATGACTGCCCCTGCACACCACCCAGCCGTGCCTTTACCAGGGGAGACCCTCGGGGACCCCTGCACTCCCCTGACTGTGTGACTCCCCCTGCACACCACGCGGCCGTGCCTTTACCAGGGGAGACCCTCGGGGACCCCTGCGCTCCCCTGACTGTATGACTCCCCCTGCACACCACGCGGCCGTGCCTTTACCAGGGGAGACCCTCGGGGACCCCTGCACTCCCCTGACTGTGTGACTCCCCCTGCAGACCACGCGGCCGTGCCTTTACCAGGAGAGACACTCGAGACACAAGGGCAATCTTAGTTGTGAAAAGAAAAAATATATTTATATAAAAACCTGCCGTGCCGCTCAGCAGCAGCCTTCCTTCTACTGAGATGCATCAAAGTGACAGCCAGGACAAACACAGCGCGATGATCACAATATAGTGATTCCACTGTGTTACAGCACATGCCCTGAGGACCAAAGCAAATAGACAGTTAAAGTAAAAAAAGACGCTTACACCTGGCCTGTCTCCTTGACCTTGATGCAGTAGACCTGTATGCAATACAGTAGATACAGTTAAATAAAATAAAGTGATAACATGTCTTGAACAATCACTTCAAATAAAATGAATGTGGAAAAGGGGGCCTTAAACAAAGAAAACAATATTTTTTACTCAGCAGCTCTTTTGTTACATTTCACTTAACAAAAACGTAACCCTGGTTCCCTGAAAGAGAAGACGACCACCAACAACATTGGGTATGGGATATGCCTGCCTATTGGTAGGTATTTTCTGAGGTCTCTATAACAGAGCTGCCGATAGGCCCCTTCCTGGGATGATGCCCTCAGTCCCGCCTACCGAGGGAATAAAACCCGCATACTGAGGAAGCCATTTCTCTTTTTGCATCGAACCTGTGAGAGCGACCGAAGCGACCTCACGGTTGGTGGTCATCTTCTCTTTCAGGGAACCAGGGTTACGGTAAGTAACCTAACATTCCCTTTCAATTCAAAGACGACCACCAATGACAGCGACAGTCGCTGCTTTGAGAGGGGCTGTCCTAGGGTCTGTATACCGTGACAGACAAAGAGCTGGTCAGTATGACGCAGAGCTCTTGTCCTATCCACGTAACACCTCAATGCCTCCTATCCTCCACCGAAGCAAATGGAGGTGGATGGAAAAGATTCCAATTCCACAGACTGATTCATGTGGAAGGCTGTAGTCACCTTGGGGAGGAAAGCAGGTTTTGTGCTTGCAGGATGTGCAGGCGTGAAATGGAACACTTGTCATGGTTGCACTACCAAGTGTGTCAAGCAGTGTACGCCCTAAACGCACCAAGCACCGAGGCGCTATGCGCACCAAGCATGAGTTCCGTGCACACCGAGTGAGCTAGCATGTACCAAGTATCACATGCACCAAACACCATGTGCACTGAGGCGCTATATGCACTGAGCACCGTGCCCAACGGGTGAACTAAGCACCGAGCGCACTGTGTGCACTGGGCACTGTGCACACCGAGGCACAGAAGTACCACAGGCTGAGCGTGCACCAAGGTACCGAAGCACCGGGGGGCAGCTGAGGCAACGGTGCCTACCCTAACCGCGTGTAGCCACACGCCTGGTCAGCGTGTAGCGTATACCAGGGGACACACAGGCCGAAGCCGCGACGGGCAAATCTGTGGACGGAGAACAATGCAATATATATATACAATAACAACATTACAGGGGAGCACACTGCTGCTGTTGATTTTCTGAAGGCCCGACGCACCAAGGTGGGCGGAGGTCTACTCTACAGCGGGTCTGGAAAAATACAGCCCGTGGAGGACAAGGCCTGCTGGTTTTTGTTTTTCTTTGCTGCTGCACAACGCAGGCAAGTGGGATACCGCATGCGCTCTGCAGATGTGTCAGCATCTGTCACACGAGTGAAGGCTGGAAAAAGACAACAACACTCACTCCTTTAAATCAATACTGCACAGGCAGTCGACTCGCATACCACAGATAGGAAAGCAGCAGCCTGCAACGCGAGCGCACGCAAGTTGCTGAGGAAGAAAGAAAGAAAAAGGCTGAATCAGGAGTCACTGATTCCATGAAAGCAACAAGCCAGCTTTCAGCCTGAAAGGCAAGGGAACTGCAGTAGACTCAAAGCTCTTTTTCACAATACGCTCAGATACCAACACAGAGGGTCTTACCTTACCGTCTTGAGAGGCAAAAAGAGAAATGGCTTCCTCAGTATGACGGTTTTAATCCCTCGGTGGGCGGGACCGAGGGCGTCATCACAGGAAGGGGCCTATCGGCAGCTCTGGTATAGAGAGCTCAGAAAGTACCTACCAATAGGCTACAATTCTATACCCTGGATAACCCCATTTTAGAGATTGTTACACTGCTCATTTTACCTTTACTACCTTTGTCCAGGCAGTAATCTGAAGGTGTGACAGTGGTGGTCTGATTGCTGGCTGGGTTGCTGGCTACACAGGTGTAGGTAACATTATACCCTTGTGTTAGCTTTAGTTGAGTTGTACTGAGTGACTTCCCATCTCTCATCCAGGACACAGTCACTCCACTGGGGTCTCCCACAGAGCACAGCAGGGTGCAGGTCCTGTTTCCCAGCTCCACACTTCCATTCATCTTTTTAACATGAGGCTTTGGAACAGGGTCTGTGGAGGGGAAAATAAATACTTACATCCATTCGCAATTGCAAATAAAATATCTGAAATGCAATATTGGTATTGATAGCATGTTGTGCCACTGAGGTCTTGCATTGTGAAGAAAGAAAAAGAAAGAAAGAAAGAAAGAAAGAAAGAATACTTCACACAAATCATTGCATCAAAAATACAGGTCTTGGAACACTTTAATACATACTGTAAACAGTCAGCTGAAATTTCTTTTGAAATCTCTTGAGACTGAATTCCTCCACTTGGTAAAACCCGCTGTCTGCTGCCTGTAATTTATTAATCCTGAGAGAGTCGGTATTATTGACCAGCTGCAGTCTTGTTTTGAATCTCTCGTCACTAACAGTCTTGATCTTCCTGTTAATAATTTTCACAGTGCGATTGGTACTGCTTGGTGCTGGCATAGGACGGTATCTCCAGTTTATTTCGGTATCCGGCTGTAGGTTTGGGATTTCAAAAGTGATTGATTCTCCCACAATTCCCTTGACCTGCTGCAGATCTTGGGACCAAACTGCTGAGAGGTAAAACACTAAAAGCAGTGAAAAAAAAAATTAAACCCCAAAGCTTGCTGATTTGTGTATGTAAAGAAAACCACAAAACAAACAAAACAAATTATAAAACATCATTTTGCACCAATGCAAAAAGGTAACCTTGCTTTACCTCGTTAATAATGTACTAATACGTTATTATTATTATTAGCGTACGTCACACGTTTTTAACACTTTTTGTTATCAAATTGTGAGTAAGCATTTCATTGGTATTTGTTATTCTACAATTTATAATACTGTAGCGTGCACGGGGGTAAGCAGCAGCAGGGCTGGTTGGTGACGAGATCACACACAAACACATAAGCCCAATCAATATACGCTCCTTGCGTACAGCGGTATCGGCGCTATGCTGTAGTGCGAGAGGTCCCGGTTCACGCCGCCCTCCTCCTGTGTGTGGATTGCCTCGCCCTGTGCGGAACTGAGGTTCGCTACAATACGATTAATTTTGTATTCATATTTCCCTTTTAACCAGTGAAAATCTAAATCAACAAAACTGTGACAGGAAAAAACTATTGCTTGTGGTTGTGTTTGATGATATCTCCGGGCTTGAATTTCAGCACGGGATCGCGGGAATCACGCATTTTCCAAGTTGCTCCCGCATATCTGAAACTTTCAGTGCGGGGAAATCCAGCAGAGATATTTTAAGACACCAAGCTACTGTATTTTCCACCCAATTTAGAAGGCCCGAAACGCTACAACAATCTATAAGGAAGAGGGTGTCAGTGACGAAAGCACTATGAGCTGCATTCTGAGTAGCTCAGGTTAAAATAAATAAATAAATAAATAAATAAATAAATAAATAAATAAATAAATAAAAGTAGTGCTGGATATTTTAAGTGCTGTGAGACTTTACTCTGTCGTACGTGATTCTCGGCCGCTATCTTTAAGGATTATAGAAACTCAGTACACTGCAGTAAGTAAACAGTTTTGAAAAAAAAAGCCGATATTAAGTCTAGGTGTTGTTTTGCAAGCAGTGACTTTCGCTTTAACTCTTAAAACTCAGCCCCATTCATTTTGGGGCACCAGTGCACCGAAGGTTACGCACATATTACTCAGGCACTGTAAAAGCCACCTACCTGGTTCATGGCTTGTTTAAAAGTACAGACGACTCAGGGCTTTCCAAAGACGTATTCAGTGTGTGTATGCGGTACACCGGGCTCTATCGCTTAATTGTCATTGTCTTTGCACCTTAGGAACTGACTGTTTCAGATACTTTTTGGTGTAAAAACAAAAACGTTCTGGGCCGGAACGGGCTAATGACAGCTGTTATTAACCAGTTCTCATTCCTAAAATGTTCTTCTGAAATGTGTGTAACTTTCTCTGTTATTTTTTTATGCAATTCTATTAAAATGCTGTTCAGGCTTTTACCCCACTACCCTGCCTTTGAAGCTGTGATTAGCATTGTTAAACCATCTTCATTTCTTCAGTACCTCACAGATACCTGACGATGATGAAACAAGCTAAAACAATATTGGGGGTTGTGATAGAGAGAGAAAGGATCGATGCTGTAAATCTCCCTCCCGATTAGAAAGGGTGCTGTGTAAGGGGGAAGGTAAGCTGCCTCCTAGATCTGCCACCTCGGTGGTAGGTGGAAACCGAAAGGTGACCATATTAGGAGGGGCGTGTAGCTGCAAGTACTCAGGACGATTCCATTGCAGTCAGCTGTGGGGCAGCCCTCTATTGGAGAAATTAGCAAGAAAGGAGATACAATGGAAACTAAAATAAAAGGACAGGGATATGCTAAAAATAAGGAAGAGATGTTACAGAAATACACAGATGGACCAAAAGGGGAAGATTATCAGATCGTTTATCAGGATTTACTGCAGAGTGTGTGGCAATTCTTATGGCCATAGACAAAATAGAGGAATTTAAAGAAAATGATATTGTGATATTGTACAGTTCTCTAAGCTCGATACAGGCATTACAATCAGAAACAGGAAATAGGATAGATATTATAAACAGAATTATCCAGAAATTACATACTAACTACAAAAATGGTAAAAAAATATATATATTCTGTTAGCCTGGATTCCAAGTCACTCTGGTATCTTAAGAAATTAAATTGTGGATTTTGAAGCAAAAAAAGCAACTCTAAATGAACAAATTGATATAACAATACTTTTGAGTCCTGCAGAGGTGAATGCTGTGGCTAAATCAAACATAATCGATGTATTGCAAGAACAATGGGAAAACAGTGGAAACAGAAGATTATATTATAAAAATCACTCAAGTAGGGAAATACAAACATGGGGAAAGGGGAAAACAGGGATGAAGAAACTAATATTAATAGACTAAGGTTAGGACACACAGCATTAAATCATCATTTCTACAGGACTGGGAGTCATGAGAATGGGTTATGTAGTAATTGTAGTGAACAAGAAACAGTGGAACATATACTCAAGAACTGCAATACTTATATTCAGCACAGAGACATATTAAACAGAACATTACAGGAAATAGAAACTGAAGTAACAACAGTAAATGATACTTTGAAGATAGAAGCGAGAGAAAAACAAATGGAGAAAGAGAAATGTATAGTTTGAATTTATAAAATATAAAAGGGAAATGGGAGAAAACATAAGAGAACTTTTTTTTTTGTTTGGTGCCAGGTAAACGGCTTAGCCGTCCTGCAAGTTAGTCAGGGAATAACCTGTGTAGTAAGTACTCCAAAACGGAGTTAGGTTTTTGTTTTGTATTGGTTTGTTTTTGTGTTTATTAAAAAGTAGCGCAACCGCGCTTGAAAATCCGTTTCTGTTGTTGTGGGTCGTAATTTTAAAGGGGCACGAATCCGTGAGTGCTAAATTCTTTTACAATATATATATATATATATAGTGGTTTGCAGAAGTATTCACCCCCCTGCAAAGTTTTCACATTTTGTTGGCACCTGACCGTACTCCACGACAAATCTACACAAACTACTCCACATTGATAAAGTTAAAAAATGCATATAGAATATAAATAAGTAAGATTTACATAGAAAAACAGATTAATCTCAGTTGCATAAGTATTCAACCCCTTTGCTACTGCAGCCCTAAATCAGCACAGGTGCAAATGATTTGTTTGAAAGGTCACAAAATTAGTGAAATGGTTTCAGCCTGTGTGTACTCAAAGTGGTTTAACTTGTAGATAATTTCCCTCAGGTATATAAAGACTTTCAAGCTGCAACTCACATAGTGATCCAACAAAACAACCATGAAGACCAAGGAGCTTTCGAAACAAGTCAGGGATAAAGTGGTAGAGAGGCACAGAGCAGGAGAAGGGTACAAGAAAATTTCAAAGACGCTGATTATCCCTCTCAACACAGTGAAGTCCATCATTAAGAAGTGGAAGATGCCTCATACCACCCAGACACTACCCAGATCAGGTTGCCCTCCCAAACTGAGCAGCCGGGCAAGCAGGAAACTGGTTTGGGATGTCACTCTGAAGCCAACAATGACCTTGAGAGATCTGCAAAGTTCTGTGTATGAGATGGGAGTCAGTGTTCACACATCAACAATAAGCCGTTCCCTACACAAAGCTGGGCTGTATGGATGGCTAGCAAGAAAGAAGCCATTACTCAAAAAGCCTCATCTTAAAGCACGTGTGAAATTTGCGAAAAAGCATGTAGATGACACTGCAGACATGTGAAAAAAGGTTTTGTGGTCAGAAAAGTCGACGAAAATTGAACTTTTCCATCTAAATTCCAAACGTTACGTCTGGTGCAAGCCCAACACATCACCCAGTCAACACCATCCCAACTGTCAAGCATGGTGGTGGCAGCATCATCTTATGGGGATGCTTCTCTTCAGCAGGGACTGGGAAGCTTGTCAGGATAGAGGGGAGAATGGATGGTGCAAAGTTGGAGGCTGTGTGGTCCAGTGGTTAAAGAAAAGGGCTTGTAACCAGGAGGTCCCCGGTTCAAATCCCACCTCAGCCACTGACGCATTGTGTGACCCTGAGCAAGTCACTTAACAAATAATAATAACAGGTGAATCCTTGAGGAAAACCTGTTTGAGTCAGCCAAGACTGAAACTGGGGAGGAAATTCCTTCAAGATTGCAGTCCATCGATGATCCCCAACAAACTTAACAGAACTGGAGCAATTTTCCCATGAAGAATGGGCAAAAATGTCACCATGCTGCAAAAGGTGCTTCTACCAAGTACCGACTTAAGGGACTGAATACTTATGCAACCAATAAATTTAATTTTGTACATTTTCTTTGCAAGTTTTGCTGACATTTAACCTCCTCATATAACAGTGTTCAGTTTAACCACTACAGCTTTGAATAAAAAAAGTTTGTTTGAAAAACTGTGCATACATTATTTGTAATTCAACAAAATGTGACATTATTGGTAGGGGGTGAATACTTCTGCAAATCACTATATATGTACATATAAATGCAATACTTGCTTATAACTAATTTAAAGTGCATACAGTGTCATAGTTAATATGGAACACATCTAGCAAACCATATATGCTCCAATGGTACAATATGCTACACAGAGTAGTAGAGGCCAATGGGCTACTATGCCACATGTGAAATACGGTCATAGGACACATGGTCTGGCGCTTGGATCCCGGTCATTGCTGCTTGCAGCTATATTATTATTATTATTATTATTATTATTATTATGAACAGTGGTAGATACAATTGAGTTTTTCAATGCAGATTCGTTCTTCTGCTTGTTTATTTTCCAACGTTTTGCATATCCTTGTTTACAAATGTATATAAAAAAACAAAATGAATACTTTTGTTTTATACTTGGGGGTGTACAATACAATGGGAATTTTGTTCTAAAGTAAAACTGTTACTTAATACCCGCTGACATACAACTTTTTAACGCTACGTTGCTGGAATGCTGTCATTTAGTTATGTTGTTGCTATCAGGTTGTGTGTTAGCAGCTTCATCATGGTTGCATCTCAAGTATTTGAAGATAGTGATCTTACATAATAAACGCAGAGTCTCAAATAGTCGCTGGTCTCCAACAGGTGCTGGGGCTACTGGCAAATATTGTAAATAAACACTGGGGTGTTTAAAAGAAGTTTTATGGCATTCATATGTTTTTCAATAGTAGCTTGAAGTACACTATTAGTATACCTAAATTGTAGGTTGAATTTACTTAAGTATAAAATAATACAACTTTAAGTAAACTAAAACTAAACTATACATATACTGCTGGTATACCTAAAGTGCTCTTGAAACACATTACATAGCAATACTTCAAACAAACAAAAAGCAAACCATGTAAATTATAAAATACTATTAGTATTGTGACATTTTTGCTGCTGTGGGTGTACCCAGAAATTCCGAGATTGCAACAGGCATTGGATCAATCAAGCTCTTTATTCTTCCACTCTGTAACTGCAATGCATAATACAGATGAGGAGCCAACATAATAGAGAGAGACACAAACATGTCAATATCAAACTGATTTAAAACAAGGATTATTATTATTAAAAACAGTGCATTAGGGGAAACTATATTACAGTACATGGGAAATGTATGCGATGGGATTTTCAAATACAGTGGTTAGTAATGTGGACATCCTGAAGTTAATACATTTGAAAGGTGTTTGAATGAGCCCCCTTATTAGACAGACTGGACAATACAATACAATACAATACAATACAATACAATAGCCACAGCAAACATAAGTGAAAGTGCTGCGTGAATAGGAAACAAAGGCATATTTTATTTATTTCAAACCCTAACCCTAACCCTAAGACTCATGTTCCCCTGTGATTTACATTCTTCATTTTCCCCAGTCTTTTACATTATTGCAGTATCTGTAAGCTGTAAGTTTCAGCTCTTATTAATAAGGAAATGGTTAAAGAAACTTCCAAAATATAATGCAAAGGTTACTGCTGATTAATTCAAAGATCATTAATTGACGTTAGAACTCGATTTAAACAAGAGTACTCAAGTAGAGTATTTTTAATATATTTTTTGAATAAAATGATAGATTAAACAGCAGATTAAATGCTGAATAATTCAAAGCCACTTATTGACAATTTTTCTCTGTTTATGCACAGCTGACGGCAGGAGTGCCCTATAACCTGGTTTGAATACGGGCTATGCCACCGCCTGTCTTTGTCGCTCCCAGTCAGTGTAGGGGTTGCAGCAGTGAGCCGGGTTGAATAATAAGAAGTGCCAATTCCAAATTGGGTATAAAAATGGTGAAAAAATTGACAATTTTAAATTTATATATAAAAAAAAAAATTAACAAAGAATATACAAGTAGAGTATGAGTTGAATAAAATTTTCATAAATACAGAAAGTAACACTGTGATAGCGCTGTTTGGGCGTTACTTTTTGTAATCTGGGACCACAGCCTCCTGCTGCTCCCAGTCTCTCTCCAAACAGAGGAATTGGCTTCTCTTATGCACAAAGTGGCCATTCTCCAATTGGAAATCAATTAAAGTTGTGAATGGGCTCAGCGTGCTTCAGGTGTGACAGGTGATACACTACATTCTCTCTTGAAAGGATTTTCCAGCCGTCAGCATTTGAGCAACTGCCTCCAACAGCAGAGTTCCTTTTATTTGGTTAATTTTCATCTCCTCGAAGTAGTTTGAAACCACAAGGACATTGTTCATTGAAATTCTCATCTTCTCTGCTACGTTTTCAATCTGAAAGAGAATGAATAAAGTATTAGTTTAGAAAGAACAGCACATTTCAATGCCTGTGCATGTGTCGTGTGAAACATGCTGTACTTGATGTCCTCCAGAAATACTCCACAGCGATTTTCATTTTTATTTTACAGCTTTTCTTTCTTAGTTTTAATCGTTGTTGTATTAAAAATAAACACCTGAACATTTTGGTTGACCTTGACCCATCCAAAAAGGATGACCGTTTTCTGGACGTTTTTGGGGCACAGCCACAATACTGCAAGTGATTGCGCCAAAATGTGTCAATCGCGGATTGGAGGAAAAGCGATTGCACTCACTACCAAAGTGGGTGGACTGATGGTATAAAAGGGGATATGGTCAAGTGATCTGTTCCTTTGTGTGGTTACAGCTGAACCGGAAGGAGACCGTGTATTGTAATCATGAGTGTTTTGTTTGTTTTGTTCTGTCGTGTCTAAAGAATCACCATTTGTTATTATTAGACGGCTGAACACGATCTGGAGCTGTCACCAGAGGCCAGCACTAAACCAGGACAACATCACTGCACTTTGTATCACTGAAGAACTGTATTGTCACTACGAGCACTAGAGCACGCACTGTGGACTGTGTTTGTGTCTGTGTTACGTACTGCATGGGTGAATAACAACGGGACTGTATACCTATATGGTAACAATATCTTGGGAGACAATATCCTGTTACCTATATGGTAACAATATCCTGGGAGACAGTCAGCATGGTTTTAGGAAAGGGAGATCGTGTCTAACTAACCTACTTGACTTTTTTGAGGATGCAACATTGAAAATGGATAATTGCAAAGCATACGACATGGTTTATTTAGATTTCCAGATAGCTTTTGACAAAGTCCCGCATAAAAGATTAATTCTCAAACTGAACGCAGTAGGGATTCAAGGAAATGCATGCACATGGATTAGGGAGTGGTTAACATGTAGAAAACAGAAAGTACTGATTAGAGGAGAAACCTCAAAATGGAGCGAGGTAACCAGTGGTGTACCACAGGGCTCAGTATTAGGTCATCTGCTATTCCTAATCTACATTAATGATTTAGATTCTGGTATAGTTAGCAAACTTGTTAAATTTGCAGACGACACAAAAATAGGAGGAGTGGCAAACACTGTTGCTGCAGCAAAGGTCACTCAAAATGATCTAGACAGCATTCAGAACTGGGCAGACACATGGCAAATGAAATTTAATAGAGAAAAGTGTAAAGTATTGTATGCAGGCAATAAAAATGTGCATTATAAATATCATATGGGAGATACTGAATTGAAGAAGGGAACTATGAAAAAGACCTAGGAGTTTATGTTGACTCAGAAATGTCTTCCTCTTGACAATGTGGGGAAGCTATAAAAAAGGCCAACAAGATGCTCGGATATATTGTGAGAAGTGTTGAATTTAAATCAAGGGAAGTAATGTTAAAACTTTACAATGCATTAGTAAGACCTCACCTAGAATATTGTGTTCAGTTCTGGTCACCTCGTTACAAAAAGGATATTGCTGCTCTAGAAAGAGTGCAAAGAAGAGCAACCAGAATTATCCTGGGTTTAAAAGGCATGTCATATGCAGACAGGCTAAAACAATTGAATCTATTCAGTCTTGAACAAAGAAGACTACGCGGTGATCTGATTCAAACATTCAAAATCCTAAAAGGTATAGACAATGTCGACCCAGGGGACTTCTTTGACCTGAAAAAAGAAACAAGGACCAGGGGTCACAAATGGAGATTAGATAAAGGGGCATTCAGAACAGAAAATAGGAGGCACTTTTTTACACAGAGAATTGTGAGGGTCTGGAACCAACTCCCCAGTAATGTTGTTGAAGCTGATACCCTGGGATCCTTCAAGAAGCTGCTTGATGAGATTCTGGGATCAATAAGCTACTAACAACCAAACGAGCAAGATGGGCTGAATGGCCTCCTCTCGTTTGTAAACTTTCTTATGTTCTTATTATTTGGGAACCAAACGTGGATTTAAACAGAGCAATACACGCCGCTGTATTTCCTGTTAACATTGTTATTATTTACTGCTGTTTCGCCATCAGGCAATTGGATTACAAAATAAAACACCCTTGCACCTGGACATTGTTAACCACTTTGCCACATAACTTCATACAGTTCTTCTTTCCTGCATCTAGTGTTTACTTGAAAAAAAAATCACCCATTTATCAGTTCAGGTCTAGTGCTACTTGGACTCTTGGACTCTAAATCTTCTTGAAGAGCCCTGGATTTTATTAGCGTATGTTACAATCCATGTTGATATTGTTTTGACTCACCTTTTGTTTTATATCTCTTCTCCTGTACAGATCTTTCAAATCCTCAGTCTTCTCAACAAGTTTATCAGTGAATGTAACAAGCAGCTGGCATGGTACTCCTGAAAAGTGATACATTAGAAGTGTTGTGTTATATAGAGTATAGTGTGATGATGGATAGAAAATAAGATCATGTTTCAGGTCAATCATCTCATTTAACAGACTTGATTAACACTAATCAACAACCACCTAATGTTCCTTTACCTCTGTAGGGGGGGTTACCCAAGAAAAATGCTAATCAGGATTACTGAAAACAGACCTATTATTTATTTATTTAAATTTAGAGTGCCCAACTATTTTACCCCCAATTTGGAATCTCCAGCTATCATCGTTTCTCCTCACCTTACAGCAATCTCCACACAGCACAGCAGATCTGAAGGTTCAGTGAGTATCCTCCTATCCCAAAACCAAGCCAACTTCCTTTTTACACCCAACAAACCGAGAGCGGATATCAGCGAGGTACCAACCTCTGGAGGACAACGGCCAGCCCTGCAGATCTCCACCCAGGCTTACCAGCTGTCTGGCCTGTAGAGTTCACCATGGCTTGATGAGGAAAGACAGTCCCAGACGGCTTTTCCCTCCCTAACCCGCTGGGAGCGTCACAGCCAATGCAGCGCCCCCTTGGAGTCCCCAGCACAGACCGGCTAACTGCGCACAGGCAGGATTTGAACCTGCTCTGTAGGACTCATCCTACACGCCGCACGGTACTGCTTTTGCCTGATGAGCCACTCGGGGACTCTTCACCAGACCTATTTTTAAGCAGTAATGTTCAACGCAGCAGTCATTACCAGCTAGATAATCTACCACAGTGAGCTGAAGGAAGGAGTACTTAACCAAACACAAATTACAAATTAGAACATAAGAACATAAGAAAGTTTACAAACGAGAGGAGGCCATTCGGCCCATCTTGCTCGTTTGGTTGTTAGTAGCTTATTGATCCCAGAATCTCATCAAGCAGCTTCTTGAAGGATCCCAGGGTGTCAGCTTCAACAACATTACTGGGGAGTTGGTTCCAGACCCTCACAATTCTCTGTGTAAAAAAGTGCCTCCTATTTTCTGTTCTGAATGCCCCTTTATCTAATCTCCATTTGTGAACCCTGGTCCTTGTTTCTTTTAGCCTGTCTGCATACAACATGCCTTTTAAACCCGGGATAATTCTGGTCGCTCTTCTTTGCACTCTTTTTGAGCAGCAATATCCTGTTTGTAACGAGGTGACCAGAACTGAACACAATATTCTAGGTGAGGTCTTACTAATGCATTGTAAAGTTTTAACATTACTTCCCTTGATTTAAATTCAACACTTTTCACAATATATCAGAGCATCTTGTTGGCCTTTTTTATACCTTCCCCACATTGTCTAGATGAAGACATTTCTGAGTCAACATAAACTCCTAGGTCTTTTTCATAGATTCCTTCTTCAATTTCAGTATCTCCCATATGATATTTATAATGCACATTTTTATTGCTTGCGTGCAGTACCTGACACTTTTCTCTATTAAATTTCATTTGCCATGTGTCTGCCCAGTTCTGAATGCTGTCTAGATCATTTTGAATGACCTTTGCTGCTGCAACAGTGTTTGCCACTGCTCCTATTTTTGTGTCGTCTGCAAATTTAACAAGTTTGCTCACTATACCAGAATCTAAATCATTAATGTAGATTAGGAATAGAAGAGGACCTAACACTGATCCCTGTGGTACACCACTGGTTACCTCACTCCATTTTGAGGTTTCTCCTCTAATCAGTACTTTCTGTTTTCTACATGTTAACCACTCCCTAATCCATGCATATGATAACAGGTCTGAAGCTAGCGCACATTATTTATTCTATTCTCAACAGGTGAAGGTGCTTACCTGGTGGAGGCGGCAGGGATACATAATATATACGAGAGAGAGAAAGCAAGAGAAGGAGGAAAAGAAACAAAACAAAAACCAATATATATATATATATATCGTATATCGAGCACATAACGTATATAAATACACACACACACAGAAATTGGCAGACACAATGCTAATGCTATATTACCAATCTCTGTGAGCATTCCAATGAATTGTTCATAAAACCGAATCAAGGCTGGGTCCAGTTTATCAGCGTTATGAATTGATATAACCAACACAACGCAGTGGATTTGGTCTCCTTCCATTTTGATTTTTGTTTTCAGAATATCGTCAAACTAAAAAATAAAAACAAAAATAAGTTTTAGAAAACAGTTGCCATTTCTAAAAAGACACTTAAAATATTACCAAGAAAAGTCCCTTTTTCTGAGATTTTTGCAATTTTCTTTTGAATGCATCCAGTTAGTCATCTATATGCTGTAAGGCAGCGGGTTGTGTGAGACAGCAGGGAGGGGGTTAAAACCTCCCTGAAGAAAAAATGGCACCTTTTTGTATTTAATTGTTTTGCTTTTTAGTTAACTAGTTTTTGTTAATTGTTTTATTGTTTAGTTTAACTGTTTTATTATTTAATTATTCCCTGCACCTGGGCAGTAATTTAGAATTGGGACCAGGTGCAGGGTATTTAAGAGGAACAGTCTGTTTGCTCAGGGCTGCTGAGTAGAAGGAAGCAGAAGAGAGGTGCTCTGCTTCCGAGCAGTCATAAAAAAAAGTAAGTGCTGTGTTAACCTGTGTGGTTTTGGTTCGTGTTCTGGGGTGCCAGGTAAACGGCTTAGCCGTCCTGCAAGTTAGTCAGGGAATAACCTGTGTAGTAAGTACTCCAAAACGGAGTTTGGTTTTGTTTTGTGTTTGTGTTTATTTTGTATTTATTAAAAATAGCGCAACCGCGCTTGAAAATCCATTCCTGTGTGTTGTGGGTCAGTTTTAAAGGGGCAACGAACCCGAGTGGAAGCAGCTCGGTTACAATGCATTGAGAAGCAGAGTAGCTATTTGTGACTGAGGTCTATTAAAATGACCTGCTGGGAATAAATGAACTTTATGATGATGATGATGATTAATAATACATTTTATGTTTGTGATTTATGATTTTTACTGAGAGGGAATGCTTTAACTGACATATTAAGTATGGTTAATTGCTGTGGTTTTAACTCACACAGTTTCAGTCCAATTGAAATAAGCTGTGTTATCTTTCAGAGTAATAATGGGGAGAATCCCCCCACCCCCCTAAAAACCCCACAATGTAAAGGTGTGTGTGTGTAAAGATCAAGCCCGACATGCTACATCTGACATTAAAAAATGAAAAAGCTAAGGCTTTTTGAAAGTTGTATCTACTTCTGGCATGAATTAGAATTTTAAAGGAGCTGAAAGCATTAGTTGTAAATGCATGCTGTGTTTGTTTACTGTATGCCACTGTAAATGATGGAAGAGAGAACTGTATTCACTTGCATTGCATCACGCTGTGTAAAAATAGTATTCAATGATGTTACAGCTGCTGAGCCACTCAAAGGAGCCAATACACTTTCAAAATGCTTTCTACAAGTCTTTTACACATCATCGCATTAACATTACTTGCATACCTTTGAGCCTTCAGCCACTTCACCATCTATGATCATCTTTAATATTATCGAGGCTTTTACTATTTTCCCCAATTCATATCCTGCTGTATCAAAGATTTTGATCTTGTCAATGAATTTGTGGCATCTTAGCTGCAAAGAAATTACACAATGATCATATTTATTATGCATATGCATTGATGTTATGTGTAACATGCTACAGGTATAGGAACATTAACACTCAAACCCAGAAAACGCAATTAACCTGAAGTGCTACAAAACTTGCTCGACTGCGCCACCCCCAGGTTAAATATAGAGCAGAAGGAACTCAATCTGGTCTTTTAACAAGAAGTACTTAACCACATTTCGACAACTGCAAACACTTTCAATTAAATGAAAAGTAGTGAGCCATGAATTACAAAAGTGCAATTTTTTACAAGTAATAAAATAATGCATTTAGCATAAACAGGTTTTTATTTTATTTTTTATTTTTTTTTAAAAAAGCACATAAATGGTGGATTATGAGTTACAAACTTCAAAAAATCAGAACTCATGCAAAACTGTTATGCAGACTCGCTTCAAAACCGTAGACAAAAATGAAAGGAGTGTGTTAGAGACACATCAGCCACAGATCTCCTATCACCAAAGCAGGGGCGGATCCAGACTGTCATGAAGGGGGGCATACCTGATACAAAACATACAATTAAAGTAAACAATATATTGACATTTTTAACGAAAGATGGGGGTCCGGACCCCCAATAATAATAATAATAATAATAATAATAATAATATACAGTACACCTTTTATATAATGCATCAACCTGCAATTAATGGGTTACATATATATATATATATATAATTTTATTTTAAACAATACGGTGCATCGACCGCATACCTCTTATTACAGAGATAAAGATAAACAACATCTGGTTCCCTTTCAAGTCGAAAATAACCACCAAGTATGGGACATTGCCGTCAGGCAGTAGGGATTGGCTGAGCTTTATAGCAAAGCTGCCGACAGGCCTCTGCGCGAGCTGCCACTTAAGCCCGCCCCCCTGGGAGCTTACTATACGCAGCGCGCAGAGACTCTCTTCCTCTTTTGTCTTCAGCATCGGTAGCGGTAGGTAATAGAGCTTAACTGTACTCACTAAGCTTAGGCTTGAGAAGCTGGTTTTTGCCCCTTCTCCGAGTTTATTTCAGTTATACTCTTTGGAGTAATTATTATTATTGGTTAATTTGGATTATATATTTGTATATTTTTATGTTACACTTATATATTTCCTTCACGCTTTGCTTCGGCATCGCGTTTTTGTTTACTTTCGTGGTCTTCGTCTTTCCTGTGTTAATTGTTAATTATTAATTTTAATTATTGTTGTGTTTTTGGGTTTTTCTGCAAGAAAACATTATATTGTATATATTTGTGAAGGCCGCGTGCGCATTTGCAGCCCCGGTCTTGCCTTGGCTAGACCGCGTGTGTAGAGCCTGCACGGCAGTCTCTCATATATTACCTCTGCGGTGTGTTTTACCAACCGCGTGGTAGCTCCAGTCACACAATCACTACATAGTGTAGCTGCAGCGTACCCCCACCCCCCCCCCCCCCCCCCCCCAAAAAAAAAAAAAAAAAAATTCCCCATTCACTATACAGAGGAAGGCGACCACAAACTACAAATCCCCAGCACCAACAGGTAGGTATTGCACAGCACCCCAGACACTGTACCAGCACTTAGCATCTCCGCTCTGCGGGTCAGCTGACGCCTAGGCGTCTGTGCTAGCGTTCTACGCTCGGTACTCGCGCTTCGGCGCTTGGTGCAGCACGTCTGCGCTTGGGACTCGGTGCTCCACGCGTCGACGCTCAGCGCTCGACGCACGCACCTCCGACGCTCGGTGCTTGACGCTTCAGCGCTCGACGCACGCACCTTCAGTGCTCTACGCTCGACGCTTCAGCGCTCGACGCGCAGTGCTCGACGCTTCAACCCTCGCTGCACTTCGGCGCTCGGTGATCAGCGCTCTGTGCACGCACCTTCAGTACACTCGGTGCTCGCGCTAGGTGCACGCTCCCTCGACGTTCTGTGCTTGTTGCGTCAACGCTCGGTGAACGCGCCTCGACGTTCGACGCTCTACGCTCGACGTTTGGTGCCTATCGGCACACGCACCTCGACGCTCCAGCGCTCGGTGTCTCAGCATGTCTGGGTTCCACCGTTGCGTTACATGCCAGGCCAAGTTGCCGGCGAGCGACCCCCACGAGGACTGCGTGGCGTGCCTGGGACCAGAGCACGCTGCGTCTGCCTTGGCGGACAGGTCGTTCTGCGCATTGTGCGCCAATTTTCAGCTGCGCACTCTTCGCCAGAGGGCGAGGAAGGCGGTTGGGGATCACTCCCCCTCCTCAGGGTCGTCTCACACCCTGTCTGTCCCGCCAGCGGCGACTCCCGTTAGGCTGCGGCTGTCCGGGAGTCTGTCCTCCCAGCTGACAGCTGGTCAGAGATCCCCCGGCAGCGGACGCGCTCGGCAACCCCGCAGACCGTCAACCCCGCTGCCCGTCAATACAACCGCGAGACCCTTCTCCTTACAGGGGACGCTCCCGCCGGACATCACGATCCCGCTCCAGGTCACCGCGCCGAAGGGGACGCTCCCATTCCGGTCGCGAAAAGTACCATAGGGACAGATCTGGTGTCTTAGAGCTCACCTCTAAGATGTCCCAGTTCATGGAGGTCATGATGGGCCAACAGTCCCTGCTCATGACTCTGGCCAATAGGGTGCCTCGGGCCACAGATGATTTAGTTGGACCAGTTGCCAACCAGCCAACGGTTCCGCTGCAGCCCCTGCCCGCCCAGGTTGTGCAACAACCCCAGGAGGTTTGGGATGCTGACGTCATCTCCAGGGATGCGTCTGAAGGGGAACCTCTTCTCGAAGAGGATAGTGTGGAGGCGGAATTGGTGTCTCACCACTCAGAGCAGGAGTCTGAGTTGGAGGTTTTGGACACCAACGACCCCCTTTGGCCACTAGTGGAGCGAGCAACTCGCCATCTGGGGATCGAGTGGCCAGCCGTCGAGCAACCTCGGCGCTCTCTTTTTGAGTCGCCTTCAGTCCAGCCCCACCAGTCCAGGATGCTTCCGGCATTCCCGGACTTTATCAAGGAGGTGCAGTCCACCTGGGGGGCCCCGGCCTCTGCCCCTGCCACTTCTCGCAAGGCTTCGGCCTTCACTATGCAAGGGGCAAGCGAAACTGGGTTGGCATCATTCCCACCGGTGGGCGCTGCGTTCGCTGCGTTGGTGAAGACGCCAACGCTATCTGGGCTGACCAAGGATCCTGCATGCCCGAACAAACAATGCAGGATTACGGAGGTGCACCTCAAAAAGGGGTACGCTGCGGCCACAGAGGCAGTCAGGCTGTCAAACGTGGCCAGCCTCCTAACGGTCTACCAGGCGGCGCTCATTCGAGACCTACCTGAGTGCCCGTCCCTCGCCCTTAGGACCGAGCTGGGTACAGTCGCTGAGCTGCTGGTGAAGCTGGCTCAGCTAAACGCGTGAGCTCAGGGCAGGAGCATCGCATCCCTTGTGGTGGCAAGGAGGCTGCTCTGGCTCTCGCAGGCGAGGGTACAGGAGCCTGATAAGGTTCCATTGCTGGATGCCCCAATCACACCTGGGTACACATTTGGCCCGGCGGTGGAGGTGATGCTGCAACGCTCCGCGAAGGCGCGTGAGGCGTCGCAGCAATTGGCTAGGATATGGCCGAATAAGCCTTTCCAGCCAAAGCGGCCACAGGATCACCAGTGGTGTAGGACACCACCACAGCAGCAGGCGCACCCACGGGGCAATAAAACCTCCCCTTCAGGTGCATCAGCGCACGGCCAACCCACGTTTGTAAGACCGCAGCGTGGAGGGTGGCGCCCTAGAGGAGGCGGCAGGCCACGCACTCGTGGCTCTGGCCAGGCCCCTCGCGAATGAGCGCAACCAAAACAGCCCTGAAAATCCCAGGCAGCTGTTAACCCACCCCTACACTGTGCTACAGCTCCAGTTCTGGCAACATTGCACCGATGACATCTGGGTGCACAAGACTATACTCACCGGGTACACCCTTCAGTTCCGGTTAAAACCTCCCCCCTTCCGGGGAGTGGTGGTAACTGCAGTGAAGGACTCGGTTCAGTCCCCAGCTCTGAATGTGGAAATACAGGCATTGCTCAGGAAGCGTGCCATTCAACAAGTAGACCCTGCTCTGATCGACCAGGGGTTCTATTCCAAATACTTCCTGGTGCCCAAAAAGGACGGCGGGCTCCGCCCTATTTTAGATCTGCGAGTACTGAACAAATACCTGCGGGTGTTATCGTTCAGGATGCTTACGCACAGGCACATCATCCAGTCAGTCCGACACGGCGACTGGTTCACCACCGTGGACCTGACAGATGCGTACTTTCACGTCCCATCTGCCCGGGTCACAGGAAGTATCTGCGTTTCGCATTTCAGAGCAGGGTATACGAGTTTTGTGTCCTTCCATTCGCCTGTCACTAGCTCCTCGAACCTTTTCGAAATGTATGGATGCCATTCTAGCTCCCTTGCGGGCTCAAGGCGTCCAACGGCTGAACTATCTGGACGACTGGCTCGTCTGCGCGCAGTCGAAGGAGCAGTTGGCACAGCACACAGTGATGGTTACAGACCATCTTCAGCGGCTAGGTCTGAAGGTCAATTCAGAAAAGAGCTGCCTCGTGCAGAGCCAACAGATCAAATTCTTGCGTCTGCATCTGGACTCAGTGTCCATGGAAGCGACCCTGTCGACACAAAGAGTTGCCTCGATGGAGCGGTGTCTCTCCCTATTCAGGTTGAGAGAAACAGTCAGCATGGAGCTGTGTCAGCGCGTGCTGGGGTTGATGGCTGCCGCCTCACAAGCCCTTCCTTTGGGCTTACTACACCAGAGACCTCTGCAGGCCTGGTTCAATGCCTTCGCGTTGCATCCGTGGAGAGACAAACACCGCAGGCTAAGGGTATCCCGAGCCTGCTGGGAAGCGCTACGCTGGTGGAAAGTTCCGTCGAACATCCGCCAGGGCGTATGCTTGGGTCCCATTTTCCGGAGGGAAGTCATCAGACCGACGCTTCCAACCAAGGTTGGGGAGCAGTCTGGAACGGGACAGGGACCCGTGGAGTGTGGTCAGGACCCTGGAGGTCAGCCCACATCAATGCTCTGGAACTCAGAGCGGTGGACCTCGCCCTTCGGCACTTCTTGCCAGTGCTTCTAGGCAAGCATGTGTTAGTGCGGTCAGACAACACCACAGTTGTGGCATATATCAACCACCAGGACGGCTTGCGGTCCACCGGTACACAGATGTTGCTATGGGCACAACCGCGTTTAACCTCTCTGCGTGCGGTTCACCTACTGGGCAGAGTCAATTATGCAGCAGACCTCCTATCCAGAGGAGGCCCTCTTGCTGGCGAATGGCGTCTTCACCCTCAGGTGGTAGAGCACATCTGGGAATGGTTCGGCACAGCGCAAGTAGATCTCTTCGCTTCGCGAGAGACCACGCACTGCCCCCTATGGTTCTCGGTGAAGGACCTCGACAGCCCCCTAGGAGTCGATGCACTGGCTCACGAATGGCCACCAGGGCTCCTATATGCATTTCCACCGATTCCGATGCTCCCCGCCTTCTTAGAGAAGGTCAGGGTAGAGCAAGCGACAGTGATTCTGATCGCTCCTCGGTGGCCTCGGAGAATATAGTTCCCAAGTCTGGTGCAGTTGTTGCACAGTCGCCCGAGGGAGCTCCCTCTGCGAGCGGACCTGTTGTCCCAAGCCCAAGGAGGGCTATGGCACCCGAACCCCAAGCTCATGCAGCTATGGGCTTGGCCCCTGAGCGGGAGCGCCTGTCAGCCTTAGGGCTTTCGACGGTGGTGATTTCGACCATTCAGAGCACCAGAGCGCCCTCTATTAGGTCGCAATATACGTACAGTTGGCAGTTGTTTCAAGATTGGTGTCTGGCGGAGATCCATGACCCAATATCCTGCCCTATGGCAGTGATATTACGGTTTCTACAGAAACTATTAGATGAAGGGAAATCTCCCTCTACACTTAAGGTGTATTTAGCCGCCATATCGGCTTGCCATGTACGCATTGACGGTTTATCACCAGGTTGCCATTTTCTGGCATCTCAGTTCCTGAAGGGCGCAAGACGCTTGCGGCCTCCAAGGATGACCAGTTTACCGTCATGGAGCCTTGACGTGGTGTTAGAAGCCCTTACCAAGGCCCCGTTCGAGCCTCTCCACAGCGTGGATATGAAGCTCGTGTCTATGAAAACTGCGTTTTTCTATCAGTGGTATCAGCAAAACGCGTGGGCGAAGTTACACCCACTTTCAGTGCATTCATCATGTACTCGTTTCGCAGGAGACGGTTCTAAGGTCTCCATGCTTCCAAATCCGGCCTTTTTACCCAAGGTCATATCCCCGTTTCATATGAACCAACCAGTCGAGTTGATGGCGTTCCATCCTCCTCCCTTTTCTTCCCCAGAGGAAGAACGGTTACACATGCTCTGCCCCGTGCGGGCATTGAGATGTTATATTGACCGTACAATGTGTGAGGCGAACAGAACAGCTGTTCATATGCCATGGTTCTAGGACTCTGGGTCAGCCGTTGTCTAAACAATGCCTTTCCCATTGGATAGTGGATGCTATTAAATTAGCATATGAATCTGCAGGCCTTCCTCCACAGGGGCAGTTGAAGGCACATTCCACTAGGGGTATGGCGACATCCTGGGCCCTCTTTAGAGGGGTGCCGGTGTCTGACATTTGCGCTGCAGCCAGTTGGGCTACACCGCATACTTTTATGAGGTTCTACCGTTTAAATGTACTGGAATCCTCTGCTCAGTCATTCGGAGCATCCGTGCTACACTCTATAACGCCCTAGTTGGCAGTCATATCGAGTATTGTCACGATATGGTGTTGACTCCACTTTAGGATAGGTGTCATTGCGAGCATAGACGCTGAGGCGCGGCTCCGCATATGCGTAGATGTATTACCTACGCAGTTGCGTTATGACGTAAGTCTGTCCTACTGCCGAGAATCCTCCCTCGCGACGGCTTGGGTACACTGTTCCCATACTTGATGGTTATTTTCGACTTGAAAGGGAACGATAGGTTGCGGATGCAACCCCGATTCCCTGAAAGAGAAAATAACCATCAAGCCGCGAGGTCGCTCCGGAAGCCTTCATGGCCTGAAGAGCAAAAGAGGAAGAGAGTCTCTGCGCGCTGCGTATAGTAAGCTCCCAGGGGGACGGGCTTACGTGGCAGCTCGCGCAGAGGCCTATCAGCAGCTTTGCTATAAAGCTCAGCCAATCCCTACTGCCTGACGGCAATGTCCCCATACTTGATGGTTATTTTCTCTTTCAGGGAACCGGGGTTGCATCCGCAACCTATCGATAGGCGCCGAGTGCGTGGGGGCCCGGCCCCAGGGAAAAGTGCGTAACATGTATATTATTTAATTGTGTCAGGTGTATTAAGTGTGTAGAGCTGGCAGAGCGCTCCGGCAGTTGAAGTTGAAGTATTTGTTTAAATGTGTCAACGCTACACGTACGGTGTACCCTGAAGCCGTCATCGTAAATCAAAGTCATAAGACGGAATTGTCTGATTCCAGTCACCGCTGAAAATTAAAATAACTATCAGCAGCCGTCGCAGTCGGAATATTTCTGACTGACAAATGAAGAAACCAATAGCGGCAGCTGCAGGACCAATTCTGAGTCTGTACTGGCAGGAAAGATCTGTTTGTTTTTACATAGATTTTGAGAAGTTGCAGCCAGCAGGGAGGTGAGGGCTCTATAGCTCATATCAAGTTCCAGAAAAAAAAGTTAGTTAGCACCGCCCCCATTGACCTAAATGAAAGGTAAGCCTACATAGTATCTAAATATACACCTCATGGGAACTTATGTTTCTGGTGCAACAAAATCATTTAAAAAAATCATTTTTGTAGTTATTTTTATTGTGAAGTTGAACAAAAATGGTCAAATTTTGTCCTGTCATTTAACGTCATAATTTTTCAACTAAGTTGAAAAAGTCAGTCATATTACTTTACATATTTATATGTGGTAACATATATCTTCTTTTTAATGTTAGTCATTAGTATTTTTAGTGGGTTTTGGCTTTCTTGACACTCAAATTAACTCTACTTGTCTTGCAATAATTAAGAACGGTTAACCAATTAAAACAGAGAACGCAGTTTATAAAATGTAAAAATGCCAATCTAGCACAAGTAGCTCATATCAAAGAGGATGCATTTTCTTAGAACAGCTAATCTTTGAAAGTGTACAGTGCATTATAGATAATTTACAGTAACAAAATATTTATGTATTTTACACTGGTGAACAAATCCTGGTTAACTTAAGCACTCGTTTCAAAACAATTGAAATGGGTTTAATACGGTGGCCCTGAAGTGCAAAACACAACGACATTAAGAAAAACACAACGACATTAAGAAAAACACAACGACATTAAGAAAAACACAACGACATTAAGAAAAACACAACGACATTAAGGAAAACACAACGACATTAAGGAAAACACAACGACATTAAGAAAAACACAACAACATTAAGGAAAATGCTGCAACATTAAGGAAAACACAACGACATTAAGGAAAACGCTGCAACATTAACTTCAAACCGGAATGGGTAGGTACATAGGAAAAGGGCTTCCACATCACTGATAGGAGGAACAACCTGTCAATCACAGTGCTGTGGAACTGTGTGACGAACACAGTCCATATTAATACAATATAATTTCCCTGCGCTTTGTCCTTAATATCTTGTAAGATTATATATATATAATCTTATATATATATATTTATATTTTAGCACTTATATGTATATAATAGACTGTGTTACGCATTTTAATTAATAATAATAATGATAATAATTAACTAGCCTATAAGTGCTAAAATATGTTTTTTTTTTATTATTAAGCTGGCAAGGAGGAATCGATTGATGTTGGTTAAGATGATCGGAGCAGGATAAATGCCCCGTCGGGCAGGGTTTAACTTGGTCCGGCTTTTACTAATGTGGACATTTCAGTCTCATATCAGAGGTTGTTTGGGCAGTAAATATTTAATAAATACAAAAATAATACAATTTTGGAATCTCACTGCATCATAGTATAAAAATACTTTTTATGCATTTTTATTTATGTGTTTTTTTCTGTGCGAGGATCAATAACAGTCTTTGAAACAGAATTAAATTAAAAAAGACTGAAGATCCTTGAAACACTGATTTATGAATAGATTGTGCTATCTGAACTTTCATGTATGATTTGGTATTTATTTATTTATTTTCACTAGTTTTGCTTTTAATCTTTGTACAAATGTTTGTTTCATTTCTTCTACTCTCCATTAATGTGGATTAAAGTCTACAACAAAATATATATTTTTAATGTACTTCACAGACACACAAACAATGTGTTTTATTTTAGGTACACACTTTTTGGAGCAACAGTCCAAAGATCACTTTTTGGAGCAACAGTGAACAGTGGAAACCACTTTATATCCGTGATACGAAGAAAGAGTAATTGGATTTTATATGATGGCCTAAAGGAAGACTTCCAGATAATTGGAACCCCCCCCCCCCAAAATAAAAGCTACAATGTGTAATGTAATTTACATACGGGTGTGAGTACTGAAGTAAACACCACACTTTATAGTAACATTAGAGACATTTAATTTCCAGAAATGTGATGCATTGCACATACCAGGCTACTGCTTGATAACATGTGTGTTGTTGCGTCATGTAGCAATTTCATTCAAAGAAGAACATAAGACATTTTCAAAAGCTAAATGATTTTGTACCTTTACATGTTTATTATAAATGGGTATATTTCACATACTGTATTTTTTGCTTAGTTCAAAACAACATGTGACTTTTTAATTAAATATCTGCTATTAAACAAGGCCTTTTTTTCTTACCATTCGTAATAAATGCTCTAATTTTCATACTAAATAGCACTTAATAGTACTGTACATGCCACTATGCACCATACTCTATTCGCAAGACAACTGCTTAGCTTTCAACATCACACCCAGCTTGAGGTGGCAAAGCCCTCACAGTGTGCGGTAATATGCAGGAAAAGAAGGGTGTGTGTGTGTATATTTCACAGCATAGCCTGTGAATGCCTACTTGTGCCAATCTACTTTATGTTGAAAAGAAATGCTCAATCTTTAAAATTATACCCTACTTGAGGTGGCACATCCAGACTACAATCAATCAATCTATGTGATTTCCCCCTTAGAATGTGAGCTAATATTCAATACGTAACTGTGTGAATAAGTAACTAACTTCAGCCTCGAATCGGGAATAAGTAACTAACTTCAGCCCTCGAATCAGGAATAAGTAACTAACTTCAGCCTTTCAATCAGAAATAAGTAACTAACTTCAGCCCTCAAATCAGGAATAAGTAACTAACTTCAGCCCTCGAATCAGGAATAAGTAACTAACTTCAGCCCTCAAATCAGGAATAAGTAACTAACTTCAGCCTCGAATCCGGAATAAGTAACTAACTTCAGCCTCGAATCCGGAATAAGTAACTAACTTCAGCCCTCGAATCAGGAATAAGTAACTAACTTCAGCCCTCGAATCAGGAATAAGTAACTAACTTCAGCCCTCGAATCGGGAATAAGTAACTAACTTCACCCTTGAATCGGGAATAAGTAACTAACTTCAGCCCTCGAATCAGGAATAAGTAACTAACTTCAGCCCTCGAATCGGGAATAAGTAACTAACTTCAGCCCTCAAATCAGGAATAAGTAACTAACTTCAGCCTCGAATCCGGAATAAGTAACTAACTTCACCCTTGAATCGGGAATAAGTAACTAACTTCAGCCCTCGAATCAGGAATAAGTAACTAACTTCAGCCCTCGAATCGGGAATAAGTAACTAACTTCAGCCCTCAAATCAGGAATAAGTAACTAACTTCAGCCTCGAATCCGGAATAAGTAACTAACTTCACCGTTGAATCGGGAATAAGTAACTAACTTCAGCCTCGAATCCGGAATAAGTAACTAACTTCAGCCCTCGAATCAGGAATAAGTAACTAACTTCAGCCCTCGAATCAGGAATAAGTAACTAACTTCAACCCTCGAATCAGGAATAAGTAACTAACTTCAGCCCTCGAATCAGGAATAAGTAACTAACTTCAACCCTTGAATCAGGAATAAGTAACTACACCCTTGAATCGGGAATAAATAACTAACTTCAGCCTTTGAATCGGGAATAAGTAACTAACTTCAGCCTCGAATCAGGAATAAGTAACTAACTTCAGCCCTCGAATCAGGAATAAGTAACTAACTTCAACCCTCGAATCAGGAATAAGTAACTAACTTCAACCCTTGAATCAGGAATAAGTAACTAACTTCAGCCCTCGAATCAGGAATAAGTAACTAACTTCAGCCCTCGAATCAGGAATAAGTAACTAACTTCAGCCTCGAATCCGGAATAAGTAACTAACTTCACCGTTGAATCGGGAATAAGTAACTAACTTCAGCCTCGAATCCGGAATAAGTAACTAACTTCAGCCCTCGAATCAGGAATAAGTAACTAACTTCAGCCCTCGAATCAGGAATAAGTAACTAACTTCAACCCTCGAATCAGGAATAAGTAACTAACTTCAGCCCTCGAATCAGGAATAAGTAACTAACTTCAACCCTTGAATCAGGAATAAGTAACTACACCCTTGAATCGGGAATAAATAACTAACTTCAGCCTTTGAATCGGGAATAAGTAACTAACTTCAGCCTCGAATCAGGAATAAGTAACTAACTTCAGCCCTCGAATCAGGAATAAGTAACTAACTTCAACCCTCGAATCAGGAATAAGTAACTAACTTCAACCCTTGAATCAGGAATAAGTAACTAACTTCAGCCCTCGAATCAGGAATAAGTAACTAACTTCAGCCCTCGAATCAGGAATAAGTAACTAACTTCAGCCCTCGAATCAGGAATAAGTAACTAACTTCAGCCCTCGAATCGGGAATAAGTAACAAACTTCAGTCCTCGAATCAGGAATAAGTAACTAACTTCAGCCCTCGAATCGGGAATAAGTAACAAACTTCAGTCCTCGAATCAGGAATAAGTAACTAACTTCAGCCCTCGAATCAGGAATAAGTAACTAACTTCAGCCCTCGAATCAGGAATAAGTAACTAACTTCAGCCCTCGAATCAGGAATAAGTAACTAACTTCAGCCCTCGAATCGGGAATAAGTAACAAACTTCAGTCCTCGAATCAGGAATAAGTAACTAACTTCAGCCCTCGAATCAGGAATAAGTAACTAACTTCACCCTTGAATCGGGAATAAGTAACTAACTTCAGCCCTCGAATCGGGAATAAGTTACTAACTTCAGCCCTCGAATCAGGAATAAGTAACTAACTTCAACCCTTGAATCAGGAATAAGTAACTACACCCTTGAATCAGGAATAAGTAACTAACTTCAGCCTTTGAATCGGGAATAAGTAACTAACTTCAGCCCTCGAATCGGGAATAAGTAACTAACTTCAGCCCTCGAATCGGGAATAAGTAACTAACTTCAGCCCTCGAATCAGGAATAAGTAACTAACTTCAGCCTTTGAATCAGGAATAAGTAACTAACTTCAGCCCTCGAATCGGGAATAAGTAACTAACTTCAGCCCTCGAATCAGGAATAAGTAACTAACTTCAGCCCTCGAATCAGGAATAAGTAACTAACTTCAGCCCATTCCTTCTGTAAAGCTCGGTGCCCCCATCCAGTACTCGTCTGTTGAGCGTCAGTTTTGGGTTCCAACTAAAGTTAGCTGTGATTGGCTGAAGTTGTCGGCAGACAGCAAGAGCAAGCCCCGATTTCCTCGATGGAAGTAGGCGAGGCTGAGAGGAATGAGTGACACTTTGTGCTTGCACAGTTCAAATAAAACATATTTAAATAAACTGTGGAGCAGAAATACACAGCTCAAATAAAGATCTTGCGCACCCTAGCGCAATTAGAATTTCAAATTTAAGGGAAGCTGTTTTTTGTTCTTGAATAAACTGAATTTCAATTTAAGGTTTGCTGTTTTTTGTCCTTGAGTAAATTGAATTTCAATTGAAGGTGTGCTGTTTTGTTGTTAATAGATGTATTTTTGTTAATAGATGAGCTTGCATTATATTATTTACTTTTTGTTACTTTCACCTCTCATGTTGTTACCTCGTAGTTCATGATGATATTCGATCGGGTTTCGTCTGCTTTTCCCTTGAGGAGCATCATCTGCCTGTTACTCCCTGTCTTTAATACAGTTCCTTTTTACAGATGAAATCCTTCATTGACGGATTGTACCGACGGATTTAAGGGGGAATGTGTGCTCACCGAATTGTTTTATTTTAGGGGATTATGTTTGTGTATCACTTCGACTTTCCGACAAAATGGCAAAACATTGCTTCGGTAAAATTTGGTAAAACACATTCAATTACTGATGGTTGAGTATAGACCCTTATATTTTTCAGGACTTAGGACCCAGGGGAACCCAGTGGCATGCATGCATTCAGGGCGCGGTTCTGGAGCTAGTCGTAGTAGTATACATTACCACGGTCGTCCTAAAACCCGTCCGGAGGCACCTGGAGGCACCAGAGATGCCCGTGGAAGCCCGGAGATGCCTGTCGGAGCCCGGAGACGCCCGGAGCCTATTATTATTATTATTAGGATTCCAGGCCAGAATGGCCGGGAAGCCTATTGTTGTTGTAAAGATTATTATTATTATTATTATTATTATTATTATTATTTATTTATTTTTATTTTTTTTCCTTCCTCCCAAATTACAAAAGCCTATAACTTTTAAACGGCTGCACGAAAACTCACGAAATTTGGCACGGACGTAGAGGACTATGGGATGTTGTGCCATGGTCAATATGGCGGCTTTTGGTCACATGGTGTGGCAGCCATCTTGGATTTAATGAAATTTTTGGGAAATTTTCAAATGTCTTCTTCTCAAGAACGGTACATAGTACAGCTGTGAAAATTTTTGTACATAGTGCGCTCCTGTCCAAGATTGATTTTACGTAAGAAAAAAGTTGATCGGTAACATGGTGTGGAAACTATGTGCCATTTTGCTTAAAACGCTTAAACGACATCTCCTCATGAACCCTTTGGCCGATTGACTCTTGGGTATATGTTATCTTTGTAGTGTCCTCTAAAAAAGTTATTCAGGAAAAGTTCCTACATGAACAAACATGGCTGCTATGAGCCAATCAATGTGGGTGATATGGCATTTTTGCCCAAAAAATACCCTGAAATGATACATTCCCACCACTAGGGACCTGTTGCCATGGAAACGTGAGCAAGTTCTAGGGAAAAAAAAGCAGCCGTTTTTTTGCTGGTGTCTTGCAAAAACTGTTTGACTAACTCGTGTAACTTTAAACACAGTAATTACACTGGGATGGCTAGTATTATATTACACATACACACTGTACAGTGTACAATGCCTCATACTGTAACTAAGAACTTTTTTTTTTAAGAACTGTTGCAGCTGCTTCAACGCTGGGAAAAGAAATGCAGCACGCGCGCGCACACACACACACACACACACACACACGCGCTCACTAAGTACGAGAAAAATGACTGTAATCTCTGCCCTAATGTTGTTTATTTATTTAAAATAACCTTGTGCACATGCAGGCATATACAGAACTGTAGACATACTGAAACACACTAATTATTTGAAAAAAATACCGTGATCTCGTGCTGTATGGAAATGTGTTGTAATCATTTTTTTTTTTTTGAAACGCAGTTGTAACTTAACAGCAGCCAAAAAAAAAAAAAAAAGACGCACGTATTTTTAAACCACAACACAATCGTAATACGAATATGTTTAATACATGCGCTTAACAAATCACACGAATACAGTTTGCTTAAAAATCGTCATATAATTATTTTTACTGTTTGCAATTGCATCAACGCTGGGAAAAAAGCAGCCACAAGACACACACTCACTGTATGAGAAAAATGACTGTAATCTCTGCACTAATGTTGTTTGTTTATTTGAAACAACCTTGTAGACATGCAAGCATATGCAGAACTGTAGACATACTGAAACACACTAATTATTTGAAAAAAATACCGTGATCTCCTGCTGTATACAAATGTTTTGTACTCATTTTTTTAAAACGCTGTTGTAACTGTATAGGAGGAAAAATAAAAAAAAACCGCACTTATTTTTAAACCAGAACACAATAGTAATACTAATATGTTTAATACATGAGCTTTGCAAGTCACACGAATACAGTTTGTTTAAGAATCGGGGGGGGACTTTGAAGTGTATCTTTCATTAACTGGTTATTTCAGTTAATTAAATACCAGCTCACCAGCTTCTCTGCTATAATGTTAAAAATAACCTCGTGGACATGCAGGCAGAAGCCATAAAAAAACAAAACACCTGCACTATTCTTTTTAACACTAGAACCGCCACGGTAGTCATTTTTGACGGTTTTCACTTTTAAAATTGAAATTACTATGCGTGTGTTAAAGATCCACGGTTGTCTGTTCTTGCCTTTTCCTAAATACATGTATTGAATATACTGACGACGTTTGAAAGTCAGAATTGCACAAATACAAAAAGTTATGAGCACTTCTACCTAGAACCGCCAAAAGTAGTCATTTTGACGCTTGTTACAACACATGCTTTTATTATTAATATAACCTACAATGCGCTATATGGCCCTATATGCGCTAATTTTGAAAATAAAGCCTTTTATATTTCTTTTTTCATTTAAATACAATGTTTCTGCCATGCAAATGTTAGATATAATGTTTATAAATTAAACTTTGTTTTGTTGTATCTGCTAGTTTGGGGGGGGGGGCACTTTTCAAGCGTATCTTTAATTAACTGGTTATTTCATTTAAATAAAAGTATATACAGAATGGTTAAGAATTGCTTGCTCTATAACCGTGTTATTTTATAATTGTAGCTGACCAGCTTCTATGCAGTACTCACCACCTTTGCCACAGCTCACTGCTTCAGGCATAATCTTATACCTATTTAACCTTATCTTGTTACCTGTAGTATCCCACTATTAGAACAAAAAACGAAATATCACTGTGTTTTACATTAACAAGCAGAAAAAAAACAAAGTTTGGCCTTTAACTACGGGGTGGTACAAGGTTGCCCTCTTGTGGCGAACTGTACAACAGTCTCTGGAGACAAAGACTGCTTTGGAAAATCTCACCACAGGAGGCCGCTTATGACCATGAAAAGCATATACTGCTGTGACAGAATGAGGGTACTGCCCTATGTTTATAGTGTGTGTGTGTGTGTATATGTGTGTTTTGTAGTGGTGGTGGGTAATTAAAGGGTTAATTCACTGGCACTTTAAATACATGTGAGAATGTGGTGGAGGGTTTAATTGATTAAGTGGGTGTAAATTGTTGCACAGGTGTGTATTTAAGGGAGCACTGAGAGCACAGGTTTAGTTGGTGTTAGGATTCTGGAGAGGGTAGACCTCTGATCCTGTGTGTAGTGTTTGTCTTTGGTTAAGAGTGTGTGCGAGATCTGTTTTTGTTTAAACTGTTTATTTTGTTGTGTTTGTTTAATAAATACGTGCCGTAGCACTTTCACCTGCCGTCTGTCTCTGAGTCTCCCTACCTTGCCGCCTGACAGCCCTTCCACTCGTGTGTCATCCTGTGACATTGTGGTGTCCTGCGTGGGATTAAAGTGCCTCCTGGAGACTCGGAGCAGAGTAGGTGTTTTTTTTTTGTATTTAAAAAAAAAAAAAATGGGAAAAAGACAGCGACAACGGCGAAAGAGAGCAGCAGCAGCACAATATGGCTGGACCCCATCGCAGCTCAGACCTGGGATAACGCCCTGGAAAGTTTCTTTGAGGCCGCGGGGGACCCAGGAGGGTGCTTTTCCTGCGGGGAGTACGGGCACTGCAGCACGCGATGCCCCCATGAGGAAGAGGAAGAATCTGAGGGGGAGGAGTGGTGTTGTGTGGCAGGTGAGCTGGGGTTAGGGTGGCCCTTCATTTTCCCACGCTGGGAGGAGGTAGTGGCTGCCCAGGCACGTCAGAGCAAGACACCCCACAAGCGAGACAGGAGCTGCCGCCGTTCAGTTAGAGAGCAGGAGGAGCAGAAACAGAAATGGTGGTGCCTAGATTGTGGAGAGGGCGACCACCCAACGCCTCGCTGCCCATTTCGAGAGTCGGAGGGGGCGGTGCCGTTGCCTACACATGAGCCAGAAGAGGCGGAGCTGTTGCCAGCATGTAAGCCAGAAGAGGCGGAGCTGTTGCCAGCATGTAAGCCAGAAGAGGCGGAGCCAGTGCCAGCACATAAGCCAGAAGAGGCGGAGCTATTACCAGCAAGTGAGTCAGAAGAGGCGGAGCCATTACCATCCCGAGAGCCAGAGGGGGCGGAGCCGTTGCCATCCCAAGAGATAGAGGGGGTGGAGCCGTTGCCAGCCCAAGAGCCAGAGGGGGTGGAGTTGTTGCAAGCCCAAGGACCATTGCTGGAAGAGAAGGTATGGGAGGAGCTGAAGCCACACCCCCCAGAAATTTTTTGGGGGGAGCAGGGGTGTGATGTTGGGACTCCCCAGCAACCGTTGTTCATGTTGCTGAGGGGGGCACGACGAAGAGAGAAAGTGCTGTCCCAGGAGAAATGGTCAACATCACCAGTGTTGCTGTCTGCTGCTCCACCTGAAGTTGCCGTGCTGTCTACTGCTCCACCTGAGGTTGCCGTGCTGTCTGCTGCTCCACCTGAGGTTGCCTTGCTGTCTGCTGCTCCACCTGAGGTTGCCGTGCTGTCTGCTGCTCCACCTGAGGTTGCTGTGCTGTCTGCTGCTCCACCTGAGGTTGCCGTGCTGTCTGCTGCTCCACCTGAGGTTGCCGTGCTGTCTGCTGCTCCACCTGAGGTTGCCGTGCTGTCTGCTGCTCCACCTGAGGTTGCCGTGCTGTCTGCTGCTCCACCTGAGGTTGCCGTGCTGTCTGCTGCTCCACCTGAGGTTGCCGTGCTGTCTGCTGCTCCACCTGAGGTTCCTGTTTTCCTGCCTGCCGCGCCGGAGGGTCCAGCGCCAGTGCCAGTGGTTCCGGAGGGTCCAGTGCCAGTGGTTCCGGAGGGTCCAGCGCCAGTGGTTCCGAGGGTCCAGCCAGTGCCAGTGGTTCCGGAGGGTCCAGCGCCAGTGCCAGTGGTTCCGGAGGGTCCAGTGCCAGTGGTTCCGGAGGGTCCAGCGCCAGCGCCAGTGGTTCCGGAGGGTCCAGCGCCAGTAGTTCCAGTGCCAGCGGAGGCACCCAAGCTAGTGCCTATGCCGCTAGGGGCGGCCAACCTGCCTGGGCCAGCTGACGGGTATCCAGGAGGTACCCGAGAAGGGACAATAAGGACACTGGGTTTATGGGGTAGGCCGGGGGTTAAACGGGAGGCCCCTTATAGAAGCCCAGGGGTAGTCACGGGGGTTAAACGGGCGCCCCCTTACAAAAGCCTCATGGTGGTGAAGGAGTGCTGGGGAGTGTTGGGGCCAGCGGACTCCAGACGGCAGGGTGCACAAGGGGGGAGGACTGGCCCTGCCCGTCTGGTGTTTGACAGGGGTTGGCTGGTCCCCAACATTTCCTCCCACCCTCCCTCCCAAATCTTGTGGAATGGTGGGGGAGGTGGCCCGTTGAGGGCCTGTATGTGCAATGCACATAAGGGGGGAGGAATGTGACAGAATGAGGGTACTGCCCTATGTTTATAGTGTGTGTGTGTGTGTATATGTGTGTTTTGTAGTGGTGGTGGGTAATTAAAGGGTTAATTCACTGGCACTTTAAATACATGTGAGAATGTGGTGGAGGGTTTAATTGATTAAGTGGGTGTAAATTGTTGCACAGGTGTGTATTTAAGGGAGCACTGAGAGCACAGGTTTAGTTGGTGTTAGGATTCTGGAGAGGGTAGACCTCTGATCCTGTGTGTAGTGTTTGTCTTTGGTTAAGAGTGTGTGCGAGATCTGTTTTTGTTTAAACTGTTTATTTTGTTGTGTTTGTTTAATAAATATGTGCCGTAGCACTTTCACCTGCCGTCTGTCTCTGAGTCTCCCTACCTTGCCGCCTGACAGCCCTTCCACTCGTGTGTCATCCTGTGACAACTGCTTAATACTATTATCGCATCTAACAGTAAATTATATAATGGTTAAAAAAAAATACTGTGCCCAGTTTATTTTTTAACAGTGTAAAATTGACATTTTTTATATTATTATTTGAATTTTTTTTTTTCATAAAATTACTATAATCTCGGGGTGTACAGAAAATTGACAGCCGGTGTATTTCAAATATGCAGCTGAAAGTTCCACAGCGCGAATTGCACTCCCACAACGAATCACAGGTAGTTATCAAAATGAATACTAAATCGACATTTATAAAATACTAACCGTTGTCCTGCAAAAAACACACACGATAAAATGATGCTTTCCAGTTAACAACATGTTCGTACGATTTCCATTTTCACGAGTCTCTGGCCGTATCTTGTTCTGCTGTAAAGGCCTGGAAGCCTTCAAGTTGCCTGCAACTTCTAGTTATTATTATTATTATTATTATTATTATTATTATTATTTTCTTTCCTTCCGCCGCAATGGTAAATCTTTAACAGCCCATAAAATGAAAGCCATAGGTCACATGGTTTGGCAGCCATGTTGGATTTTTGCAACATTCTGGTCATTTTCAAAACTCATCTCCTCCGAAACCGCTTAAGCTAGAGCTCTGAAACTTGATGTACATGTTTATGAATGGTCAATCTTTAAAAGTTATTCAAAGAAAATGTTTTCGTCAATGACGGCCATGTTTATGACATCAGAGGTCAAAAGTGAAAGTAGTTGATAACTCCTTATAGAATGCAGATAGGGCCACTGTTACAATGGAACACATATAGGAACCCATATGTGTTCTATAAAAACAGTTATTGCCCGTGACCTTTGACCTCTCTTATGATAGGATTATCACTATTGTTATTTCTTATCATCTGCCAAGGACTTTAACAGCCCATAAAATGAAAACTGTTGCACGGAATCGCTCGCAGTTTGGTATGGTGGTACATGACTATGGCTAGTTGACCCTGAAAAAAATGGAGCGAATAGGTCACATGGTTTGGCAGTCATATTGGATTTTGGATTTTTGGTAACTCATTTTGAAGACACTAAAACAACAAAAACCATTGCTGCTATTGCCCTCGAACTTCTCACATACTGTATGTTGAGGAGGGGTGTGCAATTATACATATCACGTGACGTGACAAGTAGCCACCATTTTGGAATTCTACATTTAGCTTTAAAACGCCTGCAGAACCGCTGGACCGATTGAACTGAAATTTTCCAGGGATCTTATTAAACATGAGCATCAAAAGTTATTCAAATGGTGAGTTTTCGTCAATCCAAAATGGCCAACATGGACCAATGTTGCTTATAACTCCGTAGAGAGTGCAGATAGGGTCATGGTTACTATGTAAGACATATAGTAAGCCATACATGCTCTATGAAAATATGTCCATGCCATTGACCTCTGACCTCTCCTAAAGTTCAAATGCAAAACTTGATTATAACTCCTTATAGAGTGCACATAGGGCCATAGTTACTATGGAACACTTATAGCAACCCATGTTTGCTCTATAAAATAATGTTAGCCTGTGACCTCTGACCTTTACTAATGGTCAAAAGGCTTGTTACTCATTATGCAGAAAGGGTCATGTTTACTATGGAACACATTTCATTGCCACAGCCCACTTTGTCTGTGACGTCCTGTGTCCTGTGTCCTGTGTACACCGCCAGGTCTCTGCTTTCCTGTCCAACCACTCTCTGCTCGACCCTCTCCAATCTGGCTTCCGCTCTGCTCACTCCACTGAAACTGTCCTCCTGGCTGTCACTAACTCATTAAACTCTGCCCGAACTGCCTCTCTCTCCTTTGTCCTAATTCTCCTCAACCTCTCTGTTGCCTTTGACACTGTCGATTACTCTATTCTACTATCCTCTCTCGCTGACCTGGGAATCTCTGGCACAGCTCTGGCCTGGTTCTCCTTCTACCTCTCCAACCGCACTTACCAGGTAACCTGGCGTGGAGCAACCTCCACACCTCACCCTCTCTCAACAGGCGTCCCCCAAGGGTCAGTCTTTGGTCCTCTCCTGTTCTCTCTCTACACCCACTCCCTGGGCCCCCTCATCGCATCCTATGTTTTCTCATACCATTTCTATGCTGATGATGCTCAGATTTTCCTCTCCTTCCCCACCTCTGACTCCACCATCCCCTCCCGTATCTCTACCTGTCTGTCTGCTATCTCCTCCTGGATGCACTCACATCACCTCAAATTCAACCTCTCTAAATCTGACCTCCTTTTCTTTCCCTCCTCCTCCTCCTCCCCCTCCTCTGATCTCTCTATCTCCATTCCTCTGGAATCTACCACACTCTCTCCCTCCTCCTCAGCTAAGAACCTCGGAGTCATCCTGGACCCCTGCCTCTCTTATTCCCAGCACATGTCCACTCTGGCACGCACTTGCCGATTCTTCCTGAGCAACATACGAAGAATCCGACCCTTCCTCACCAACTACACCACCCAGCTCCTGGTCCAGGCCTTGGTACTCTCCCGCCTAGACTACTGCAACTCCCTCCTGGCTGGCCTCCCTGCGTCCGCCACCCGTCCGCTCCAGCTCATCCAGAACTCCACTGCTCACCTGGTGTTCTCTCTGCCTCGCTTCTCCCACGCAACTCCACTGCTCCGCTCACTCCACTGGCTCCCGATCACCACTCGCATCCAGTTCAAGACTCTTGTACTCGCCTACAGATGCCTTGACCAGACTGCACCCAGCTACCTCCAAACCCTCAACTCTCCCTACACCCCCACTCGACCTCTCCGCTCCTCCTGCACTAGAAGACTGGCTGTACCTCCTCTACACTCCCCTGCCTCCAGAGCCCGCTCCTTCTCCACCCTTGCCCCGCACTGGTGGAATGACCTTCCTACAGATGTCAGGATTGCCCAGTCCCTGACCACCTTCCGGCGCCTCCTCAAGACTCACCTCTTCAGACAACACCTGTAGAACTCCTCTTTTCTCTCTGGACACTTATCACTCTTCCTTAAATGCGCTTTACTTGCTCTTATCTGCCCCCTATTTTACTGCATTTAATCCTGTACTTTAGAGTACTGTAATCTGTCACAAGTGTTATTTAATCTGTAGTATTTTGTATTTAATTATGTCCTGATGTAACTATCACTGACACTGTTATCTGCTCCGTTATTGAATCGTATTTTTGTTATACTTGTACATGCTAGAACCAAAGTCATTGTATTTATCTTGCTCCTAATTGTATTATTACTTGTACTGTGATTCTTGAAATGTAATTTTGTTTATGACTGTAAGTCACCCTGGATAAGGGCTTCTGCTAATAATAATAATAATAATAATAATAATAATAGGCTTTCTATGTGACAAGTGCAACTGGTCCGGTTAAAAAACACAAGTATTAAATCACGCAAATAGTGGAAGGTAAGCGTTCACAGTTTGTATTAAAATTGCAACATGGGTTTGAAATAATATCGATTTATATACTTGTGTTCACGTAATACTGTAGCTAACTGTAGTTACAGTCCTGATTGACAGGATATGTGTATACAAGAAAAATATCTCCCTTTCTCCATTTTTCTAGCAACATGTAGACTAGTGTCCCCTCGGCTTAAAACACCTGAACCTCATGTGCACTTGCTGCTTTTTTCTCTGCTGTTACTGCCAGTGAGATGACAGGACACAGTAATTAAGCACACTAGATGAGAAGTGTAGGAGGTGTTGGAATTTAAACACTTACCTGTTGTGTGACGCTTGTTCCTGCACTTGGTCTCGTGGTTTCAAAGCTTTGCACTCTGCTGTTGAATTCTTCTCTCCTGAGTTCTGAGAGCACAGAATTTAGAAAGCTTGACTTTCCGGAACCCACATTGCCCATAATAAGAATATTTGTTGTGGAAGCCTTAGGGTGTGGTTTGTGGTTTTTTATTTCTTCTTGAAGTTTCATGTAAGCACTGTAAAACAAGTAAAAATGAAAAGAAATATCAAACTTTAAAAAGCTCAGTCTTACAAATATTTCAGAAAATACAAAAATAAAAATATAGCTGCAAGCAGCAATGTAGGGGGCCAAGTATGACAGTATGGATGTATGGATATGGTATATGACTATGGATATGGATGTATGGATATGGCATATGACTATGGATATGGCTGTATGGATATGGTATATGACTATGGATATGGCTGTATGGATATGGTATATGACTATGGATATGGCTGTATAAATATGACATATGGCTGTATGGATATGGCTGTATGGATATGGTATATGACTGGATATGGCTGTATGGATATGGTATATGGCTGTATAAATATGACATATGGCTGTATGGATGCAGCAACGTACAAATCTGGTCACATAGTTTGGCAGCCATATTGAAATATTGCCCAATCATCTTAATTCATTCATAGACTTTATTTCTCACAGTCTTCTACTATTCTGTCAAGTTTCATCAGTCTACTATATTCTACCATAAAATTATACTGAAATATATGGATATAGACCATAGCTGATATTTGATTGGATTGTGGCAGCCATGTTTTTTAATGCAGCGACTTGCCTTGAACAAAGTGTGCCAATTTATCAGTTATTACTTTCCAATGGTCTGTACAATTGTGTTGACATTGAAGAGCATAAGTGCAATGGTGTTCTTGGTATGAGTTGCGAAAGTTTTTTTTACAATTATCAATATGGCCGCCAAACCATGTGACCAAAATGTGTCATTTCATATCACCAGTACTTCAAGTGAGTCTCTATGGTCATATAAAGTTTCATGACTGTAGGGTATTGCACCTTGGATTTATGCATGAATGTATGAAAATAGAGCTGTCAATTATTTGCACGCCGCGGCCATGTTTTTTAACGAAAAATTTTGCATTGAACAAGCGTAAGAAAGGACCTTGCCGTGAACATGCATGCCAATTTAGGTGTCGATTGACGTTGCGGTTTAAGACAAGAAGATTGTTGAATATTTGGCGCCAATCCAGCATAGCGGGCAAAGTAATTGTTCAATTGACCTCGATTGAACATATGTTTTTTATAGGCCATTGCTGCACTATCTGCTGCCATTGTCACAGTTCCACCTTAAGTTGTTTTTAACGGCAAGAGTTTTGAAAAATTCCCAAAGTTTCCACGAGATCCAATATTGCGGACGAACCATGTGACTTCATTTGGGGACACCAGTCTGGTTATCTGCACATAGCCAGCTACCTACATACCCGATTTCACAAGCCTGCGATGAGGTCTCGGAAGAAAGAAAAATAATAATAATAATAACTAGAGCTGCGAGCAACTTTACGGCTTCCAAGCAGTTATCGTGAAATTTAAGCGCATTGGTTGTTATTGATGGAACGTTATCATCACAAATCATTTTGGACACAGCTGACTGTCAATTTTGGTAAAAATATTGGAATCACTGGTTAGATGATCAATGCTGAAATCTCATTGGCCCACAGCAGCCATGTTTTGTACCATAGCAACTTCCCTTGAACAACCGTAAAAGATAATCATATGTAGATCATTTATGCTTTTTGGCTTCAATTAGAACTCTGCATCTTATATAACAACCATCTGCAGTCAATAAGAAATTATGGGAAGTTTACAGCCAGCTTTAAATTTGACCTTTAGCAGAACTTAACCATACTATATAAAGCTATTTATGTATTACACATTACACTTCTTGCATTACCTATAGTGCTCATATAAACACACCAGTTTTGTAAAACAACAAAAGTCACTTCCAATAAATTACAAACATACAAACTTTGCAATTCTATTCAATCCACAACAAATCAAAACCAATTTATATCAACACACATTCTATATTAAATAATAAAACATAAGCACTTTATATAAATAGTGAGTATTTCAAAACTACTATCTGTAAAAATCATACATGCACAACACACTGAGCTATTTCAGTATAACGTTTAAAAGGGACAGTATTTAATACAGGGTTATAGTAGGTTTAAGAAAGAGCTGAAGTTATTATTCAAATATAAAAGTAGTATTACTGAACTGCTTTTATGTAACATTTACCAGGGGCACTATATAATACCAAATTAGTCGTGGGTTTTTAAGAAATGATTACAGTTAAATGCTTTAGCTAAAAAGTATTCACAAGTCAGTCACCATACACATAAAACAGAGGAGGGAGAGAGAAATGCGAGATTTGAGAGACAGTCTTACTAAACTCTGTAGGTATTGCGTGATCACTTCCAGAATTTTTTTCCAAAGCATGTCTGGGTTTGGTCTGTGGAAAAGGTGGCAACCCTGCTTACAGCGTGTGTGTCCGTATGTGTCGCCTACAGTTGTGTATATGCCTGCATGTCCACGAGGTTATTTAAAGTAAACAAACAACATTACTCTGGTCAGCTGCAATTATACTAAAATGTCCGCTTTTTGGGGGTATTCTCCGTGAATAAGCGTGCAAGCTTTACAGTTACAATTGTATTTCATAGAGCAAGCGATTCTGAAGAGTTTTGTGTATACTTTTCTGTTACCTAAAATGACCTATATTATTAATTATAAAAGCCAGTCAATCAAAATCGCTCAAGCATACAGGTGGAAAATGCGGATGTGAAATGTGTATGTTTTCATCTGCGGTTCACGTTGAGCTGCTAAACAGCGATTAAATAATTATACACAGTGTTTTAGAGAATATTTATAGTAAAATGTCCGTTTTTTGGGAGGATTCTCTGTGAATAGCCATACGATCTTCACAGATACAATTCTATTTCATAGAGCAAGCGATTCTGAAGAGTTCTGTCTAGTTTTCATTACCTAAAATAATTAGCTCAAGGTTAGGTTACACGCGCGGCTTCTTTACAACACATTCAGGATTTGTGATTATTTTTACTGACTTAACTGATAATAAAACAATTTTATTTAAACAAACTGTATTAGTGTGACTTGTAAAGCTCATGTATTAGACATGTTATTGTTTCGATTGTCTTTTGGTTTAAAGGATGCATTTTTTTCGAGTACCTTCTGTTTAGCTTCAATAGCGTTTCACAAAAAGAAAAAAATAACAATAACAATAATCCTAACAAAAACAATAGACTTCCCCAGCCTACGGCTTGGAAGCCTACTACTACTACTAATAATAATAATAATAATAATAATAATAATAATAATAATAACAATAGGTGTCCAGCAACTACGTTGCTTGGCCCCCTAAAAACTGATCACTTACTCATCACTAAATTCAACTTCACGCCACAGATTAGGGAGAAGTGGTTCTGGTTTCGGCTCTGGTCTCGGCGGTTCTGCAAAATAGGGAGAGATACATAAATACGCACAACTCTGTCTTTTTCTGTGGTAAAGATGAGGCTTTTAATACGATTACCTTTTGATGACGATCCTCCCATTGCAGCAGACGTTGAGATGAGGATATGTATTGTGGAAGGTGCTCCGAGGTTACAGAAGTAATGATGCTATTAGAGAAAAACAAACTATATATATGGTAGATGAGGTGACACCCCCTGACCAAAGGAAATCTAAATCCACTCTATATTTGGTTAAATAGGAGGGCATGGTAAGAATCTTCTAGCAAATGACTGTGTCTGAACAGACTGTTTGCCATATCTAGGATCTGTTGCTGAACACACAATACATTGTCACCAGAATACAGTATTTCCAGTTGCAGAGAGGAGTAAGAGAAGAAGGTAGGGCACACTTTATCTACTTGTACTTATTGGGTGGTTTGGGTTGGTTGAAATTTGACAGATTGCATTAAAAAAAAAAAAAGCGCTGATAAATTCAGACAAACTACTATTTTGGGATCATCTGATAACATTTCCACTCAGGTTTTAAGATTTCAGATCTTCTAGGGCTTAGTTGGACAGAAACTGTTTTGTTTTTGAAATGTTAAAGTGTTAAGGAAATATTTAGCCTCTGTCAATTCTAGATTCTAGAGAACTTATGTCTGGTATATTTCTTGTTTTTACTAATGACACAAACCCGCTGGTCAGGTCTTTTTTTGAGGCTGCTGCTAGTGATTATTATTATTATTATTATTATTATTATTATTATTATTATTATTATTATTATTATTATTATTATTAGTTTAGCATTGGAATGTGTGTGCAATACAATTCATTGTTATTTTCACAGCTCTGCAGTTGTTTTAAATTAATTATTTAGATCTCTTTCCTCAGCCAATCTGATCAGTCGATTAAATGGCACGTTATCAATCAAAATCATCCCATATCAATCGGCCAGTAGGTATCGACTAGCCTACTACCCCTACTGCTAAACCTAATGTCTACAATTAACCTAATCCTAACTGTGTTACTATTAAAGTCATTTTTACTACTATTTCAACACCGCTTTTTAGCGCCCTCTAGCGGCTACTACATCCCACGGTTGTTAAAGCGCTTGATCCGGACCTTCTCTACTCTGTTGGGAGGCTAGTAGTAGGTACTCATTGGCCCATTCCTATGGGATGATGTTTGCTTGATAACATCTCATTCAATCGACTCATCTCAATCAGATCGGGTGCTTTTCTTGACGCATTTGCGACTGTTCCTTAAAACAGAGTCAGCAACACAATCTAATCAGCTATGTACCTACATTAATCGGTTTTTGCACTTAACGTTTTTTCCATAATGAATACAAATATTATTTAAATCTATCGTGTGTCCAAACTGGAGCATGTTTAAGACTTCAGAGCATTAAATCTATCGTGTGTCCAAACTGGAGCATGTTTAAGACTTCATAATTTACATTGTTTTGGATTGTATTAAATAAATTTAAAATGAAAAACGAGGTTGCCGTTTTAGTTCTGCAAATTATATACATACATGTGTTTAAGAAAACCTGGCTAAACAGTACAGACAATCACAAAAAAAAAACAACAACAAAAAACGCTTTTTCATGTCAATACCATATTGCTGAATTAAAAAAAAACCCGATGTATTCTGTTTAGCATAACGTTATAGGGTAATGGTAATAGAATATGCTATATCAAAAACTGGCTCGCACATGCCACCTTGTGGTCTTTTTTGGTATCGCGCAAGTAAATTCTACTCCACCCCCCACCCCCCTCAACGAGCTCTGTTTTGTTGTACCTGTGCCCCACACATGCACGTCTTTCACACGGAAACGCGAATGCTAGAGAAAGGTGCTTGACTTTACTGTTGGATTGTGCAATACACTGAATATAGACAGCAGAAAAAAGGGGGTGAATTTGCCGAATTGAGGGCGGCAGTTTCTTTATTAAATATACAGTGCCGTTCCTAATGTCCGGTTTCGAGAAAGTGGAAAGTTGGCAAACACTCACAGCTCCCCAATTCATTAATGCAAAAATGTATCAATGTAGGGAAATCCCCCGCCCAAAAAATAGATTATATATCATAATATCTCATTCTTTCAAACCCGTTCGAAGTTCTCTGCCCCCGTTCCTAAGAAGTTTCTGACGCTGGTACGCTCCGGACCAAGTTTTTATTAAGTTATTATTAATTAGCTTAGCAGACTTACAGTGGTTGCAAAATATGAAAATACAGTTAAGTGCTAGTACACGAGAGGTGCCCCTGGTCTCTATAACCAGACAGCTATTTAAAGGTACAGATTTAAAGAGAGAGTGTACGTTTACAGCTCCTCACAACTCTATCTTTGGTTAGGTGAGTTTAGATAAAAGGGTAATTGGAAAGGGGCTCAGGAGGCTGAGAAATAAAGAATATATAAGTCTGTAATATGCTTTTGCAGAATTCAGCATGCAGGGTTTCTACTGGATGTTTAGCCCATTTTGTGTAGTCTTGTTGACTGAGTAGACCCCACACCTCACTTCCATGTAGCACAATGGGCTGGATAACACTGTCAAATATTTTTTATCAAGAGTCTAACAGGTATATTTATTTTGTATAGTTTCCTTTTGATGGCATAAAAAGCTCTGCAGGCTTTTTCTTTTAATGCATTCACTGTCGGGTTAAAGCTCCCTGATGCACTGATGGTCATGTCTAGGTATGTGTATTGTGTGGTGTGTTCTAGGGTGGAGTAGTATAGAGTGAAGGGGTACCTGCTTCCTTGAGATCTGACCTTTTTTTGGAAGATCATCATTTTGGTATTTTTCATGTTTAATGTCAGGGCCCAGGTCTGACAGTACTGCTCTAGCAGTGACAGGCTCTGCTGTAGCTCCTGCTCTGTAGGTGACAGCAGGACCAGGTCATCTGCTTAGATCAGGAATTTCATTTCTTTGTTGTGTAGAGTGAGGCAAGGGGCTGCAGACTGCTCCAACACCGTTTCTAATTCATTGATGTAAATACTGAACAGTGTTGGACTCCAGCCCTGTCTCACTCCACGACCCTGTTTGAAGAATTCTGTTCTTTTGTTGCAAATTTTTATTCCGCACTTGTTTTCTGAGTACATTGACTTAATTATGTCGTAAATTTTACCCCCTACACCACTTTGTAGAATTTTATAATTTAAACCTTCATGCCAAATGCAATCAAATGCTTTTTTAAAGTCTATAAAACAAGAAAAAAGTTCCTTTTATATTTGTGTTGTACATGTTTGTTGATTAGGGTATGTAAGGTGTAAATATGGTCAGAAGTGCGGTAATTTGGTAGGAATCCAGTCTGACTCTTACTCAAGACACTGTGTTCGGTAAGGAAGGCCAGTATTCAGGTAGTGAAGATACTGCAGAATACCTTCTCCAGAGTACTGCTTGCACAGATGCCTCGGTAGTTGTTGGTGTCGAATTTGTCTCCACTTTTGTAGATTGAGGATATAAGCCCTTGGTTCCAGATGTCAGGGAAGCAGCCTACCTTTAGTACCAGGTTGGATAAATTCAGCAGGGCCTCCAGTTTGGGGCTGTTGTGTGTGTGTGTGTATAATATATATATATATATATATATATATATATATATATATATATATATATATATATATATATATATATAAAATTTTAAATACAAAACAGTAAATAATGCCAAATGATTGAGATCAGGACTTTGACTGGGCCACTGTAGGACATTCACCTTTTTGTTCTTGAGCCACTCCAATGTTGCTTTGGCCTTGTGCTTGGGATCATTGTCCTGCTGAAAGGTCAATTTCCTCCCAAGCTTCAGTTTTTTAGTGGACTGAAGCAGGTTCTCTTGCAGTATTTCCCTGTATTTTGCTCTATCCATTCTTCCTTCAATTTTAACAAGATTCTCAGTCCCTGCTGATGAGAAGCATCCCCACAGCATGATGCTGCCACCACCGTACTTCACTGCAGGGATGGTGTGTATTGAGGCATGAGCAGTGTTAGGTTTGCGCCACTTTTTTGGCCAAAAAGCTCTATCTTGGTCTCATCTGACCACAAAACCTTTTCCCACATCGTAGCTGGGTCACTCTCATGCTTTCTGGGAAACTCCAGACGTGCTTTCAGATGGCACTTTTTGAGTAATGGCTTCTTTCTTGCCACCCTCCCATACAGGCCAGTGTTATGCAGAGCTCTTGATATGGTTGACTGGTGCACCATTACACCACTCACAGACACTGAACTCTGTAGCTCCTTCAAAGGGATTGTTGGCCTCTCTGTGGCTTCTCTCACAAGTCTCCTTCTTGTTTGAGCACTGAGTTTTGAGGGACGGCCTTTTCTTGGCAGTGCCTGGGTGGTGTGATGCAGCTTCCACTTCCTGATTATTGATCCAACTGTGCTCACTGGGATATCCAAACACTTGGATATTATTTTGTACCCTTTCCCTAATCTATGCATTTGTATTACTTTATCTCTAACTTCTGTAGAATGCTCTTTGGTCTTCATTTTCCTTCAGATTCACAGCCTGACCAATGATCCTTCAACAGTGGGGTTTTTATCCAGAAAATGTGACAGCAACTTTAATGGTTCACAGGTGGAGGCCAATGGTAAGGTAACTGTGTCCTCGTTAGGGCAATTCCGTTCATCGGTGTAAACTGGGAGCTTCCACAGCACAGGGGTTGAATACTTATGCAAGCAAGATATTTCAGTTTTTTATTTTTCTTAAAAATATTTCCCAGCATAAAACCAATGTCACCTTACAATAACTGATTTTGAGTTTCAGTGTTTTAAAATAAAATATCAAACAGAACAAAATTTCAATGTACCATTTGTAATTCAGTAATATGAGAGAATTGGTCAGGGGTCTGAATACTTTTGCAAGGCACTGTGTATATATATATATATATATATATATATATATATATATATATATATGATTTTCTTTATATATGTATCTTTTATTTTCTTTATTCTCTATATGCAGTGCGTTGATAGGCTTGTTGTACATTAGCAGTATGGAGCAGGTGTCTTTAGTTCATCAGCCTTGTGCAGATGAGGTTTAGGAGCTGCTTGATCTCCCTCAGCTCAGTGGGGGCAGGGCTGGCTTGGTGAGGACTACAGCATATCTGTGCTGGTTGCTGTGCCGGGCTGGGCTGAGCTGAGCTGGGCTGGGCTGGCCTGGGAGGTTGCAGTGTGGGCTGATGATGTCCAGCCTGTGTGTGGGGGTTTCCCCTGGGGGGGGTCACCCTGGCTCCTGCCTGTGCTGTGCCCTGCGCCTGTCCTTGCAGGGCAGGGCTGGCTGGGTCTCGGCTCAGGACGCAGTCTTTCAGGGTCTTGGCAAAGATCTTGACGCCCTGCTGATTGAGGTGCAACCTGTCGTAGAGGTGCTGGGTGCTCAGGGTGGGGTGGTGGACCAGGTGGATTCTGGGGAGCTCTGTGCAGCCTCTGGAGATCTCTTAGTTGATGCCATTGATGTGCTGGGGGGTGTCGTGTCTGGGCAGCAGGGTGGAGACGATGATTTTGGCGTCGGGGAAGCGCTGTACGGCTCTCTCTGCCACCCTCCTCACTGACCTGAACACCCCCTCCCACTGTGAGGCCAGGTGGATGAGGATGGTGCTGGGGCTCCCCAGGGTGGGCCTGGTCAGCAGCTGCAGGGCTCTCTGTGTTTGCACACCTGATCTTCATCACACCCTGGCCTCGGAGCAGCCGCCACTCGTCTAGGTATTTCCTATTTGAATCAAAGAGAATGGCCACCTCGGCACTGGGCTCTTTTGTATCCTGTGTGTTTGGGGTGTTTGGGGGGGTCTGTGCTTCTGGGGCCATCTCGCTAACAATGGGAGTGAACACCGGGGAGGTTGTGGGGGCAGTGTGTGTGTGTCAGTGTCAGTGTCAGTGTTTGTTTGTTCTGTGTCAGTCTGTTTGTTAGTCTGTTTATTTTGGCCATAGGGCCTTTTTGTTTCTGTCAAGAGTTTTTGTTTTGTTCAGCCTTTTTATTTTGTAATAAACCTGCGCAACAGCGTATTCCCTTCATCTCACTCGCAGCGCTGTGTGTTTCATCCATGTACTGTTTTTTTCTTTTTAGTTGTTTGTAAGCCAGGGTTTGTACCATATGTTGTTTTGGCCTTGTTTCTTTTTGGCTCTGTTGTTGTTGTTGTTGTTGTTTGGCTGTGGATTGTCATGGTAATGCAGGGTTCTCCCCAGGAATTCTGTACAGCCGGACGGCAGAACATTATAGCCGGGAGCACTTTTAACGGAAAAATAAACTTGCCTTGCCTTTGCATAAATAATACGACAAATAATGTGTTGTCTTTCGTTGACTATATCTGGTTGCTCGTTTTTATGTTCTACATTTTATTTTTCATTACTGTTTTTTATTATGGTAAATTACCATAGGCACGCTACGATTTGACTGGGGAAAGATAACGTAGGTTTATTGGAGTTCACAAAAAAAACAGTAACCTTTTCACTTCCTTTTTAGCTTAATTATTGAGCTTATTACTTCATTTAAATTGTTTTCTTTATGTTAAGTTTTCAGGGCATTTTGTTAATACACGTCTATTTTTGTTTTTCACTGTTCTACATTTTTTTGATGTAACTGTTAATTTTAACCATTTTTTAACACAACAGTGCTCACGTTTGATCACCATCGTAAATGTTGCATGAAACCGGTGTGTAATAATCCAGCACCTCTGCACTTAAGCATTTGTATGTCAGCTGACAAGTGTTCAGCTGATACCCCATCATGCCTTTCTTCTTAAAGGCGTACAGCCTCTATACATGAACCTCCAATATCTCTCACAAGCACCTGGGTACATATTGTTACGATATTACAACAAAAGGAATATGCTTTTTTTTGTGCATATGTATAGCTATTACGTACTATATATCACCTTATAATACGACAACAAATGGACTGAATGATAATACCTGAAAATAATTGTAATATTTTTTTAATAAAGTTGCCGGCCCAAATATAGTATTAGGCGTGGATTGCGCCAATCGCCGGCTTATTTTGACCCCCTGCATTCATTGTCACTATTTTTGCTTTGAAAATAATTGGTTATTTTTTTAGCAGTAATTTTAACGTTTTAGCCTCTCGAAGTGCTTAACACAGAAAACCCGCCCCTTCAACTCTTTGATTGGTTAAATGTTCTTTTTTCACCCAGCAACTGATCTAGTCTGCCAGAACAGAAGCGCAATCAATCCTTATTGTTAAAAGCACATTAGCATATGCAAGACGGGCGGATCGGTTTTTTCAGCCGGGTGGCGACAGACGCTTTGCTGGGCGGTCAGCCAGGGTGAAAAGGCCTGGGGAGAACCCTGTAATGTTTCCTCTGCTGTTCTAGCTTTAGCTGTGGGATGTGTAGCAGGGCAGATGCCCTGCACATGGAAAATGTGTGTATTTTGTGGGTGTTTAAACTGTGTTTTGGTGTTGTTTGTATTAATTAATTAATTAATTAATTGTTTGAAAGCCGGGTGCTCCGTGGGGACAACCTACCTGTTGTGTTTGGTTGCGGGGAAAGGCAGCGTGTGATTGGCTGTGCCGATCCCTAACCAGCAGGTGGCCGTGTACGGGCGGAGTTGTGGTTAGTTTTAAAACAAGCCGCGGAGGTTCTTCTGGGCTGCTGAAGCGCCACAGGACTCGTGACAGTCTGCTGCGCTGCTCCAGGAGGACTGGAATCCCGCTGGTGAAATACAGGAACTGAAGACTGCTGACGGCTGGGTGTTTAACCAGGGTCAGGGTTGCAGTGTTTACAGAAGAAGAAACTGCAACCGCTGGTGAGCGAGTGTATATCTGGGGTCAGGTAAGAGCAGGGAATAGCTCCAGGATTTAATGCCCGCCTGTATAGTGAGATCACAGCGTGACCTCCTGTTTTAGGGAGCAGCGCTAGCCGTCTTCACGGCACCTTTTATTTGTAGTTTTTGTATTGTTTTATTTTTGCCTTCTGTACAGCGTGCTGCATATCCGCTGTGTGCTAACATTGTTGGTAGCGTCACATGACTGTTCTGTTCATGTATGTATGTATGTATGTATGTATGTCTGAATCAACACCTGTAACAGTTCTCATGATAACATTTGGCTGAGGGTTGTCACGGTAACGTTCCCGCTGCTCTTGTCGCTTTGTCTCCTGGTGCCGTTGATCCTGTTTTTGCTGTTTTTGTCTTTGAGAGTGTGGATCCTGATGGCTGTGTTCTAGCTGTTGTCTTTGGGAGTGTAGATCCTGATGGCTGTGTTCTAGCTGTTGTCTTTGGGAGTGTAGATCCTGATGGCTGTGTTCTAGCTGTTGTCTTTGAGAGTGTGGATTCCTGATGGCTGTGTTCTAGCTGTTGTCTTTGAGAGTGTGGATCCTGATGGCTGTGTTCTAGCTGTTGTCTTTGAGAGTGTAGATCCTGATGGCTGTGTTCTAGCTGTTGTCTTTGAGAGTGTGGATCCTGATGGCTGTGTTCTACCTGTTGTCTTTGAGAGTGTAGATCCTGATGGCTGTGTTCTAGCTGTTGTCTTTGGGAGTGTAGATCCTGATGGCTGTGTTCTAGCTGTTGTCTTTGAGAGTGTGGATCCTGATGGCTGTGTTCTAGCTGTTGTCTTTGGGAGTGTAGATCCTGATGGCTGTGTTCTAGCTGTTGTCTTTGAGAGTGTGGATTCCTGATGGCTGTGTTCTAGCTGTTGTTGTGCTTTGACTCTGGGTTCTTACGATGACGTTCCTGCTGCTGCTGTTGTTTTTGTTTTGCCTCTGGGTTGTACTGATACACTGAGGCATGATGGGTGTGCTGTTCTAGTTTCATTTTTTGTGGCTCTGGTTCTTGATAGAGTCGTGCTATCTTCGCTCTTTTGTGCTTTTTTGTGTATGGTAATGACAATTAGGAAGTTTGGCCTGTGGCTCATGGCTGATCCTGGTGCTGTGTTTGATTGACTGGGTCATGGTAGTGCTGCTGAATGGGCTTTGGTCGATCCGGCGGTGAGTTTCTTGTTTTTGGTGACTTACTGTTGGTGTTCAATTATCCTTTCCCTGTTTGTGCTTCATATAATACTCATGTCTTTGTTTTCTTTTGACTTTTAAGGTAAATGGCTGATAGTAGCAGTGTTTCAGACCCTTGGAAAATTAAATGAAAATATCATAATTAATACTATGAATATGTCCATATTGTTATTCAAAGTACTTTATCGGCAATTTTATTGGCAATTCCAAAAAAGCACAAAAGAGCGGAGATAGCACGACTCTAATAGAGACAAATAAATACATTTAGAAATAAATTAACTGACAATGTGAGTTGCCGCTCAAAAGATAAAGACAACGAAACTTAATTTTTTACAATACTGCAGAAAACATTGGCCAGTCTTTACAAAAATAAAGAGATGTAGCATTTCATATGAATGGCATCTAGTTTAATTCAGTCGTATTAAGAGCTGTAATGTTCTTACATTAGGGTTGCCACCTTTGAGATACAAAAATACCAGACGCCCCATCCCCTCCTATTGTCTACTTCTTCATTGGTCTCTGCCATTGTGACTAACGTTACAGTATGCTACTTAATAGTTTCGCGCTTCTTCATTCAAAGGGCTGTCAAACTTAACAGCAGCGCGCATGCTCATACCAGATAACACACAGCGGTGAGCACACATGAAAAACATAACGGTACAGCGTTTTGGTGGCTTACGTTGTTACCTCAATTCTTTCTGGTGCATTTACACACCGCTGTGTTATAGTATTTGAATTTCACTTATACAAGCACAACATGTTATATTAAATTGTTTATTGTAACACATTTTTTAAGAACATATCCAATATATTGGAATGCTTAGAATTACCGGACATCTTCCAAAAAAAAAACGGACAGGGGGTCAAAGTACATAAAAATACCGGACAGTCCGGTAAAATACCGGCGGGGTGGCAACCCTGTCTTCCACATTCTTCATGATTAGCATTGAGGGTAAATGCAGTTTGTGTTTTTTCTTTATAGGAGAGGAAGAATAAAATGGCAGGGGTTCAAACCAGAGAGTTTAAAGGTAATGTCATTTATATGTACTTCATAAAATAAAACTATATTGGGTGTGTTTTTCGAGTAGCTGGATTCAGCTCTGTAAATGTTCCCTTCTTGTTTGGTCAGAATCAAGCCCAAATTCAAGGGCAGGTGGAGAGCTGACTCAGAAATAGAAACATCCTGGAGATATAATAATAAAAAAAACAAGAGTCAATTCTGAGGACGTAGATAAATGACCAATATACATTTCCCTGGCTAAACATAATAGTAAAAAGGAAAGTTATTACAATTATTAAAAGGAAAGGTACGGAAAGGAAATTGGCTGTGCTGTAAGAAACTGTTCTAAATTTATATAAATCGGCTGTATTTCTTTTTGTTTCTGAATTTTAGTGTATGAACATGGAGGACGAAATACAGAGATCTGTAAACAATTTACACACAAGATTGAAGAAAAAGGAAATTGTAAAGTATCAGTTCATACTGGCATTCTGTCTTTTCTCTATGTTCATGAAGTTACCCGGGTTTTTCATGACATTAAGAGTGCACTGAATAGTGCTGGAAATATCAGTAAGTATATTAGCCATGTTATTTGAACATCTCTTTAATAAAGCTGCAAAATGCATAACCATACCTGTCACATAGCTGAACTGGAAATGGATGAGCCTCTAATATATTACATTTTTTAAAGTTTCATATCCAAGGCTTTCAAATCCTTGTTATTGCCTCTTATTGGCAAATAATTGCTAGAAAGAGGAAACAACTGAACTGCCACTTTAAATAACCCAACCTTTCCCCTGCAGTGAAAATGTAAATTCAATTAAATCTGGCTGGTGCCACTGTTGAGCTGGTACTGAGATTGACTTCAATAGAAATACATCTATATTAAATCAAATACCCAAGTTAGGTACTGCATTTGTATTGGAAAGACAGCCTGGATTGATATAAAACTACTTTATTTGCTTCATCATACACTATGCTGGTACAGAGCTTTTAAAAGATAAAATTAAATACTAGTACCTGTAATTTAAATAAACTATGCTTTACTGTATATGTCTATGGGAGGTAAAAGTAACAAATTAAATAATGAATTAATTAAATGTTAAATTTAAGCAAGTATCGAAAATTTAATTTTAGCATCATATAATAAATACTAGCATTAAATATTAAATTCATGTATCATGTTAAATTTCAACATCAAATAATAAATTCAACATTGAATATTAAATGCACGCATTAAATGTTAAATACTATCATCGAATGTTAAATGCAACAGTTGAATGTTAAAAACTAGCATCAAACATTAAATATCAGCTTTATACATTCAATGTGCCTTTCATCCATTCGATGTAGGCTTTATCCAGTCAGTGTGTCTTTTATGCATTCGTTGTGCACTTTGTCATTCGATGCTTGCACTTGCAAACTGTCAATCAATCCCATCCGCCCCGCCCATTCCCACCCCTTCCACATCGGGGAGATCGGTGTTCCTCCTTGTTACCTGTTAACCTGTTCAGCCAATGAGAGGCTTCGATTTTCAAACTGAAATACGGTGGCTGTCTTGTGCCGTCTGTAGAAATTAAAAAGGGTCTTGTTGTTTTACCTGTTTTGTGTGTAAACTTTTGTGATCATTTACTTTCAACTTTCAAGTTTTGAAATCGAAAAAATATATAAAAACTAGGCTACTTTGAAATCGGCACAATTGTTTATAAACAGGTAGGTCGCATAGTTAATACATTAAGCATTCATTATTTAAAGATTGTTTTAACTGCGCATGTCAAAGACGTTTTTAATGAAAACAAACTATAACTGATTTATACACATCACAAAGAAATCATGCCGTCCTGTCAAAAAAGTTAGTAAATGATTGCAAAATGCAGCCGACAACTGCTGCGCGTGCACATCACTCGTATTTTACCTAAGACACGAGCAAAAGAAAAATGAGATGTGCCTGTAGGACGATCTCATTTTACGCATGTGCAATGCGCCAGGGGATACAGATTACTGAATTGGTTACAACACCTGTTAACTCACAATGTAACTCAGAAATGACTTCAGATAAAACTTCCACCAATGGGCCGTTCGCATAAATTCCGCTTGCCTCTGAATTAATCAAAATACTTTGAAGCCAAAATGTACATAACGGTATCATCACTGGTATTAGATTCTAGCATATTTCTCGCTAGAATAATTTTTTGTCGAGCCTAGTTCTGTAGCTGGGTCGCTACGTCGGGCCTAGCAGCTTCAGCCATGTGAACCTAATAAAATAAAATAAAAACCGTTTTAAAATAACCCGCAAGCCTTAATAACGTTATTTAATATGCAAATGTTTACACACAAAACAGGTAAAACAACAAGACCCTTTTTAATTTCTACAGACGGCACAAGACAGCTACCGTATTTCAGTTTGAAAATCGAAGCCTCTCATTGGCTGAACAGGTTAACAGGTAACAAGGAGGAACACCGATCTCCCCGATGTGGAAGGGGTGGGAATGGGCGGGGCGGATGGGATTGATTGACAGTTTGCAAGTGCAAGCATCGAATGGATAAATACCACATCGAATGACAAAGTGCACACCGAATGGATAAAAGCCACATTGAATGTATAAAGCTGATATTTAATGTTTGATGCTAGTTTTTAACATTCAATGCTTGCATTTAATATTCAATGTTGAATTTATTATTTTATGTTAAAATTTAACATTTGATGTTAAAATGTAATATTTGATACGTGAATTTAAAATTTAATGCTAGTATTTATTATTTGATGCTAAAATTCAATATTCAATACTTGCTTAAATTTAACATTTCATGAATTGTCATTCATTATTTAATTTTTGTTACTTTCACCTCCCATATATGTCTACCTTTATCATCAATAAAAACAGGATATCTGTGGGGCTCGTAATACAGTAAAACTTTCTGGCATACAATATCGATCCATGTCTGGTGGTGGCTAGCCTTCCTCTTTGAACTACGCTTTGTGTGCAAGTCCTTTCAAAGCAGAGCTCGCCCTTTAGTACCAAAGCTGAAAGAAGAAAAACAGAAAGATAATGCCTTCTGGGTTAGTTTAAACACTCAGTGAATGGCTAAACTTTTAACAGTAGTAAACCCAACCTGGAGCTTGTACATATTTAAACTTGACACCACAAATCAGCAAGGAGTGCATGGCAGGAAAAAAATGTCCTGTTAATACAGTCAGCACTCGGATATCCATTACCCAGATACACATGAGTCGCATTTTACCGCCCTTTTATTAAGAATAAAATCAATCCCCATTATATATATCTTATTACTTCGAATTTGACGCCTCACTCAATAAAGAAACGTAAAAGGTAATTTTTTCTACCCCTGCTCAAAAAATAAAGACAGAAACGTGCAACTCTGCCTATGTACATGACACCCCCGAAGAGACTGCAGCCTCAATCCAGCATGTAATACAAACTAATGTACACCCACCTTAGTAAGCAAATTTTAACTTGCTTTAATAACAACCTCGTGGAACACGTCTCTCTCTCTCTCTCTCTCTCTCTCTAGCTTCCTCCTAATCCCTAGTCTCGTAACCTTTCACCTCACTGGTATGTAATCTCGCGATACAATAACTCAACTACACTACATCCCTTCCCTTGTTAGTATTAAAGTCCATACTTTAACAACATAAGTTCTTCTTTAGTTTCTAACACATTTGTCTTTCACTATCAAAACACAAATTAAATTATTTTCTCTTACATTCACAGGTAAGTAAACAATATATATTTGTACATAAGCATATCTTTAAACTTTGCTGGCTTTTTAACAACTCTCTCACTTCTAGGTCCACGGGATTCTCCCATAGCTGAGTTATACTGAGTTCCTCTAGTTTCAATTGGTCCAGTGTTCACAGGTGTTTCTGTTGCAGGTTCCGGAATGCTGAAGTCCAACTGCAAAAGAATGAGTCGAAGGTGTTTAACATTCCGAATGAGCGTTGATCCATTTTCTGTGTTCACCAGTTCAAAAGAGTTCTCTAATGTGTTTCTTAGAACAACATAACGAGTGTCTATGAACTTTGAATCCAGTTTTCCATTCTCCATACTGGCAATAAGGAGGCTGTGTGGTCCAGTGGTTAAAGAAACGGGCTTGTAACCAAGAGCTCCCTGGTTCAAATCCTACCTCAGCCACTGACTCATTGTGTGACCCTGAGCAAGTCACTTCACCTCCTTGTGCTCCGTCTTTCGGGTGAGACGTAGTTGTAAGTGACTCTGCAGCTGATGCATAGTTCACACACCCTAGTCTCTGTAAGTCGCCTTGGATAAAGGCGTCTGTTAAATAAACAAATAATAATAAACTCAATGTCTCCAACTTTGAAGTTATGGTCTTTTGCTCTGTTTGTTTGGTTTGCATATTGTTTCATTTTCTGTTTGTAGATTTTGTGATGATGTAGATTTTCATCCTCCTTCTCCATGCTTGGTAACTTGGTACGAATGTCTCTTCCAAACATAAGAAAGGCTGGTGTTTCACCTGATGCTCGATGAGGTGTTGAGCGATAGGCCAAGAGAATCTTTGGTAGCTCCTCTTTCCAGCTTTTCCCTTCACTTTTGGCTGCTCTGAAGGCTTTCTTCAGGTAACGGTGAAACCGCTCTATCTTTCCATTACTCCTCGGGTAGAAAGGCGATGCACGTATGTGTTTGATTCCACAAGTTGTCAGGAAGTTTTCAAAGATTTGTCCCACAAACTGCCTGCCACTATCGTAACAACTTCTAGGGGGTATCCAAATTGAACAAAGATTTTCAACAATTCTGTGGACGCAGTGACTGAAGATATGTCAGAAACTCAGCCCAGCTTACTTACCTGTACATCAGCGTTTCTTTCTTTCTATTGTGCTTGAGATCCCCAGCCAGAATCTTTCCGTCTCAACCACAGCCAGTTGCTGCTCCTCTCTGCTGCTTCAGATAAGTTCTTCACTGTGCGACGCAACTCTTGGACACTGAATCCGACGTCTCTGAGAAACCGGGTTGTAGAGTGTGCCACAAATCCTCGACAACCCACCTCCACTGAGTAAACCCAGACTCTCAATCCTCGCTGTTCTGCTTCAGTGGCTAGTTGAGCATACCGCAGTTTCTTCCTCTCATACGCCTCATCTACAGCATCCTCCCATGGCACTGTTAACTCTACCAGGTGAACAAGGTGTGCTGATCCAGACCACAAGACAATATCTGGTCGAAGGTTAGTGGTGGCAATCTCAGGTGGAAAAATCTGCCAGCATTTTCCAGTCTCTCTAGCAGCTTCCAGTTGTCCTGGGCAAAGATTGGTTTTAACACCTTTTCTTGGTGGTTGCTCTCCTGGGCGGAGGAATGTTGTCTTTTGTGTGTAATGTTTTGATGGAACAGGTGGCAACTTATTGGTCATGTTATGCTTGTCTTCCAATGCTAAGGCCAAACATCGCAGCACCTGGTCATGGCGTCCTTGGCTAAGAGCCACCTTACATCCTGTCAAAATGTGCCTTAATGCTGCAGGTGATGAACACAAAGGACATGAGGGATCCTCTCCTACCCAGAGGTTTAGGTTCTATGGTAATGGGAGAACATCATATGTTGACCTGATGAGGAAACTGATCCTGCTCTGTTCCATTGACCATAGGTCTTGCCAGCCAATCTTGCGTTGTACCACACTCTCCCATCTCATCCATTCTCCCTGCTTGGCCTGGGAAATGGCCTTTATGCACCTCATCCTCTCCTCCTGCTTTTGCACCTCGTTGACTACCAGGTTCCTCCGTTGAGCTGGGGCTGCCTTGTGCCATGTAGGAGGAGCTGAACTGAGACCAAGACCCCCTCTTCCATGCTGAACTTGACCCATGATATCACCAATTCGAAGGGCAGCCTTTGCATCCTCCACAGCTTTCTTTGCCACCCACTTCCAGTTTTCAACACAGGTGCTGTCTCCCTTATGCATTTGTTGCATGACTCTACTAATGTCATTTCCAGTCTGACCTTGGCGCACTTAAACTCCTCGGTTAGAGCGGAGACTGGTAGCTGCAGTATTCCTTTACCATAAAGTCCCACTCTGCTGAGGCAGCGTGGAACTCCCAACCATTTCCTGATGTATGAACTGAATAGTCAATAACAGTAAGAATGTATTCATTCTGAATGGGTCCAACTAAATCAATACCTAGCTTTGTCCACGGTCTTGGTACTAAATCAAGTGGCTGAAGAGGTTGGTCTTCTTGTTGCGGCTGGTTTAACACACATGCTGAACAGCTTCTGATCAGTCTTTCAACATCCAAGTCCATATTAGGCCAATAAAACTTGCTTCTCAGGTACTGTTTTGTGCGTACCACACCTTGATGTGTTTCGTTTGCATTCTTCAATGCTTGATTAATCTTTGAGGTAGGTAAGAGAATTCTGTGTCCATGCAATACAAGTCCATCATACGTCGATAACTCTGTTGAATATCTGGAGAAAGGCTGCAACTCTTCCGGTATTGGATTTGGCCATTTTCCTGTTTCCACAATAGATATCAACTGTTTTAACGTGTCATCTTGTTTTGTAGCCGCTTTCAGGTCCTCGATTGTCATTGCAGGTATGTCACGTGTGCTAACGGAAAGCACTCTCTGCAAAAAGTCCTCCACGTATCCGATGTCTTCTGTTTCAGGTAAGGGAAGTCGAGATAATGAATCTGCGACATTGGCTTTTCCCACAATGTGCTCGATCTTATAGTCATATAGTTGTAGTCTCAATCCAAGCCTCTGTATTCTCGGTGGTAATAGCGTTGCTTTCTTTGGATTGAACATAGAGATGAGTGGCTTGTGGTCCGTTTGATGTGTAAACTTGCTTCCCCATAGATATGTCCTGAAGTGTTCTACTGCCCAAAACGCATTCAAGAGCTTCTCTATTTGAGAATATCGTGGCTCCAAGTCCCACTGGGCTTGCGTCACTGATTATTACTGTTGGCGCCTCAAACATAAAGTATGCTAGACACGGTTTGCTTGTCAAGGCTCTTTTCATTTCTCTGAATGACCTCTCTGTTTCTGATGTCCATTCCCACTCTTGTCCTTTTCTGGTCAGTTTCCGGAGTGGTTCTGAGATTTGCAATGTTTGGGATAAACTTCATCAGAAATCCACAGGTTCCCAGGAATGAACGTAATTGTTCAACATTCTCTGGTCTCGGCGCTTTGCAAACTGCTTCCACTTTCCGCGGGTCTGGTTTAATTCCTTCTGCTGTAACAACGTGTCCAAGGATTTTGATCTGCTGTAGTCCAAAGATGCATTTGTCCTTGTTCAAGGTCAGTCCTCTGTCCTGAAACCTTTGGAACCCTTTTCTCAGTCTCTGTTCCAGATCACTATCTGATTCCGCATACACAACCACATCATCCATGTACCAAACAACAGCTGGCATCCCACAAAACATTGAGTCCATTGCTTTTTGATACGCTTCAGGTGTGCTGGATAATCCAAAGGGAACTTTCCGGAATCTGTAGCATCCTCTGTGTTTGATAAACGCTGTCAGATTTCTCGATTCAGGTGCTAGTTCCACTTGCCAAAATCCTTTTCTGGCATCCAGTTTTGCAAACACTTTTGCTCCCTGCATGGCTTGCAGTATGCTGTCCACAGTAGGTACTGGGTGTCGTTCACGAATTACAGCTTTGTTCACTTCTTGTAGGTCCACACATAGTCTCACTTCTTTAGTGTCTTTCTGAGGAATGAGGAGAATATTTGAAATCCATTCTGATCCTTCATTTACTTCCTCTATGATTCCCTCTTCTATCATCTTGTCCAGTTCTTGATTGACAGCTTCCAACATTGGACAGGGAACTCGTCTCAGACTTGGAGCTACAGGTGGTATTTTCTCATCCACAGTAACTTTGTGACTGTATCCATTTATCCAAGTCCTGTAAAAAGTGACTTATACTCCTGTACTAGCTGCACGAATCTTCCTGATGACTGTTCTACTGAGCTGACATTGTCTCCTGTGTTCAGTATTTTCAAGTCAAAACATGTCTTTCTTCCCATCAATGCTTCAATATTTCCTTTAATCACATAGATTTTGTCTTTTGTTGCATTATTATGCCATGATAGCTGTGCTTCAAAGTATCCTACACACTGGAGTGGATTGGTTTGAGCATAAGCATAACATTTATTTCTTAGTCTGTTTCAGTTCAATGCCTTGGCCTTTAAACACTCTTATACAGATCTTGTCCAATAAAGTTTCTGCCACTTCCTGTATCTATCACCATTTTCAGCTTTTGTCCATTGACTTTTACTGTCTCTTTACCTTCTGGGTCTACAGAATGAACAAACTCATCTGAGTCTGAAGAAGGTTCATTCACACCTCGCACTGGTTTCTCAGTATTTTGCGATTTGTCTCTATCCTTGTTTTTGTCACTCTGCTTTTGTTCCTTTGAACTGTCTTTCTTTCTGCAAACTCTTGCATAGTGTCCTGTTTTCTTACAGTATAAGCATTTAGCTGCTTTAGCTCCACATTCATCTGCATTGTGTGTTGCTAGTCCACATCTGTAACACTTGGTGTCACTACGGCAGTCTGTTTTGTCAGTGCTTTTGCTACCGCTTCGTGCCTTGCTTCTCTGTCTGTTAACATTAGCATGAGTGGTGCGTCCTCCTGTCTGTCTAGTAAAATTCACATGACTGTCTTTAGCTTTATTAAAATTATCAGAAAAAACTTTTGATTCTGCTTGTGCTGCTTCAAAAATTCTAGTGACTGTAAGAGCTCTTTCCAGAGTCAACCCTTCCTCCTGCAGTAATTTATCACGCAGTCTTTTGTATGCACATTTTTCCACGAGCTGATCTCTTAACATGTCAGATTCCAGTGCCCCAAATTCGCATGATTTAGCCAGTTCTCTTAATGCATTCACAAAAGCATCAATAGACTCATCCTGAGATTGTGTTCTCTGTCTAAACTTGTGCCTTTTTAATACCACATTTCTCTGTGGTGTAAAATAAGCATCAAGTGCGGCTACAGTCTGTGTAAATGTACCTTTTTCTCCCGGAAGATTCGCGAAGATTCTCTGTACAGGTGCTCCAATACAATGTAAAAATGTAGCTCGTCTCACCGCGTCCGCGGTTCCTGTCGCTCCACTGGCGATTTCCAAAAAACTGTAAGATTCCATCCATATCTTGTATTCCGAATACAAATCCGCTGCTCCGAGGTTCAATGGAATTGGCGGGGTTAACTGAGCGTTAGTGATAGCCTGCCCCATAGGTGCTGCTGCTGCCTGCTGTGGCTGGGACATGGCTGACTAGCTCGCGATATTCCAAAATCCTTTTCTGTTTGAACATGAAATCTGTGTCGTTCGTGCCTTTTGAGTTCGTTTTCAAAGTCTTTTATCTCTCGTCAACATAAATGTTGTGTTGTTGAATAAAGTAGTAGTCTTTGTTTATAGTTTAACTTGCTTTAATAACAACCTCGTGGAACACGTCTCTCTCTCTCTAGCTTCCTCCTAATCCCTAGTCTCGTAACCTTTCACCTCACTGGTATGTAATCTCGCGATACAATAACTCAACTACACTACAAGTGCCAACACAGCAGGGGATAAAACAAGGGCTGTCTGTTTACCTCGTCGTCAGCTTGGATAGTGAAAACTTAAACTCAGAGGGACTTAGAGCTTTGCGGTCACTCTAACCGCTATCCGAAAACTGGCTGAAGATATCTTCTTGTAGGGGTTTAGTGGTTTTGTTTTTATTCAATTGGAATTTTACTCAGTCCTGTACAATTTTATATATATATGATGGTAGATCGTTCATGGAAGATTTGATTCAGCATGAGAAGATTTTGTTTCGGTTTCTCTTACAGAGAAATTACAAACAAGCAGGTAAATTACAGTGAGGAAAAAAAAAACGAGTAGGATATATTTTAGTTTTAACAGAAATCAAACCGATATTCAGAGGTAATATTTTTCCTTAGAAAAACAACTGAATCACACTCAAATACCGTTCTCTCTCCTCTTACACACTCCTGATTCGCTGGTACAGTACTCCCCTGACCTCCCAACTCCCACCTGATAGGCTCTCGTTAACTGTCAGTAAATGTACTGTATTCAAGCCCCAAAAACACACAAGAGTATAGTGCTGCAGATCGGAGCCTCTCATGGCGCAGTTTCTAAAATGCCTTCAATCATTTAATCAAATATTGCAGCGTTTGAAAAGCATAGTATTATTAATAAAGGCCCCCCTCGTATAATCGCCGCCCTCGTTTAAGGGCCGCAGTCATTTTGATCAATTTAAATATGTATATGTAACAAATTAATGCACTTACCCGTCACACGCGATTTCCATCTCCGTCACCAGTCGAAACAAAGTGAACGAGACCAGCGACTGTAAAAGTTAATCATTAGTTTTAGATACTGTGATGCATTTTTGTTTTAATCTGTGATCTTTGGTTGTTTTTGTGCATTTTCATTTACAAGTAAACTGTGACATCAGGGCCTTATCAAGCACTATATTCTGCAATTTGAATACTGACTTTGGATACTGTTTTAGTTCTGGAAACTGGTGTTTCTTTTAATCTTTTGCTAAATTGCATTGCCTTTTATGTTTTACGCAGTTCTGTGCATGGGTAACTGTGACAGGGTGGTCGAGTAGCGACGTCAGGCCAGAAGCAGGAACTGAAAAACACTGACACCAGGGAAGTACTGCAGTTCAAAATAAAGACGCGGCTGGGCGCTGTTTATTTAAATAATACAAAAATAAAATAAATATTTAAACAGAAAATAAATATTGAAACAAAACAAATCTCGAACACAAAATAACACGATCAGGCTGGACAACAGTCTTCACTGATCCTTTGTTTTTTTTAAGTTTCGTTTCTTTCTCGCTCCTCTCGCTCCCCAGTTCCTCCTCCGAACACCCCCCCGGAACTGAGAGTGCTGCAGGTTTATATGCAGGTGACCATCTCCCTGATTTAGCAACAAATTAATCGCAATTAATTCGGAGATGGCCACCTTCTGCACGAGTTTTTAATTTGGATGGGGCTTCCCATCCACGCTGCTAAACAATACAAGAAAACACACGGCTATACCGTCAATACATAAATACAAATAAACAATAACAAAACACACGCCGCTTCACCGACAAATATAAATACAATAATAAATCATAAAACACAAATTACAAAATAACACAGGGGCGGAGGGGGAGACCCCATTCTAAAAATAAACAAATCATAACTGTACAGGGCTCCTTGCCCTGTTACAGTGACATTTTAATTTAATTTTGCTGTTGGGTCGCTAATGGGAATTTTATATACTGCTACAAAACATACCAAATTTAAAAGTATATTTTGTATTACAGTCCACATGCTGTCTCTTTTGGTAGGTGATATTTTCAGAATCATATTGTTTTGAATTAAAATACTTCTGTTTAAAATATAGTACTGTACCAACAAAACCAACTACAGTACATCGAAATACTTACTGTATTTTAAAACACAGTCCTTTCAGTTATGTATTTGACATTGTATCTTTTTGTGTTCCCTGAAATTTTTTCAATGACAGAGTCGATGAAAGACCCTCCTGATGAAAAATAAAACTAACAGGAGGACCGTCTTCAAATAGTTAAACATTCGAGACAGATTGCTGTAAATATCCTGCCTTGACCCTGCTGAATCAAATCTTCCATGAATGATCTACCATCATCATGATCCATCTCTTGTTATATGTCAGATATAAGAAAAAAATAAGAAAAAGAAAACGGCAACAGTGCCAAAGAAAAGAAGAATACGCGCTTCAATATACGTCTCCCTGTACAGTTCCTCAAACCCAAGACATATTTTTTCTTTCCATATGAAATGTGTGTGTGTGCAGGACAGGGGGTTGTGGTTACCACGTGCTCACCTACATACACATCAAATCAGATGAAATAATCAGATATGCTTCACACTCGTTTTAACCGTCACTGAAGTCAAAATGTTATAGGGTCAGATATGTGAGTGCTGACTGTAGAAAACGTGGATGGGTTGTACATTTTTTAAATTAAAAACAAGTTCTGTTTTGTTTTTTAAGATTCCTTTGCTGCTGTGGTTATATTTAGGAAATTAACACCATATGAAAATACAGACTCCAGTGATCTCTACTCCACACACCTGCCCTTGGAGATCCCTGATCGGTTACCCATCGTTGCATGCTACTGGTTTGAAAAGTACTGTGAGCAACAACTGTGTCACTGTGAGGAAAACGAGAAGTCTGTGGAGAAGCTTGTTCAAATAATAAAAGAGCTGCAAACAGTAAGAATCTTTAAATATAATTGTCATTCTTTATTGTCTGATAAGTCTGTGTTTAGGAGCTGCTCTGCTATTCTATCTTTGGTTAGGTGAGTTTAGATAAAAGGTAATTGGAAAGGGGCTCAGGAGGCTGAGAAATAAAAAAATATATATATAATGCACATCAGCAGTCCCAAAGGTCCTGTTTAAACACCAGACAGAAAGCAGAATGCTATTTCTTTTATTGACTGCTTTCATGCGATCTGGCTGGCTGTTGTACAAGGTAATGTCCACAGATTCTGGCTGCTTTTCTGTAACATGCTAATCAGACACTAGTGCTACAGTATGTAGATCTTCTCTGTAACTGAGCTGCAGTGACTCACTCAATCAAGGTGATAAATACTGCACTGGAAATAGAACACATCTACTGTAGAATATCAAGTAATATAATTGTAATTCTCAAGATGAAATGTACAATATGTTTCTGTGAAAACTTCTGTAAGTTAGGTGGGTGTTATTCTGTATAGTTAAGGATTACCAGGCTAAAGGAAGGGTCCTGATGGTGTTGAAGACTGAAGAGAAGTTCTCACACAACAAAAGTCCAAAACAGTTTTTATTTATTTGAAAAAATCTTAACAAAACAGAGAGCTCCTCATGACCACAGCTGGTGTGGTTTAAAAGCAAGAGACAGTCAAAACTATTTACAGGCAAAACAAGAACAAAACAAAAAAATAAAATTAGTAAAATGCATACAGCATGCATTCAAACTGGTCTGTAAGAGAAAAAACTGTACTAGTCACAGCAACCTTACAGCAGCAATAGTTCCCAGTCCTATTCCTATTCATCAATGGGCACACGCCCTGCAGCTCTAAATACCAGGGCGGACACACACGTGCACACGTTCTTTCTCATGACTGCACTCAGCCCTCAGCCAGGCAGCCAATAATACGAGAAGCTGCCTCTCAAACGAAAAAGAAAATTAAACTTAGCTTTTAAAATACTGCAGAAAACATCAGACAGTCTATAACATTTCATATCAATGCTACCCTTTTCCCATGCAATATCCCATGGTCTTCATTTTTGTTTAAACACTCAACTTTTCCCCTTTTTGTTTCCTTTACAAGGACACGACCAGCAGGTCCCCTAGCAGCCAATCAGGGTAAGTACTATTAGGTTTCACTTGAGCTTTACTAAGACTGCTCCAAGTAGAGTCACAGCACCCTAGAGCAGCAATAGTTCCCAGTCCTTTATGGTAACAATATTATACCCAACACACCAAATAATATAGTTTTATAATTTTGTAAGTGAATGTCAACAAGTGGCAGCATTTACATTCCAATGATTAGTTTTTGTAGGATATTTATAAGTCAGTATAATGCCAGTTTGTTGCATGTGGTAAGTGCAGACCGGTTTGGGAAAGATGCTCTTTCGAGGATTCCTCAGGGAAGTATGAAGTAGAGGTGTGTGATGTACTGGAGTTTAATGACACATTTGAGGGAGTATGCGCCAAGGTCTGGGTGCAATCCATCTGCAACATGTCATACAGAAGCTGATGAATTCAGAACCTTGCCAGGGATCTATTTCACTCAGAGAGTTTGCTGAGAGAAACAGAGATTAATTTTGCAAAAGATTCATCCTTGTTTTTTTCTTTTAATGTATCTATATTTTTGAGCCTGTCTAGCAAAGCTTCTTCCACAGGATCTAAACTCTTTCTCTTCTTCCTAGCTGGTGGGCTAACCTGGAACTCAGAGACCGCTTGAACAGGTGCGTAATCTAGCTGAGCTACAGATGCACTTTCTGTGTTGCTGCAAATACATTCACTCTCTTCAGCATTGTCTGCTGGTGCTGGGTTCTAAAATAATAATCATAACTTCTTCACAGCATAGGCTACTTGTAATAAAATAACAATCATATGAAAAATCATTGAAAACAAAGACTTCAAACTTCATTGTTATGTCATAAAGTACAGTATATTATTACTTTAAACTGAAACTGAATAATACTGAATAAGACATTAACATGATTGTATCTATCAAAAACGTATAACAATAAGTTAGCTTCAAGTTCATCTGTGAATACGTAATTATATATATATATAGCCTATATATACACAAACTTATAACATGGCAAACAGCATTATGAAAGATACACATGACGCATTATCATATTCTAAGTTAAGTAATATTACTACGGAAATAAATATGTCTGTTTTTATTTTGTGACAAAGAAATGAAAGCTAGATGGGGTAAAGATTCTATCAAGCTAGAGTTATTTTCTGGTCATGAATATTTAACGTATTTATTTCTTATTACTCCTTGTCACAAAGACGGCCGGAGTGGGTGGCGTCAGACCAGAGCCAGGAAATAAAACAAGAGAGAGGTGGAGTTTGGTGGAGCTGGCGAATGTTTTCGCTCAGCATTTAATAAATAAACAGAACAGCAAAATAAAAGGGTTGAACACAAAACACAGGACGCGGCACTTGAGGCCAAAATAAAGAGACAAACAAAACAAACTATACAGACAAACACGGTGAGCGGATACTTTCACTAATACTTTTACAACTATCACCTCCGTCTCCTATCCCGTTCTCCACTCACCGAACACACAACCCGTAACATACAATATACCCAGGGGCACTTTGCCACACTCCTACTCCTTAATTCCTAATGGTAAGCCTGCATATACTGTACTTGTTTTATTTATTTATTTATTTCAATACATACCTCATCATCTTGCTCTGGGACATTTAAATCTGTGTCCCTGTGTTTGATAAATTCGGATAGCCAGCTCAAAAGTTCAATATAATTCTGTATTTTCCTACTTCCACCAGCGTCCCCACTCTTTCCCCTCATTTTTATTTTTATTTTTAACATATCTGTTGCTGTAACGGGAGATCTGGACTGACTATTTGGCACATCCGTATTACTGCAGGTGGAGGGCAGCAGTCTCGTGGGATCCGCCTGTCGGTCATGGCGATGACACGGAGAGGTGGGGAAGAGGGTGTGTGTGCTTTCCCTCTCTCTGAGTGGCTGAGAGGCGGGCCTTGGGAGATTGCTCGGCCCATAAGAACTGGGCTTGGTTGTGCACTCGGGTGGCCGTGTTGGGGAATGAACTGTGACACTGACAGAATAGGTCAGTTTAAAAACAAGGATCAGGCAAGCCTGGCTGGGGAAAACAGCCTGCCTTAAAATAAGTTAAAGAAAAACAGAAGAAATAATTACATACCCAAGGGGACTACGGGGAACTTTGGCCACCCCCGTGTATAGGATAACTGAGCGTAGGTCGGAGGCCCGTTCTGACCGGCTTAGCGGCAGTGGGGGCACTGCCTAAGCAGCATTTTTGTTTGTAGTTTTATTACTGTGTTTTATTTTCCCTTTTTCTTTCGCCTTCTGTTTTCATTATTATTTTCGAGCACTTGTATGTGCACGGAACGGTATACCTGTATTGGTAACCCCGTGGTCCTGTTTACTGTTGACAGTATTCAGGCCAGAGACAACAGCGCCCTCTGTGGGCTAAAATAAATAAAAACTGGACACCTGTGCGGTGTTTGCAAATAAAATCTTCTGTCTCCCGTGTCAGTGAATACCCCCACCCTTCCACAGTCGCGCATATACTTCCATTTCTCCCTACAGAAATGGAAGTAAAAAGTAAAAAGAATTCAACTTAATGATTTGTTGCACGTGTCTACACCTTGCGCCTCACACATCTCAAGACGCACACCAATTATTTTTCGCTTGTTCTGCGAGTAGGTTGCGCGTCCTGGACTCTGAATAACCCTTAATGCTGCTGCTGCTCTGCTGACCTGTGAGTGCAGACTGTTCCCGCACGCTGCAGACCTGGATGAAACACGAAACCTCTCTGGTTGTCTTTTTAGAGTTTTATTAAGAAGAAACAGCATACAAAAGTTTACAAACACAAAGTCTAGTTTCAGAGTTGTGAGGCTCTGAACATAACAGTTCACATGGATTACAGACAGCGTGTACTGGGTTCAAGATGGATGGTAGATTCTGAACAAACTACAGACAAAGAAACCCCTTTTATACAGATCCTAAAGAAACCCCCATGCACATGAGACTCTGGAGACTGACCAGTCATTCTAGAACATCTGGTTCACCTTAACAGGGTACTTGTTTTTCTCCTGCTTTGTCCTGTCAATCCTCTCATCTTAGCTGCTCCTAGCTAAGTATGTCCAATCCTATCTGTTAAACATATCTACCCCATCCGATACTGATGTTCCAGAGGACCCTAACCATACAGATCCCTATTTTAAACACCTGTCTTCTCCTGGCCCCTCCCTCAGGCTAGCCCATTTTTACAGGTATTCTTTTTCACATAATTAAAAACAACAAATAACATTGTTATTTCTTTACATACAGTATATAATGTATATGTAACCCAAAGCCACAGGACACAGCAGTTAAAAAGGTTTAATGGTGAGACTTGGTGAAGAAGCAAAATAGTTCTTTATAAAAAGCATACCAGGCAAAAAAAAAAAATCTGGGTTTTCAAATAGATTGTGAATAAAATGTGGTCACAAGAAAAGTTCAACTTGGCTACCAATACAAAAAGGTAAATTGCATTCACAAGGTCAAATAATAAAAGATAAGTCTTGCACATAATTAAACCCAATTCATCAGAGTGAGAGTGAGAGAGAGAGAGCAAACAGTGAAAATAAAACAGTAAATCAAATAAACAAAATAGTATCAACAAAATTATAGAGTAAATAAAAATAGTGGTGTAACCACTGTATTATAGCAGTTAACCATTTTTCTTCTAGATTCTGAAATAGACTGGTTGAATACTATAGTTTTAATTTTTACTAATTTTTACTAATTCAATTGCAACACACAAGTGGGATTCGTTCTGGTAACACTTTTTATTACCTTAAAACAAAAAAGGCAGTTGTTGTTTTATTTTTTGACAAAACTAGAATCTATAGTCTCATGTGCAGTGTCACGGCTTGCTCGGGTGGTGACGTCAGACCAGGAACTAGACAAAAATTGAATGTTGATTGAATGCGCTAATGCACAGATTTAATTATAAATGAACAAATAAAACAGCTGAACAAAACATTAAAAATAAACGGCACAAGGAGGATTCCTCAGGGAAGTATGAAGTAGAGGTGTGTGACGTACTGGAGTTTAATGACACATTTAGAGGGAGTATGCGCCAAGGCCTGGGTACAATCCATCTGCAACATGTCATACAGAAGCTCATGAATTCAGAACCTTGCCAGGGACCTACTTCACTCAGAGAGTTTGCTGAGAGAAACAGAGATGAATTTTGCAAAAGATTCATCCTTGTTTTTTCTTTTGATGTATCTATATTTTTTAGCCTGTCTAGCAAAGCTTCTTCCACAGGATCTAAACTCTTTCTCTTCTTTCTAGCTTATTGGGGATCCTGGAATTTTGCAACAGGTGAGTAATCTAGCTGAGCTACAGATGCACTTTCTGTGTTGCTGCAAATACATTCACTCTCTTCAGCGTTGTCTGGTGGTGCTGGGTTCTGAAATAATAATCATAACTTCACAGCATAGGCTACTTGTAATAAAATAACAATCATAAGAAAAAAACATTGGAAACAAAGGTTTCAAACTTCATTGTTATGTCATAAAGTACAGTATATTATTACTTTAAACTCAAACTGAATAATACTGAATAAGACATTAACATGATTGTATCTATCAAAACGTATAACAATAAGTTAGCTTCAAGTTCATCTGTGAATGTGTAATATATATATATAGCCTATATATACAAACTTATAACATGGCAAATAGCATTATGAAAGATACACATGACGCATTATCATATTCTAAGTTAAGTAATATTACTACGGAAATAAATATGTCTGTTTTATTTTGTGACAAAGAAATGAAAGCTAGATGGAGTAAAGATTCTATCAAGCTAGAATTATTTTCTGTTCATGAATATTTAACGTATTTATTTATGTCTTATTACTCCTACTCCTTAATTCCTAATGGTAAGCCTGCATATACTGTACTTGTTTTATTTATTTATTTATTTCAATACATACCTCATCATCCTGCTCTGGCACATTTGAATCTGTGTCCCTGTGTTTGATAAATTCGGATAGCCAGCTCAAAAGTTCAATATATTTTGATATTTTCCTACTTCCACCAGCGTCCCCACTCTTTCCCCTCATTTTTTTTTATTTTTAACATATCTGTTGCTGTAACAGGGGAGATCTCGACTGACTATTTGGCACATCCAGTATTACTGCAGGTGGAGGGCAGCAGTCTCGTGGGATCCGCCTGTCGGTCATGGCGATGACACGGAGAGGTGGGGAAGAGGGTGTGTGTGCTTTCCTCTCTCTGAGTGGCTGAGAGGCGGGCCTTGGGAGATTGCTCGGCCCATAAGAACTGGGCTTGGTTGTGCACTCGGGTGGCCGTGTTGGGGAATGAACTGTGACACTGACAGAATAGGTCAGTTTAAAAACAAGGATCAGGCAAGCCTGGCTGGGGAAAACAGCCTGCCTTAAAATCTGTTAAAGAAAAACAGAAGAAATAATTACATACCCAAGGGGACTACGGGGAACTCTGGCCACCCCCGTGTATAGGATAACTGAGCGTAGGTCGGAGGCCCGTTCTGACCGGCTTAGCGGCAGTGGGGGCACTGCGTAAGCAGCACTTTTGTTTGTAGTTTTATTTTCCCTTTTTCTTTCGCCTTCTGTTTTCATTATTATTTTCGAGCACTTGTATGTGCACGGAACGGTATACCTGTATTGGTAACCCCGTGGTCCTGTTTACTGTTGACAGTATTCAGGCCAGAGACAACAGCGCCCTCTGTGGGCTAAAATAAATAAAAACTGGACACCTGTGCGGTGTTTGCAAATAAAATCTTCTGTCTCCCGTGTCAGTGAATACCCCCACCCTTCCACAGTCGCGCATATACTTCCATTTCTCCCTACAGAAATGGAAGTAAAAAGTAAAAAGAATTCAACTTAATGATTTGTTGCACGCGTCTACACCTTGCGCCTCACACATCTCAAGACGCACACCAATTATTTTTCGCTTGTTCTGTGAGTAGGTTGCGCGTCCTGGACTCTGAATAACCCTTAATGCTGCTGCTGCTCTGCTGACCTGTGAGTGCAGACTGTTCCCGCACGCTGCAGACCTGGATGAAACACGAAACCTCTCTGGTTGTCTTTTTAGAGTTTTATTAAGAAGAAACAGCATACAAAAGTTTACAAACACAAAGTCTAGTTTCAGAGTTGTGAGGCTCTGAACATAACAGTTCACATGGATTACAGACAGCGTGTACTGGATGCAAGATGGATGGTAGATTCTGAACAAACTACAGACAAAGAAACCCCTTTTTATACAGATCCTAAAGAAACCCCCATGCACATGAGACTCTGGAGACTGACCAGTCATTCTAGAACATCTGGTTCACCTTAACAGGGTACTTGTTTTTCTCCTGCTTTGTCCTGTCAATCCTCTCATCTTAGCTGCTCCTAGCTAAGTATGTCCAATCCTATCTGTTAAACATATCTACCCCATCCGATACTGATGTTCCAGAGGACCCTAACCATACAGATCCCTATTTTAAACACCTGTCTTCTCCTGGCCCCTCCCTCAGGCTAGCCCATTTTTACAGGTATTCTTTTTCACATAATTAAAAACAACAAATAACATTGTTATTTCTTTACATATATAATGTATATGTAACCCAAAGCCACAGGGCACAGCAGTTAAAAAGGTTTAATGGTGAGACTTGGTGAAGAAGCAAAATAGTTCTTTATAAAAAGCATACCAGGCAAAAAAAAAAAATCTGGGTTTTCAAATAGATTGTGAATAAAATGTGGTCACAAGAAAAGTTCAACTTGGCTACCAATACAAAAAGGTAAATTGCATTCACAAGGTCAAATAATAAAAGATACGTCTTAAACCCAATTCATCAGAGTGAGAGTGAGAGAGAGAGCAAACAGTGAAAATAAAACAGTAAATCAAATAAACAAAATAGTATCAACAAAATTATAGAGTAAATAAAAATAGTGGTGTAACCACTGTATTATAGCAGTTAACCATTTTTCTTCTAGATTCTGAAATAGACTGGTTGAATACTATAGTTTTAATTTTTACTAATTTTTACAAATTCAATTGCAACACACAAGTGGGATTCGTTCTGGTAACACTTTTTATTACCTTAAAACAAAAAAAGGCAGTTGTTGTTTTATTTTTTGACAAAAACTAGAATCTATAGTCTCATGTGCAGTGTCACGGCTTGCTCGGGTGGTGACGTCAGACCAGGAACTAGACAAAAAATTGAATGTTGATTGAATGCGCTAATGCACAGATTTAATTATAAATGAACAAATAAAACAGCTGAACAAAACATTAAAAATAAACGGCACAAGGAGGATTCCTCAGGGAAGTATGAAGTAGAGGTGTGTGACGTACTGGAGTTTAATGACACTTTAGAGGGAGTATGCGCCAAGGCCTGGGTACAATCCATCTGCAACGTCATACAGAAGCTCATGAATTCAGAACCTTGCCAGGGACCTACTTCACTCAGAGAGTTTGCTGAGAGAAACGGAGATGAATTCTGCAAAAGATTCATCCTTGTTTTTTTCTTTTGATGTATCTATATTTTTTAGCCTGTCTAGCAAAGCTTCTTCCACAGGATCTAAACTCTTTCTCTTCTTCCTAGAACTTACCTGGAACTCAGAGACCGCTTCAACAGGTGAGTAATCTAGCTGAGCTACAGATGCCCTTTCTGTGTTGCTGCAAATACATTCACTCTCTTCAGCATTGTCTGGTGGTGCTGGGTTCTGAAATAATAATCATAACTTCACAGCATAGGCTACTTGTAATAAAATAATAATCATAAGAAAAAAACATTGGAAACAAAGGTTTCAAACTTCATTGTTATGTCATAAAGTACAGTGTATTATTACTTTAAACTGAAACTGAATAATACTGAATAAGACATTAACATGATTGTATCTATCAAAAACGTTTAACAATAAGTTAGCTTCAAGTTCATCTGTGAATACGTAATTATATATATAGCCTATATATACACAAACTTATAACATGGCAAAATGCAGTATGAAAGATACACATGACGCATTATCATATTCTAAGTTAAATATTACTACGGAAATAAATATGTGTTTTTATTTTGTGACAAAAATGAAAGTGAGATGGAGTAAAGATTCTATCAAGCTAGAATTATTTTCTGTTCATGAATATTTAACGTATTTATTTCTTATTACTCCAACTCCTTAATTCCTAATGGTAAGCCTGCGTATACTGTACTTGTTTTATTTATTTATTTATTTATTTCAATACATACCTCATCATCTTGCTCTGGGACATTTAAATCTGTGTCCCTGTGTTTGATAAATTCGGATAGCCAGCTCAAAAGTTCAATATATTTCTGTATTTTCCTACCTACTTCCACCACCACGTGACAGGGTGGTGCAAGGGATGAGGCCCAGAGACAGACTGCAGTTCAAACAAAAGACTTTTATTAAATAAGACATAATATAAACAGACATGAGGGTCAAACAAAAGGTTTAAAACACAAACAATAAACACAAAGTAAAACTTACAGAAAATAAAATCTTCCAGGCTGAGCTTTGCCTGGTGTAACTACTGTTTTATAGCAGTTAACTATTTTTTTCTTCTAGATTCAGAAATAGACTGGCGGAATACTATAGTTTTAATTATTACTAATTCATTTGCAACACACAAGTGGGATTCGTTCTGTTAACGTTCTGATAATTTTTTATTACCTTAAAACAAGAAACGACAGTTGTCAAAAAAATAAAATCTATATTCTCATGTGCAATGTGACGGACTGCTTGGGTGGTGATGTCAGACCAGGAACTAGACAAAAAACAAAACTCAAAATAAATGGCACAATGGACAAACAAACAGACAAACAAAACACTGACCTCCAACAAGTAGCGGGCGGGTGTAGACCCAGCACGCGTAGCAATTGTTAGTAATTTATTTATATTTCTCCTGACTCTCTCCCGTTCTCTACACACTGAACATCCAACCCCAAGAGTGATTTGTGCATCTATATATATATATATATACAGTACTGTGCAAAAGTTTTAGGCAGGTGTGAAAAAATGCTATAAAGTAAGAATGCTTTCAAAAATAGACATGTTAATAGTTTATATTTATCAATTAACAAAATGCAAAGTGAGTGAACAGAAGAAAAATCTACATCAAATCAATATTTGGTGTGACCACCCTTTGCCTTCAAAACAGCATCAATTCTTCTAGGTATACTTGCACACAGTTTTTGAAGGAACTCGGCAGGTAGGTTGGCCCAAACATCTTGGAGAACTAACCACAGTTCTTCTGTGGATTTAGGCAGCCTCAGTTGCTTCTCTGTCTTCATGTAATCCCAGACAGACTCAATGATGTTGAGATCAGGGCTCTGTGGGGGCCATACCATCACTTCCAGGACTCCTTGTTCTTCTTTACGCTGAAGATAGTTCTTAATGACTTTCGCTGTATGTTTGGGGTCGTTGTCATGCTGCAGAATAAATTTGGGGCCAATCAGATTCCTCCCTGATGGTATTGCATGATGGATAAGTATCTGCCTGTACTTCTCAGCATTGAGGAGACCATTAATTCTGACCAAATCCCCAACTCCATTTGCAGAAATGCAGCCCCAAACTTGCAAGGAACCTCCACCATGCTTCACTGTTGCCTACAGACACTCATTCATGTACCACTCTCCAGCCCTTCGGCGAACAAACTGCCTTCTGCTACAGCCAAATATTTCAAATTTTGACTCATCAGTCCAGAGCACCTGATGCCATTTTTCTGCACCCCAGTTCCCTTGTTTTCGTGCATAGTTGAGTCGCTTGGCCTTGTTTCCACATCGGAGCAAGTCTTCCATGAAGGCCACTTCTGACCAGACTTCTCCGGACAGTAGATGGGTGTACCAGGGTCCCACTGTTTTCTGCCAATTCTGAGCTGATGGCACTGCTGGACATCTTCCGATTGCGAAGGAAGTAAGCATGATGTGTCTTTCATCTGCTGCAGTAAGTTTCCTTGGCCGACCACTGCGTCTCACGGTCCTCAACGTTGCCCGTTTCTTTGTGCTTCTTCAAAGAGCTTGGACAGCACATCTGGAAACCCCTGTCTGCCTTGAAATTTCTGCCTGGGAGAGACCTTGCTGATGCAGTATAACTACCTTGTGTCTTATTGCTGTGCTCAGTCTTGCCATGGTGTATGACTTTTGACAGTAAACTGTCTTCAGCAACCTCACCTTGTTAGCTGAGTTTGGCTGTTCCTCACCCAGTTTTATTCCTTCTACACAGCTGTTTCTATTTCAGTTAATGATTGTGTTTCAACCTACATATTGAATTGATGATCATTAGCACCTGTTTGGTATAATTGTTTAATCATACACCTGACTATATGCCTACAAAATCCCTGACTTTGTGCAAGTGTACCTAGAAGAATTGATGCTGTTTTGAAGGCAAAGGGTGGTCACACCAAATATGGATTTGATTTAGATTTTTCTTCTGTTCACTCACTTTGCATTTAGTTAATTGATAAATATAATCTATTAACATGTCTATTTTGAAAGCATTCTTACTTTACAGCATTTTTTCACACCTGCCTAAAACTTTTGCACAGTACTGTGTATATATATATATATATATATATATATATATATATATATATATATATATATATATATATATATATATATATATATACACACACACACACAGACACACACACATCTGTGCCGGGATTCAATTACTAATTAATCACTCACTTGAATCTCAGCACATGAACTAATGTGTGCACTTCCTGTGCTTCCATACAGTTACCTATTTTAATCAGCATATCCCCATTATATCCCATGCACCAATACATGTACACCAACAATAACACACTACATACAACATATAACACAAATTACACACAGGGCAGCAGAAATGCTGCCGCTGGCAGTGCTGTCAGTGGAAAAGCTGACGGCTCCAAGACTGGCTCCTTTAGCTGGGGCAATTCCTGCAGCGGAAATGCAGCTAATGGCAATGCCGTCTGCGGAAATGCTGACATCTCCAAGACTGGCTCCTCCAGTTGGGGCAATTCCGGCAGTGGAAATGATGCCATTGGCAACGTTGGCTGCGGTAATGCTGGCAACGGCACTGCTGTCAGCAGACGTGCTGACAGAGGTGTGACAGACTCCAGCAGAGGCCACAGCAAATCCAGAACTTCCGGCAGTACAAATGCTGCTGCTGGTTATAGCAGATATACAATTTACACAGTACACAACATTTTAATCAATTCCACAAAACAAAAAGACTCCCAGTTTCCCAGTTCTGCTTGCTATATCCTAGGATATTTGAATTCAATAGTCTTACCCGGGTTGAGTCTAGACCATAGCATGCAGAAACAAAAAACATAGCTCTCCAGTTCAAATGTCCTTTCGGGTTCTCTGATTGAAATTCTAAACCAACGCAGTCAGATTCCTGGCTCGGCATCTCAGAATTCAATTGTAAAAAATACAACTGGAGTTCCAAATAAGATGGAAAAAAAACTTAAATGTCTACAAAAAATCTGCCTCTTCTTTTAAATGGGGTAGGTTTTCTTTTTCTTTATTAATTATGATCGTCTTTTTCTATTTTGTTTTTCTCTTGGCAACAGTCTTATAGGACAGTCATCTGCTCCGGCAAGAGGTAAGTCATATTAAAAGCCTCATCTTTACCACAGAAAGAAACAGAACTGTGCGTATTTATGTATCTCTCCCTGTTTTGCAGAACCGCCGAAACCAGAGCCGAGACCCGAGCAGAGACCAGAGAAGAGACCAGAGCCAAAACAAAAGCTAAAACCAGAGCCACTTTTCCCTAATCCATGGCGTGAAGTTGAATTTAGTGATGAGTAAATGATCAGTTTTTTTATTTTTGTATTTTCTGAAATATTTGTAAGACTTAGCTTTTTAAAGTTTGACATTTATTTTCATTTTTACTTGTTTTACAGTGCTTACATGAAACTTCAAGATGAAATAAAAAACCACCAACCACACCCTAAGGCTTCCACAACAAATATTCTTATTTTGGGCAATGTGGGTTCTGGAAAGTCAAGCTTTCTAAATTCTGTGCTCTCAGAACTCAGGAGAGAAGAATTCAATGGCAGAGTGCAAAGCATTCAAGCAGTGAGACCACCTGCAGAAACAAGTGACACACAGCATGTAAGTGTTTAAATTCCAGCACCTCCTACACTTCTCATCTAGTGTGCTTAATTACTGTGTCCTGTCATCTCACTGGCAGTAACAGCAGAGAAAAAAGCAGCAAGTGCACATGAGGTTCAGGTGCTTTAAGCCGAGGGGACACTAGTCTACATGTTGCTAAAAACATGTAGAAAGGGAGATATTCTTTGTAGAAAGTGACGTAGAAGCTACAATTTCAAGCAACTTTGTTGCAAGCAACTTCAAAGGACTTTTGATTTTGTAGAAGCAACATTACATGATAAAATTATTCAACCAATGAAAGTTGTGGGAAAAAGTCATGTGACTTGGAGGAGGCTGTGTGGTCCAGTGGTTAAGGAAATGAGCTTGTAACCAGGAGGTCCCCGGTTCAAATCCCACCTCAGCCACTGACTCATTGTGTGACCCTGAGCAAGTCACTTAACCTCCTTGTGCTCCGTCTTTCGGGTGAGACGTAATTGTAAGTGACTGCAGCTGATGCATAGTTCACACACCCTGGTCTCTGTAAGTCGCCTTGGGTAAAGGCGTCTGCTAAATAAACAAATAATAATAATAATAATAATAACTACCGGCTTCACTGCAAAATAAAAACAAATGGCGGAGAAAATGAATGTGAAACCGAAAAAAACGATGTGGGACATGGTCAGGGAGACTAATTTTTTTTTTTTTTTGAGGGTATATATTAGAGGTCGACACGGGTTAACGTTGGCAGGGAGGGGTTAACTGACAGGATATCGATAGGTTGCGGATGCAACCCCGGTTCCCTGAAAGAGAAAATAACCATCAAGTATGGGGACATTGCCGTCAGGCAGTAGGGATTGGCTGAGCTTTATAGCAAAGCTGCCGATAGGCCTCTGCGCGAGCTGCCACGTAAGCCCGCCCCCCTGGGAGCTTACTATACGCAGCGCGCAGAGACTCTCTTCCTCTTTTGCTCTTCAGGCCGTGCAGGCTTCCGGAGCGACCTCGCGGCTTGATGGTTATTTTCTCTTTCAGGGAACCGGGGTTGCATCCGCAACCTATCGTTCCCTTTCAAGTCGAAAATAACCATCAAGGATGGGAACAGTGTACCCAAGCCGTCGCAAGGGAGGATTCTCGGCAGTAGGACAGACTTACGTCATAACGCAACTGCGTAGGCAATACATCTACGCATATGCGGAGCCGCGCCTTAGCGTCTACGCTCGCAATGACACCTATCCTAAAGTGGGGTCAACACCATATCGTGACAATACTCAATATGACCGCCAACTAGGGCGTCAGAGTGTAACACGGATGCTCCGAATGACTGAGCAGAGGATTCCAGTACATTTAAATGGTAGAACCTCATAAAAGTATGCGGTGTAGCCCAACTGGCTGCAGCGCAAATGTCAGACTCCGGCACCCCTCTAAAGAGGGCCCAGGTAGTCGCCATACCCCTAGTGGAATGTGCCTTCAACTGCCCTGGTGGCGGAAGGCCTGCAGATTCATATGCTAATTTAATAGCATCCACTATCCAATGGGAAAGGCGTTGTTTAGACAACGGCTGACCCAAAGTCCTAGAACCATGGCATATGAACAGCTGTTCAGTTTGCCTCACAGCCGTTGTATGGTCAATATAACATCTCAATGCCCGCACGGGGCAGAGCATGTGTAACCGTTCTTCCTCTGGGGAAGAAAAGGGAGGAGGATGGAACGCCATCAACTCGACTGGTTGGTTCATATGAAACGGGGATATGACCTTGGGTAAAAAGGCCAGATTTGGACGCATGGAGACCTTAGAACCGTCTCCTGCGAAACAAGTACATGATGAATGCACTGAAAGTGCATGTAACTCGCCCACACGTTTTGCTGATACCACTGATAGCAAAAACGCAGTTTTCATAGACATGAGCTTCATATCCACGCTGTGGAGAGGCTCGAACGGTGCCTTGGTAAGGGCTTCTAACACCACGTCAAGGCTCCATGACGGTAAACTGGTCATCCTTGGAGGCCGCAAGCGTCTTGCGCCCTTCAGGAACTGAGATGCCAGAAAATGGCAACCTGGTGATAAACCGTCAATGCGTACATGGCAAGCCGATATGGCGGCTAAATACACCTTAAGTGTAGAGGGAGATTTCCCTTCATCTAACAGTTTCTGTAGAAACTGTAATATCACTGCTATAGGGCAGGATATTGGGTCATGGCTTTTGTACGTATTTTGCGACCTAGTAGAGGGCACTCTGGCGCTCTGAATGGTCGAAATCACCGCCGTCGAAAGCCCTAAGGCTGACAGGCGCTCCCACTCAGGGGCCAAGCCCATAGCTGCATGAGCTTGGGGTTCGGGTGCCATAGCCCTCCTTGGGCTTGGGACAACAGGTCCGCTCGCAGAGGGAGCTCCCTTGGGCGACCGTGCAACAACTGCACCAGACTCGGGAACCATATTCACCGAGGAGCGAACAGAATCACTGTCGCTTGCTCTACCCTGACCTTCTCTAAGAAGGCGAGGAGCATAGGAATCGGTGGAATTGCATATAGGAGCCCTGGTGGCCATTTGTGAGCCAGTGCATCGACTCCTAGGTGGCTGTCGAGGTCCTTCACCGAGAACCATAGGGGGCAGTGCGTGGTCTCTCGCGAAGAGATCTACTTGCGCTGTGCCAAACCATTCCCAGATGTGCTCTACCACCTGAGGGTGAAGACGCCATTCGCCGGCAAGAGGGCCTCCTCTGGATAGGAGGTCTGCTGTGTAATTGACTCTGCCCGGTAGGTGAACCGCACGCAGAGAGTTTAAACGCGGTTGTGCCCATAGCAACATCTGTGTTACCATCCGGTGAAGACCGGGGGACCGCAAGCTGCCCTGGCGGTTGATATACGCCACAACTGTGGTGTTGTCTGACCGCACTAACACATGCTTGCCTAGAAGCACTGGCAAGAAGTGCCGAAGGGCGAGGTCCACCGCTCTGAGTTCCAGAGCATTGATGTGGGCTGACTTCCAGGGTCCTGACCACACTCCACGGGTCCCTGTCCCGTTCCAGACTGCTCCCCAACCTTGGTTGGAAGTGTCGGTCGTGATGACTTCCCTCCGGAAAATGGGACCCAAGCGTACGCCCTGGCGGATGTTCGACGGAACTTTCCACCAGCATAGCGCTTCCCAGCAGGCTTGGGATACCATCAACCTGCGGTGTTTGTCCCTCCGGGGATGCAACGCGAAGGTATTGAACCAGGCCTGCAGAGGTCTCTGGTGTAGTAAGCCCAAAGGAAGGGCTTGCGAGGCGGCAGCCATCAACCCCAGCATGCGCTGACACAGCTCCATGCTGACTGTTTCTCTCAACCTGAATAGGGAGAGACACCGCTCCATCGAGGCAACTCTTTGTGTCGACAGGGTCGCTTCCATGGACACGAGTCCAGATGCAGACCCAAGAATTCGGTCTGTTGGCTCGGCACGAGGCGGCTCTTTCTGAATTGACCTTCAGACCTAGCCGCTGAAGATGGTCTGTAACCATCACTGTGTGCTGTGCCAACTGCTCCTTCGACTGCGCGCAGACGAGCCAGTCGTCCAGATAGTTCAGCAGTCGGACCCCTTGAGCCCGCAAGGGAGCTAGAATGGCATCCATACATTTCGAAAAGGTTCGAGGAGCTAGTGACAGGCCGAATGGAAGGACACACAACTCGTATACCCTGCTCTGAAATGCGAAACGCAGATACTTCCTGTGACCTGGGCAGATGGGAACGTGAAAGTACGCATCTGTCAGGTCCACGGTGGTGAACCAGTCGCCGTGTCGGACTGACTGAATGATGTGCCTGTGCATCCTGAATGATGACACCCGCAGGTAATTGTTCAGTACTCGCAGATCTAAAATAGGGCGGAGCCCGCCGTCCTTTTTGGGCACCAGGAAGTATTTGGAATAGAACCCCTGGTCGATCAGAGCAGGGTCTACTTGTTGAATGGCACGCTTCCTGAGCAATGCCTGTATTTCCACATTCAGAGCTGGGGACTGAACCGAGTCCTTCACTGCAGTTACCACCACTCCCCGGAAGGGGGGAGGTTTTAACCGGAACTGAAGGGTGTTCCCGGTGAGTATAGTCTTGTGCACCCAGATGTCGTCGGTGCAATGTTGGCAGAACTGGAGCTGTGGGACAGTGTAGGGGTGGGTTAACAGCTGCCTGGGATTTTCAGGGCTGGTTTGGCTGCGCTCGTTCGCGAGGGGCCTGGCCAGAGCCACAAGTGCGTGGCCTGCCGCCTCCTCTAGGGCGCCACCCTCCACGCTGCGGTCTTACAAACGTGGGTTGGCCACGCGCTGATGCACCTGAAGGGGAGGTTTTATTGCCCCGTGGGTGCGCCTGCTGCTGTGGTGGTCATCCTGTCGCCGCTTTGGCTGGAAAGGCTTATTCGGCCATATCCTAGCCATTTGCTGCGACGCCTCACGCACCTTGGCGGAGTGTTGCAGCATCTCCTCCACCGCCGGGCCAAATGTGTGCCCCGGTGTGATTGGGGCATCCAGCAATGGAACCTTATCAGGCTCCTGTACCCTTGCCTGCGAGAGCCAGAGCTGCCTCCTTGCCACCACAAAAGATGCGATGCTCCTGCCCTGAGCTCTCGCGTTTAGCTGAGCCAGCTTCACCAGCAGCTGAGCGACTGTACCCAGCTCGGTCCTAAGGGCAAGGGACGGCACTCAGGTAGGTCTCGAATGAGCGCCGCCTGGTAGACCGTTAGGAGGCTGGCCACGTTTGACAGCCTGACTGCCTCTGTGGCCGCAGCGCACCCTTTTTGAGGTGCACCTCCGTAATCCTGCATTCTTTGTTCGGGCATGCAGGATCCTTGGTCAGCCCAGATAGCGTTGGCGTCTTCACCAACGCAGCTAACGCAGTGCCCACCGTGGGAATGATGCCAACCCAGTTTCGCTTGCCCCTTGCTTAGTGAAGGCCGAAGCCTTGCGAGAAGTGGCAGGGGCAGAGGCCGGGGCCCCCCAGGTGGACTGCACCTCCTTGATAAAGTCTGGGAATGCCGGAAGCATCCTGGACTGGTAGGGCTGGACTGAAGGCGACTCAAAAAGAGAGCGCCGAGGTTGCTCGATGGCTGGCCACTCGATCCCCAGATGGCGAGTTGCTCGCTCCACTAGTGGCCAAAGGGGGTCGTTGGTGTCCAAAACCTCCAACTCAGACTCCTGCTCTGAGTGGTGAGACACCAATTCCTCCTCCACACTATCCTCTTCGAGAAGAGGTTCCCCTTCAGACGGATCCCTGGAGATGACGTCAGCGCCCCAAACCTCCTGGGGTTGTTGCACAACCTGGGTGGGCAGGGGCTGCAGCGGAACCGTTGGCTGGTTGGCAACTGGTCCAACTAAATCATCTGTGGCCCGAGGCACCCTATTGGCCAGAGTCATGAGCAGGGACTGTTGGCCCATCATGACCTCCATGAACTGGGACATCTTAGAGGTGAGCTCTAAGACGCCTGATCTGTCCCTATGGTACTTTTCGTGACGAGGGGAACGGGAGCGTCCCCTTCGGTGCGGTGACCTGGAGCGGGATTGTGATGTCCGGCGGGAGCGTCCCCTGTAAGAAGGGTCTCGCTGACACCAAAAACGCTGGAGCGCGAGTACCGAGCGTAGAACGCGAGCACAGACACCTAGGCGTCAGCTGACCCGCAGAGCGGAGACACTAAGTGCTGGTACAGTGTCTGGGGTGCTGTGCAATACCTACCTGTTGGTGCTGGGGATTTGTAGTTTGTGGTCGTCTTCCTCTGTAGAGTGAATGGGAAATTTTTTTTATTTTTTTTTTGGGGGACGCTGCAGCTACACTATGTAGTGATTGTGTGAGTGGAGCTACCACGCGGCTGGTAAAACACACCGCAGAGGTAATATATGAGAGACTGCCGTGCAGGCTCCACACACGCGGTCTAGCCACGGCAAGTCCGGGGCTGCAAATGCGCGCGCGGCCAAGCCCAACGCAACGCGTGTCCTTCACAAATATATACAATATAATGTTTTATTGCAGAAAAACCCAAAAACACAACAATAATAATTAAAATTAATTATTAACAATTAACACAGGAAAGACGAAGACCACGAAAGTAAACAAAACGCGATGCGAAGCAAAGCGTGAAGGAAATATATAAGTGTAATATAAAAATATACAAATATATAATCCAAATGAACAAATAATAATAATTACTCCAAAGAGTATAACTGAAATAAACTCGGAGAAGGGGCAAAAACCAGCTTCTCAAGCCTAAGCTTAGTGAGTAGAGTCAGTTAAGCTCTATTACCTACCGCTACCGATGCTGAAGACAAAAGAGGAAGAGAGTCTCTGCGCGCTGCGTATAGTAAGCTCCCAGGGGGGCGGGCTTACGTGGCAGCTCGCGCAGAGACCTATCGGCAGCTTTGCTATAAAGCTCAGCCAATCCCTACTGCCTGACAGCAATGTCCCATACTTGGAGGTTATTTTCGACTTGAAAGGGAACAATGTTTTACAGAAAACAATAACACTTACATAGCGAGTGGCAAGTACACCTCAATAATAACTGTGGCGACTATTTCAGGAACTAAATCGGAAACAAAACATCCTAACGGGGCTCTAAAGTGCGACTAAACATTTGCTTGTGAGAACGTAAATTTTAATTTAGGCGCACGTGTGCCACTAGAAATTCCTAAAGGTTGACTATAAAAAATAAACGTGATTTTCTTTTTTTTTTTCTTCAGCTGAAATTATAAAACATAAAAAAAAACACATCTAAACTGTCATCGCTCAATCGTAATGTACTCTGGGAATGTAGATTATAGTTTATTTATATCCACTGCCCACTGTTAATCACACATTAAAAACTACAAATCCCATAACCTGCCAATTTCACTGATTTATCAGTGCGGTGGCTACTCGTTTCCAGACAGTTTGAAAACTTCATATTCAGATATGTTGGCGTCTTTAGAAGAAATGAGCAATGAAGGTATTTATTATTATTATTATTATTTAGATGTTTCCAGTACTGAAAAAGGTTACAGAAATCTATCTACAGATCTGAAGGGACTAAATGTATGTGTACTATATAGTATTTAAATATGTATCCTGCACTTAATATATGTAGTGTTCTTTTTAAATTATTACCTGAAAGGGATCCGGGTACCCAGGCATTTTTCACAGAGGGTACCCGATCCCAAATTTTTACCCGTGCCGACCTCTAATATATATTAATGCCACGAGATGAAGTGGAGCGGCATTAAAAAGTTTGACAATAGTTATCTTCCTTGAATGACCCAATGGAAAATAGTTAGACACTTGCTCAGAAAATATTTTATGTTAAAGTTCCCAAGTTTTATAGTCGTTTGATACAACTTAATAGTAATGGCTAAAAGTCAGTGGACTCTATACTCAAAATTGTCGGTCCCAAAATTTCTTAATGAGGGTCAAAACACAAAACACTTCTTCCCACACTCCGACTATTTACGAAACAGTTTCGAATGAAACACTGCAGGTATTCACAGCACAGAGAGATTACTCAATTCCGCTGTGTGGTCTGGTCACCTCATTAACTGGTCACTTAGGACAGTGGTGCGCAAACTGGGGGGCGTGGAGAGTCACACAGGGGTGCAAGTATGACTAAAGGGACAGTTCTATATAATATATATATATATATATATATATATATATATATATATATATATATATATATATATATATATAATGTATATATATATTTAAATAGTATAGAATATTTAATAAATACATAAATAACAGCTAATTAGGCCAAGTTCTTACCTTTCAAATGAGCCACTGTCGATCACTTTAGTACTTGTAGAACCGGAGAAATTATGTTTGAAGTGGTGAGTGTGTCAGTGAAACTGCAGTGAACAGTGGCAACAGTCCTGGATTTAATGTAAATCGCATATTTTTTCCTTGATTTAACAAAAAAGTCCAGATTTAGCTAAATACATAAATGTTAGCAAACACATTCTTAAAAGTCAGAGTGTAAGCCAAATCAAATTCGTCAATGGGCATGGGTTCTATGCACACCGGACGTGAGCTTGTGAATCAAAAATAATGAAAACTATCGATTTAAATGGAGTAATGCACAACACAAGCGAAGCGAGTAGCGCGAATGAAGCAAGCTAATAATGAAATACATTTGTTTTATTTGTATTTTGCTACGCTCTGTTCGCGTCGCAATGGACCAATCAGAAATAAGGTCAAAGGTAGTGGCTGTCAGACTGTCAGTGTCTCACTCACGCAGAGATTGCCACAGAAAAAAAAACAATGAGAATGAGAATTTAATTATTAAAGTCGAAAAATATAAATGCTTTATGATGCCAGTGGTTATAAGTAGGGATCTACCTAAATCGCAATTTCGCGGAAATCATGAAATTGAGGGGTCACTGTGAAATTCACCTCTTAGGTTGTGTTTACCTTAATGTTATTGTGTTTTTCTTAATGTTGTTGTGTTTTCCTTAATGCTGCAGCGTTTTCCATAATGTTGTTGTGTTTTTCTTTTTGTGTTTGTGCTTTTCTTTTTGTGTTTGTGTTTTGCACTTCAGGGCCACCGTACTTAGGGGCCAATGCATACAAACAAGTACGGAGAGGAAAAAAAAAGAAACGTCATTTAAATGAACTACTGCACAATGCAAGCGACGCAAACGACGTGTCTTCCTTCTGTAGATAGCCCTTTTTGATTCCTTCGCCGTCCTGCACTTAAGCAAAAAACAAACAAACAAAAAACGTCCACAAGTAACATTTACAAAAGAAATTCTCCAAAGCAGTTAACATTCTTGTTTACTATTCAAATGGCAATATTTTAATCAGCCTATCAATGCATCTTTACTGCTTTTATGTGACCTGTACTGTGCAGGAGGGGGCGGGACAAAGTCGGTGCTGCATTGTTTTGATTTAGGTTGCTAAAATCTAGTTTTCAGCATTATTATTATTATTTATTTCTTAGCAGACGTCCTTATCCAGGGCGACTTACAATCGTAAGCAAATACATTTCAAGTGTTACAGTACAAGTAATAATACAATAAGAGCAAGATAAATACAATGACTAGTTCAAGCAAGTACAAGTGTGACAAAATACAATTCAATAATACAGCAGATAAAAGTGACAGTGATAATTACATCAAGATATGATTAAATACCAAATACTACAGATTAAACACTTGGCAGATTACAGTACTCTGAAGTACAGGATTAAATGCAGTAAAATAGGGGGCAGATAAGAGCAAGTAAAGCACATTTAAGGAAGGGTGAAAGTGTCCCAGGGGAGAAACAGACGAGTTCTACAGGTGCTTTCTGAAGAGGTGAGTCTTAAGGAAGCGCCGGAATGTGGTCAGGGACTGGGCGGTCCTGATATCTGTAGGAAGGTCATTCCACCACTGCGGAGCGAGGGTGGAGAAGGAGCGGGCTCTGGAGGCAGGGGAGCGTAGAGGAGGTAGAGCCAGTCTTCTAGTGCAGGCGGAGCGGAGAGGTCGAGTGGGGGTGTAGGGAGAGATGAGGGTCTGGAGGTAGCTGGGTGCAGTCTGGTCAAGGCATCTGTAGGCTAGTACAAGAGTCTTGAACTGGATTCGAGCTGTGATCGGTAGCCAGTGGAGTGAGCGGAGTAGTGGAGTTGCGTGGGAGAAGCGAGGCAGAGAGAACACCAGGCGGGCAGCGGAGTTCTGGATGAGCTGGAGCGGACGGGTAGCATTGGAGGGAAAATAGTAGAAATGGACGACAAAAAAGCAGAGTATATTTCGACTGATGATCGTTTCAAGATATTTCCCAAAGAAACTGTACATGCAGACTGAGGTAATTGTTTTGTATATCTTAATGTGTCTTTGGAGAAAATACGATCGATCGCCATTTAGCTTCAGAATCACACATTAAACAAAAGGCTACTACAGAGGCTGCTGAACAGAACGTAAAATAAACAGCTTTCAGAAACCAAACTGGAAAGTCAGCCCAGACAAAAAGTATTCCTGTCTGCAAGTTAAATCAGTACTAAAACGATCCAGCACAGCCACCTCACTTCAACCTGCTGCTTACTATTTTAGACTCGAATAGCCACTTTTTCTGTTTTGACTCGGTACTAATAAAATAAATTATTGGATGGGACAAATAACATGACAACGAACTTGCTGCATACATTGACTTTATTAAAGTATGCCAGATGCTCTTGTGTAACCGAGTTTTGGGGATGTTTCTAACCGATTTCCACAGCTGTATAACTTGGCAAAGCTTTGCCTTAACTTCCAACCAATTTAGTGGATGCAGAACGTGCAGTCTCAATGTATGGGCAAGTCAACTGCTGGGGGATGCTGCATGCCTGCCTTTAACAAATGACAGCACTCTGTTTTAGTAAGGAAGCAAGTGCCACTATTTTTAGGCTTTATAGTGTTCTGAAATACTGTCTACTTAGGTTTATTTAATGTTTAAACAGGTCCGCGAAATGTCCGCGAAATCCTAATTTTATTCCGCAACATACCCGTGAAAAATACATAAATTTATAAGACAATAAAAAGGACGCCACATGTCGAGAAATAGCAGAACAATTGGAAATTGATGGTATGTCTATCTCTCTATATTTCACCTTAATTTTAGTCAAAGTGATCTCGCGTCCACTCGAGAGGGGTATTGCTGCAGAACGAAGGCTTCCAGTTGCGCACGCAGCACTACCCTGTGTGCGCTCCCTGCGAGAGCTATGCTGTGGGAGCCTTTGTTCTGCAGCGACATACTTTTGGTCCACTCAACAGTGCAGCAGCAGACAATGAAGTACGGGAAGTTAGGAGGATCAAAACAGGACTGCGAGGCTGTGTGGTCCAGTGGTTAAAGAAAAGGGCTTGTAACCAGGAGGTCCCCGGTTCAAATCCCACCTCAGCCACTGACTCATTGTGTGACCCTGAGCAAGTCGCTTAAGCTCCTTGTGCTCCGTCTTTCGGGTGAGACGTATTTGTAAGTGACTCTGCAGCTGATGCGTAGTTCACACACCCTAGTCTCTGTAAGTCGCCTTTGATAAATGCGTCTGCTAAATAAACAAATATTAATAATAATAATAATAATAATAATAAGCGTTAAAATTAACACGTTATTAGGTTTTTTAGTTAAATCGCATAAGTTAACTGCGATTAATTGACAGCATATATATATATATATATATATATATATATATATATATATATATATATATATATATATATATATATATATATATATATATATATATATATATATATATATATGGAGGAGGCTGTGTGGTCCAGTGGTTAAAGAAAAGGGCTTGTAACAAGGAGGTCCCCGGTTCTAATCCCACCTCAGCCACTGACTCATTGTGTGACGCTGAGCAAGTCACTTAACCTCCTTGTGCTCCGTCTTTCGGGTGAGACGTAATTGTAAGTGACTCTGCAGCTGATGCATTGTTCATACACCCTAGTCTCTGTAAGTCACCTTGGATAAAGGCATCTGCTAAATAAATAAATAATAATATATATTATTTTTATTTATTTATTTATATTTATTTATTTTTTTGTGACCCAGAGACTCGCCACACAGACTCTCTCGGGTTCTTTTCCCTTCCAAATCATGACCCAACACACAGAATTTGAATTTTAACCTCTGACACGCACTTTTAATTATACAAAATAAATTAAACAAAACAAACACCTAGCTCCTTTCGGAGCACTAACTAAACATTCACTCTAACGAAGCCGGACAGCTAAGCTGTTTACACAAACACAACTAAAAGGTTTCACACAGTACCTTTTGTATTTTACAGTCAACCGGGCCCTCCACACAGCAGCAGCCCTGAAGGGACTGGCTGCTCTCTTTATATACCCTGCACCTGGCTCTAATTTACAATAATAGCCAGGTGCAGGTGATAATTAACTAATAAAACAATTGAATTAGGGCTTTTCAGTACGTGTCCTTCTGGGAGGTGTAGTCCTGTGTTCTCCCCAGACTACACTTTCTTACTATATATATATATATATATATATATATATATATATATATATATATATATATATATATATATAGTAAAAGAAGCTAAAAGTGTGTTTTTATGGTGTGGTGCACTTTTGCTTGGGGATAACAAACAGGCCAGAGTAGGAGGACCTCAGCTTGCGGGCAGGGACATAGCGGGTCAGCAGGTTGAAGGGCATTGTAGGTGAGCAGGAGAATTTTGAAAATAATCCTGAACCCTACAGGTAGCCAGTGCTGCTGGGCAAGACAGGGTGATGTGTTCACGTTTTTTACATCTGGTAAGGATCCTGGCGGCGGTATTCTGAACTAGCTGCAATCTGTTGATGGCGCGTGCCGGAAGACCACCATAGAGAGAGTTGCAGTAGTCGAGTTGAGAGGAGAATGGATGACAGAGTCTCTCTCTGCATCCGGGAGGGAAAGGTATGGACGGAGTTTGGAGAGGTTATTATCCAGAAGTATACCAAGGCTTCGCACAGTGGGGGAAGGCAGCAGCAGACAGTTTCCGAGGTTCAGGGCAGCTATATTGAGATTCTTAAGTTGAGTTTTAGATCCTACTCGAAGGAGTTCAGATTTGTTAGTGTTGAGCTGAAGAAAATTGGCAGACATCCAGGCCTCGATGTCTTGAATGCAAGCCGAGAGCTAGACCATGGCAGAGGGACATCCAGGGTCGAGTTTTAAGTAGAGCTGGGTGTCATCCGCATAGGAGTGAAACATGAGGCTATGTTGGTGGATGAGGTGACCCAAGGGAAGCATGTAGATGTTGAAGAGGAGGCCAACAGTAGGCCGGATACATCAGTAATGGAGAGAGGAGAGAGCAGGAGGGGTAACCGGAGGCAAGTCAAGGTGGTCAAGTACAAAACTGGGTTTGTGGCAAGAGAGCGTAGAATAGATGTTGCCAATTTTGTTTCCGAAAGAAGGAGGCGAAATCATAACAGGTAAGAGAGGAGGATGAACGGGAGATGGATCTATCGGTGGCTGGAAGTAGGATTTGGTCAATGGTCTTAAAGAGAATATTGGGTTTACTGTGTCCCATAGTTATGATTTCAGAGAAGTACTTCACCCTGACAACAGCAGCGCACGCCTGTTGCTACCGAGATGGTCGGTCCAGATCTCTCTGTGAACTGTTATTCCAGACGACCTCCACTTGCGCTCAAGCTTGTGGCAGGCAGATTTAAGCACTTGAAGTTCGAGGGTGTATTTATTTTTTTCTTAGGAGACGCACGTACCCAGTGTGACTTACAGTTGTACCATGGGCATGTGCGATTTTTCCTCACCATTCTTATTGTAAGCGGGGCAATGGTTTCAATGATCTGAGTAAGGGTGGCATTGTAGAGGGACACCACATTGTCAACCAAAGACGGGAGAGTACCAGTTAGAGGTGATGAAGAGACACATTCCGCGGGTTTTAGAGGATTCAGGTGCTTGAAGATTAATATTAAAACTGATTAAGAAATAGTCAGTGTGAGATATCTGAGATGGAGAGATTGGAGAGTAGGGTTGTCACGATACCAGAATTCTGAACTTCGATACGATACCAGTTCAGTTTCACGATACTCGATACCTCTTCAATACCACGGCAAAAAAAATAAATCTTAACACGCAAAATAAGAGAACATTCCTTTAATAAAGGTAAACAATCTTGATTCTAGGTCAAATGGTGCAGGTGCAGTAAACGTAACTTGCATATTATCACTTAAGGATTTTTTTTTGTGTATGACTATGATTGACTGGCCCTTTAATAGTTCTGCTTGTTTTTGGTAGTGAAATAAAGAGGATGAAGTAAAACTACAAAGTGGATGAATTTGAGATTTTTATTAAGTGATTCAGATGAGCGCTCTGTACATTATTGACAGAGAAAAGTTCTCCGTTTTTACTGTTATTATATTTGTGCGTGTAACTGTGATTACAGGGGTTTCAGGTAAGTACCATATGTGGAATAAATCAGCACAAACTGGGGGTTCAGAAAATAAAAAAAATCCATTGTTTGATTTGATACCCAATAAATTTAGTAAAGAAACATAGGGCAGCAGTGTGGAGTAGTGGTTAGGGCTCTGGACTCTTGACCGGAGGGTCGTGGGTTCAATCCCAGGTAGGGGACACTGCTGCTGTACCCTTGAGCAAGGTACTTTACCTAGATTGCTCCAGTAAAAAACCCAACTGTATAAACGGGTAATTGTATGTAAAAAATAATGATAACTTGTAACAATTGTAAGTCGCTCTGGATAAGGGCATCTGCTAATAAATAAATAAATAATAATAAACAAAAAACTAACGAATGGCAGGATGAAAATAAAATACGCTTTTTAGAAAAAAAGAACATTTGTTGTCAAATATTTTTTTCAGTGCGCTGAGTAGAAAAAAATGTATTTTACAATCAAACTTCAAGGTCTTGGGAACATGTCTAAAATGAAAGAATTAAAATTGGAACACCAGAACAAAAGTTACAGCCATTTATAACAAAACTATAGAAAATGCAAGAAATACAAAATATATAAAAAGAAGAAAATTATCAAACAAGGGAAACACAATCTTTTTTTTAATTTTGTTTGGCAATGTATTCTTTGGTATCCTGCGCGTATGCTCCATCCAGTGCGCTCACACACAGCGTGAAGCAGTCAGGTCAGATTCTCACCGAAGTAGATGCACATATTTGGTATAATTAGAAAGCCACAGTCCGCACCTTTCCAAGAGTGACAGCCATATGCGCCTATGATATACCGCTCTCGTGTACTACGTCTTAGAAGGCCGAGCCTGGAGGCGACCGCAATAAAGCTAGACTAACGTCAGAGAGAAATCTGTGAAGTGTGTTTGATACATTAACAGATAACTAGAGTCGTTATTTGTAACATTAATGTGAAGGCAGACAAATACTATCTATCACTCCAACGTAGAGCACAACACCCTACACATTAGCGCTAAATTAGCTACCTTGCTTTTTTAAATTTCACATTTCCTCATCGTTTTCTTTGAGGACATGTATTTTTAACGTATATATGTGATGCATTTATTCAATAATCTACGCTGTCGCTAACCTGTCAATTATTTGAAAAGGTAAGAGTGCCTGTCTGCCAAATACTTCGCTAAATTTGAGGTGTTGCCTCATTTTGTTTGTACCGTCTTAAAGCACCGTTTGCATATGGGCTTGATTGGATCTTTTGCTTTGCCCTGCTCATTCGCTTCATAAACGAAATATTTCCACACAGCACTCCTGCTGTTCTCTTTTTCTAAGAGCGCAGGCCGGCACGTGTGCCTTCCATCTTAACCTTTTACTCCTGAATCCTGGCTGTCTCGTTGTCGTTGTTTCCACCTGGAGTGTATGGTGTCCCTGCGCGGACATAAAGGGAAGGTGTTGTTTTTTTTTTAGTACGACTCCGTCTTTTACATGGACGCAAACACGCAATTTTCATTATACAAGTACTCCGATTACATGAAGGACGCAAACACTCAATTTTCATTATACAAGTACTCCGATACTTTCTGTTTTTCGGTATTACCAAATGCATAATTAATGAAGCTCAGAACCGTTTTTGAAATTTGGTATCGCGATAGTATCAAAGTATCGGTATTTTTGACAACCCTATTGGAGAGGTTAAGTCCCCTGGTGATGAGCAAATCCAGGGTGTGTCCACGGGTGTCAGTGGGGACGTTGACAGACTGAGAGAGCCCAGGAAAGTCCAGGAGCGTGAGGAAGTCAGTCACTAGAGGTGAAGAAGGCAAGTCAACATGAATGTTGAAGTCACCTAGGAGTAGGATTTTGTCAGTAGAAGTGCAGACGAGGGAGAGAAATTCCTAAAACTCAGCAATAAAAGCAGTTATTCTTTGGTGGACGGTAGATAACAGCAAGGGTGAGGGACATGGGAGGGGGGAGCTTGACGGCGAGATGCTCAAATGAAGAAAAGGCTGGCAAAGAAAAAACTGAGAAAGCGAGCACAGATTTAGCAATAACAGCAGTGCCCCTGCCTTGGCCAGTGAGGCGAGGCTTGTCAAAGAGAGAATAGCCATTTGGGGTGGCTAGATGTAGTAAGTGCATATCGTTTATAGAGTGCCGGGTTTCAGTTAGACAGAGAAGATCAAGATTACCATCAGTTACAAGTTCAGTAAGAAGCAGAGATTTGTTAGTCAGAGAATGACAATTGAAAATGCAGGCAGTGTAGGGGAGAAGGAGTTAGTAGCGGTATCTGGAGCAGGTACTTACCAGTGTTTATTCTAGGAGAGGAGAAGAAAGAGTGAGCACGCTTTGTCCAAGGGATCCAGACTTTAGGTGTCAGAGTAGGAGCCATTAGGAGAGATTGGGAAAAGGTCCTCGCTCTACCTGTCCTCACTCTGACTGCCACAGCTCAGACTGCCCTTGGACGTGTGGCCTTTAGACTGTCACAGCTCAGACTGCCCTTGGATGTGTGGCCCTTAGACTGCCACAGCTCAGACTGCCCTTGGACATGTGGCCCTTAGACTGCCACAGCTCAGACTGCCCTTGGACATGTGGCCCTTAGACTGTCACAGCTCAGACTGCCCTTGGACGTGTGGCCCTTAGACTGGCTGCCGCTTAGAACGGCTGGCGTTCTAAGACACTGTTTGCCAATTTATACTGTCCTGCAGGTCTAGAGCTGGTCCAGTTTACACGCTTTTGACTTCAATCTACCACAGCTCAAACAGTTTAGAAAATGTATTACTACAAACAGCAGTGGATGTCATTACAACAGCAAACTAGCATTTAGACTCACTTATCAATCTGTAACAAACTTAGGTGTATACTGACACAGAGGATAAAACACCAAATACTGCGGCCCCAGCAAGTAAATCAGTACAGCATAAAACAAGGATTTCACGGGAAGCAAGAGAGTAAACTTTAACAGGATCTGTTTATTATATACTACTATTAACAAATATAGCAGTAATGAAATGTGTGTACATGGAGAAATCAGTATAGTAGGACTTAAACAGTATCAGAAAACTTTCAAGCACAAACCACTGTTTCAGTGTTAAATAAACCAATCATTGCAGCTGGTAGAAAAGATACATTTATATATCATGTGTTTTAATAGCTACATACATAATACCATTTAGAAGGACCGTTAATTGCAAACCATTACTACAAAGCACTGATGAATAGATTAAAGAGGTAAAGAAACAGAAGCAAACTAAAAGGTATGCCTCTAAATAATTAGACTGCTTATTCAAAAATCTACACGGCTGCACATTACATCTATACAGAAATAGTTGCACATCAATGTTTCAGTCCCGGTCTTACAGCAAAAAGTACAAAAAAAAAGTCCAATACAGTTCCCAAAAAATAACCAAAAAGATATCCAATAAAACAACAAAAAGAAAACCACTCTTCAAACAAAAACTGAATGGCCAATCAAAAATATATATTTGTAATATCCAATATCCAGCAGAAATAAAAAAGGATTGCTCTCACCTGGTCACAGTGAATCCGCTGTGTAGCTCCTCCAGTTCATATCACACTGGAAATCTCTTAAGGTTGAAACTTATTCTTGGTCCATAGCAATTGAACAGTGATACAAAGTAGCAAAACAAATCAAACCGAGGGGTTGTTAGAACGGTACGTGAAACAACAGAGCTGCGTGTTGGTATAACTGCATGTTTGCAGAGCTATTCTTAGTCCCAACACATACTGAAACCGCTAGGGGAAAAAAAGGAAATGCGTCTGACTAAACACAAAAATAGCTGCACGCAAAACACAGGCTAACACTTTTATAAGGTTTTGGAATCCAACCACGTTTTCATCACCCATAGAAGGAACAGGGAGTCCCCATACCTGGCTTTCTTGTGCTTTTATACCTTACCAGTAACAAGCTCCCAAAACAAAGGAAGCTCCGCCCCCAACTACAGATAAGACGGGGCCAAATACAACCATGCATAGCCAGAAAATTACTGCATAAACCGTAATATAATGGGGTAGTAAAACATGAATTATACCACATGCCAAAGGAGTTTTAAAAAACTAGGCAACAACAAAAAGAATATATGGAGCTGAAAAAGATGCATTGACAGTGAACTAGACTGCCTGGCCAGGCTTACTGGCGTTCATTTAAGAATGCGCAGGTGCTGCACTTCTTGCAGCACACTGTGTGGCGGTGGCTGAGTGACGTCAGCCCGAAAAACATATTATTAATAACTCAGAAACAATAATAGCAAAAAGGTTTGTTTCAACGGCACAAACCGGCACAAACGAATGAGGAAAGTTTGGTTCAATTCCGGTATTGTAGTGGGGCTGAGTGACATCACTGCCCGAAAAAATAATTGTTAATATCTTATAAACTATAGCGGCACAAACGTTTGTTTCAACGGCACAAATGTAGCACAAACGAATGATATATGACTCGACGTTTGTGCTGTTTGTAGGGAGGCCAACTTCACAGAGCTCTTTTATTGCTCTGAGATGTTTAAGGAGTACAGAGATGTTTTAAACTCCTGTAAAGTGGATTGTTCATGCTAGGCTTACAATATGTCCAGACAACATTTTAATAATCAAGAAAATCACACAGACTTATTTAATTTGAATTTAACGAATCAGAGCAGTAAAGGTGCTCCTTCAGTTTATTAAATGCTTAATAATGGATCAAGTGGTTGCAAGCCACTTTGGATCCCTGCTAATAAGCAATCTGTGCGTTTCCAGTGCCTTTACAGGTTTAACAGCATTAATACTTCAATACAGCAATACAAGTATGGTTATATGCTTAGCCATTAGGCTAGCCATGCAAAAAGCTAAAACTCCCACCACTAAATCCTAAAACATCCAATATATCACTCTCCAAAGCTAAAATATAATTCCTATACCTTATAGCAATGCATCAATATAAATGAGATATAAATTCAAACTTGTTCTTACCTTCCACTATATGGAAGTGTAGTTGTAAAATATTATTAATTATTTTTAACTGTAATACGTTCTTTCAACAATAATTATTTTATTTGTATAACAGTTGAACTTTAAATGATTTTAACATGCATTTCTAATTCAGATACTTCAGTATAGCATTCTCTTTCATAAATTGTCATTTTATTTTACTCCATTGATATACACAGAAGGCAAGAGGTTAATTTTTAATTGGGCACCTGCTTGGCAGCAAATCAACCCTGAATATTAAAATTTAGGACTGCTATACTTTGATAGAGACTAACATCCTCATGCTTTTACTTAAGATATTATATTAAGTTTTTATTTAAAAAATGGGTTAGGGTTAGGGTTAGAATGTTTTGAGGCTCTGAGTCTAATTAAAAAGATGCGTTTGCCTGATAAGGGAGGTTTGGAACTTTCAGCAGGTTGGCCTGAACTTACACAGATTCACTAATAATATTTTTCTACTGTTATACTAGAATAAACAGGAATATGGAACCCTACAATATTCTCATAGACTAATACAGAGTACATTATATTTTTTTTTTTAGTGTTAACAATTTGTTTAATAGTTCTGCTGACATAAAGAAAAAAGTAAATGTTTAAGGAGATCGCCATTACTGTGGATCCTCTACATGTGTTCTGTTGCTGTAAGTGATACTTTGGATTTGTTAATAGAGTGATTCAACTCGATATCTACAGTCTCCGTCTCTCATTTCTTAATAGTGATTTGAACAAACACTAATGCTATAATACAGTGCAGCCGATATACCGGAAGTAGAGTTATATTTTCTTTTTATGTAGTATTAAAAAGAATGATTCGGTTTTACAGTTTTGTATGTATAGATGCACATACCCGTTTCTTTTGAAATGTTTATTTTATTATAGTTTTCCATTTTTTGTAGTGGTGCTGTATGCACTGATTTTGAAAATAAAGCCTTTTAGTTTAACTTTCTATTTAAATATGGTGTTCTGCTATGCAAATGGTAGATATGATGTTCATGAATAAATCTTTTGAGTTTTATCCGATAGTTTCTCTTTCATTTTCATATCGAAGCTGTTTAAAAATGTAAACATCAAATTGACGTGCGTGGCGGTTCTAGGTAGTCAGAAACTATGGCAGTTCTAGTGCTAATACTTGTGATTTTTAACCTGAGCAGTTGCACTTGTCACACAGAAAGCCATTGTAAGTGGTAACGTGTACTACTACGACTAGCTCCAGCACCGCACTCATCTCGCGCCCTAAATGCATGCATGCCACTGGGTTCCCCTGGGTCCTAAATCCTGAAATATATATTCTGGTGTGGAACCATGATTTTAGAAGTTGAAATGTTGTCAAAGAAAATTCCTTTTCAAATTGTGTTTAAAATCCGGGAAAAAGTCTTTCCCGCGAGCTGGCTTGGAGAATGGTCCAGAATAAAGCAGATTCCCGGTAAATAAGAGAGAGTTGACAGGTCTGAGCTGAGGGGTTGTGTTGTCAGGACAAGACGTGTAATTTGAGTTTGACTCTGTGTGTGATGTATAATTCTATTGTGTGCTCTTGCTTGTTTAGGTCTGTAAATCGAGAACACTCGATAAATAGTGAAGTCTTGCTTAAACTGAGTGTTTGTCTGTATTGCTGCATAGAATAAACCGAGGTGGTTTGAGTCCAGTTTCCGGCGCACGTTTCCCTTCTCTCGCAGGTGTGGGGATCTGTAGTGAAGGGTGTTGCTTCGTTTATTTTGATGTATTTATTTTTGGTATTTATTACGTATGGTTTGCATGATTTATTCACTTTGATTTGTCTCGTTTTAGATTCTTTGGAGCACGGCTTTTTTTCTAGCTTGTATTAATGTTTGTTTTTTCTGTTTTGTTTGATTGCTGCACGGTGTGTTTCTTTCTTCATTTAGGCACCTTTGCATGGGGGGTCCTGACCCCCCCTCTTTCGTTAAAAATGTCAATATATTGTTTACTTTAACAGTATGTTTTGTATCGGGTATCCCCCCCCCTTCAGTCTGGTTCCGCCCCTGCTTTGGTGATAGGAGATCTGTGCCCGATGTGTCCCTAACACACTCCTTTCATTTTTGTCTATGGTTCTGAAGCGAGCCTCATAAGTTGTTTTTTTTTAAATTTGTAACTCATAATCCACCATATATGTGTTTTATTTTTAAAGAAAACAAAAAAATTAACTGTTTATGCTAAATGCATTATTTTGTTACTTGTAAAAAAAATTGCACTTTTGTAATTCATGGCTCACTACTTTTCATTTAATTGAAACGTGTTTGCAGTTGTCGAAATGTTGTTAAGTACTTCTTGTTAAAAGACTAGATTGAGTTCCTTCTGCTCTATATTTAACCTGGGGGTGGCGCAGTCGAGCAGGTTTTGTAATACTTTATGTTAATTGGGTTTTCTGGGTTTGAGTGTTAATGTTCCTATACCTGTAGCATGTTACACATAACATCAATGCATACACATAATAAATATGATCATTGTATAATTTCTTTGCAGCTAAGATGCCACAGATTCAATGACAAGATGAAAATCTTTGATACAGCAGGATTTGAATTGGAGAAAACAGTAAATGCCACGATAATATTAAAGAAGATCATAGATGGTGAAGTGGCTGAAGGCACAAAGGTATGTAAGTAATGTTAATGCAATGATGTGTAAAAGACTTGTAGAAAGCATTTTGAAAGCGCATTGGCTCCTTTGAGCTCAGCAGCTGTAACATCATTGAATACTATGTTTACACAGCGTGATGCAATGCAAGTGAATACAGTTCTCTCTTCCATCATTTACAGTGGCATACAAAAAAACAAACACACCATGCATTTACAACTAATGCTTTCAGCTCCTTTATTATTATTACTATTCTTTATTTCTTAGCAGACACCCTTATCCAGGGCAATTTACAATTGTTACAAGATATCACATTATTTTTACATACAATTACATTATTTTTTACATGTTATTTTTACATACAATTACCCATTTATACAGTTGGGTTTTTACTGGCGCAATCTAGGTAAAGTACCTTGCTCAAGGGTACAGCAGCAGTGTCCCCCACCTGGGATTGAACCCATGACCCTCCAGTCAAGAGTCCAGAGCCTTAACCACTACTCCACACTGCTGCCCATATATTGTGACTTTCAGCTTCTTTTAAATTCAGATTCATGCCAGAAGTAGATACAACTTTCAAACAGCCTTAACTTTAATTTTTTAATGGCAAATGTAGCATGGTGGACTTGATTTTTTTACACATATCTTTGTATCACGCTTTTTTTTGGGGGGGGGGGGGTAATTCTCACCATTATTGCACAGCTTATTTCAATTGTGCTAAAACTGTGTGTTAAAACCACAGCAATTAACCATACTTAATAAGTCAGTTCATTTATTCCCAGAAGGGCATTTTAATAGGGCAGCAGTGTGGAGTAGTGGTTAGGGCTCTGGACTCTTGACCGGAGGTTCGTGGGTTCAATCCCAGGTGGGGGACACTGTTGCTGTACCCTTGAGCAAGGTACCTTACCTAGATTGCTCCAGTAAAAACCCAACTGTGTAAATGGGGAATTGTATGTAAAAATAATGTGACATCTTGTAACAATTGTAAGTCGCCCTGGATAATGGCGTCTGCTAAGAAATAAATAATAATAATAATAGACCTCAGTCTTTGAATAGCTAATCTGCTTCTCAATGCATATAGATGACTAACTGGAGACATTAAAAAGAAAATTGTAATAATCTCTTTTAAAATGGACTTTTCTTGGTAATATTTTAAGTATCTTTTGAGAAATGGTAACTGTTTTCTAAAATGTATTTTTGTTTTTATTTTTTAGTTTGACGATATTCTGAAAACAAAAAGCTCAATGGATGGAGACAAAATCCACTGTGTTGTGTTGGTTATATCAATTCATACCGCTGAAAATATGGACTCAGCCTTGATTCGGTGTTATGAAGAATTCATTGGAATGCTCACAGAGACTGGTAATATATCATTAGCATTGTGTGTGCTAATTTCTGTGTGTGTATATATATATTTATATACTTTATGTGATCGATTATACGATATTGTTTTTTTTTATTTTGTTTCTCTTCTCTTGCTTTCTCTCTCTCATATATATATTATATATCCCTGCAGCCGCCACCAGGTAAACATCTTCACCTGTTGTGAATAGAATAGATACCGTGTGCTAGCTTCAGACTGTTATCATGCGCAATTTGTATGCCAATTAGAATTTGTACATGCCACTTAGCAAATTCATCCCTAAGTGTGTCTCTTGTTTATTTACATTGTAGTTGCCTAATAAACGTCTGTGTACTTACACAATTACAGTGTCCATAACTACAATGTACTTGATGCAAGTGCACAATTGTATCAGAAAAGGGTTCAGGTTAGGTGTGTTAGGGTAAGGTATAGAGTTATGATTAGGGTTGATGATAGGATGAGATAGGGTTAGGATTATATTATGCATACATGTAAGTACACATGTATTGCTACTAAGTATCTACTACATAAATACACAGTAATTAGAGACAATTCATGTAAAGTGTTATCACAGTTAGACAGCCTGTGAAGAGGATCTTAAAACTCGCTTTAAACACACCCAGACCAAAGTACTGTTAAACCCTTAAACCACACCTTAAAAGAACACCACAGTTTCTCATTCCCCCCAAAATGTAAAATTGTTTTAATATGTCTTCTGCAGTGGTCGTTACCTGAAGATAACTTACCTTGTGTTTGGTTACGTGCTCCTTCCTTCAGCTCACTGTGGTAGATTATCTAGCTGGTAATGACTGCTGCGTTGAACATTACTGCTTAAAAATAGGTTTGGTGGAGAGTCCCCGAGTGGCTCATCTGGCAAAAGCAGTACCGCGTGGCGTGCAGGATGAGTCCTACAGAGCAGGTTCAAATCCTGCCTGTGCGCAGTTAGCCGGTCTGCGCTGGGGACTCCAAGGGGGCGCTGCATTGGCTCTGACGCTCCCAGCGGGTTAGGGAGGGAAAAGCCAGCAGGGACTGTCTCTCCTCATCAAGCCATGGAGAACTCTACAGGCCAGACAGCTGGTAAGCCTGGGCAGAGATCTGCAGGGCTTGCCTTTGTCCTCCAGAGGTCGGTTCCTCACTCAGTTTCTTGGGTGTAAAAAGGAAGTTGGCTTGGTTGTGGGATAGGAGGATACCCACCGAACCTTCAGATCTGCTGTGCTGTGTGGAGATCGCTGTTCAGTGAGGAGAAACGATAATAGTTGAAGATTCAAAATTGGGGGTAAAATAATTGGGCAGTCTAAATTAAAAAAAAAAAAAAAATCGGTTTGTTTTCAGTGATCCTGATTAACATTTTTCTTGGGTAACGCTACCTACAGAGGTAAATGAACATTCGGTTGTTGATGATTAGTGTTAATCAAGTCTGTTAAATGAGATGATTGACCTGAAACATGATCTTATTTTCTATCCATCATCACACTAGATGCTATATAACACAACACTTCTAATGTATCACTTTTCAGGAGTACCATGCCAGCTGCTTGTTACACTCGATAAACTTTTCGAGAAGACTGAGGATTTGAAAAGTCTGTACAGGAGAAGAGATATAAAACAAAAGGTGAGTCAAATCAATATCAACATGGATTGTAACATACGCTAATAAAATCCAGGGCTCTTCAAGAAGATTTAGTTTCCCAGAGTCCAAGTAGCACTAGACCTGAACTGATAAATGGGTGATTATTATTTTCAGGTAAACACTAGATACAGGAAAGAAGAACTGTATGAAGTTAAAATTATTTCTTATAAACATCAACTGATTTTGGTGAAATGCAGTAAAATCCAAACGTCCAGAAAACAGCCATCCTTTTTGGATGGGTCAAGGGTCAACCCAAATGTTCTAGTGTTTATTTTTAATACAACAGCGATTGTTTGTGTGGCAGTAAAACAAAGAAATATAGAGAAAGAAAAGCTGTAAAATAAAACTGAAAATCGCTGTGCAGTATTTCTGGAGGACATCAAGTTCAACATGTTTCACACGACACATGCAGCAGGCATTGAAATGTGCTGTTCTTTATAAACTAATACTTTATTCATTCTCTTTCAGATTGAAAACATAGCAAAGAAGATGAGAATTTCAATGAGCAACGTCCTTGTGATTTCAAACTACTTCGAGGAGATGGAAATTAACCAAATAAAAGGAACTCTGCTGTTGGAGGCAGTTGCTCAAATGCTGACGGCTGCAAAACCCTTTCAAGAGAGTATGTAGAGTATCACCTGTCACACCTGAAGCACGCGGAGTCCATTATTCAATTGGTTAATTGTTTGCCAATCGGAGAATAGTCACTTGGTATTTAGGGAAGTTGATTAATTTGTTTGGAGAGAGACTGGGAGCAGCAGGAGGCTGTGGTCCCAGATACAAGAAGTATCACCCAGTCAGCGCTATCACAGAGTTACTTTTTGTATTTCTGAAAATTCAAATCATACTCTTTGTACACTTTGTTAAATCCATTTCTAAGCTGTCAGCTTTGCATAAACAGAAAAAAATGTCAATAAGCAGCTTTGAATTATTCAGCATTTAATCTACTGTTTAATCTATCATTTTATGAAAACATGATTAAAAATACTCTACTTGAGTACTGTCGTTTAAATCTAGTTCTAACGTCAATTAATGATCTTTGAATTAATCAGCAGTAACCTTTGCATTATATATTGGAAGTTCCTTTAACTGGTTCTTTATTAATAAGAGCTGAAACTTACAGCTTACAGATACTCTGCAATAATGTAAAAGACTGGGGAAAATGAAGAATGTAAATCACAGGTGAACATGAGTCTTAGGGTTAGGGTTAGGGTTTGAAATAAATAAAATATGCCTTTGTTTCCTATTTACGCAGCACTTTCACTCATGTTTGCTGTTGCTATTGTATTGGCCAGTCTGTCTAATAAGGGGGCTCATTCAAACACCTTTCAAATGTATTAACTTCAGGATGTCCACATTACTAACCACTGTATTTGAAAATCCCATCGCATACATTTCCCATGTACTGTAATATAGTTTCCCCATATAGTTTCATTGTTTTTAATAATATTAATAATTCCTCAGTATAAAACACATGCAAATGACACTCTTAACATATAGAAATACTTTTATTATTATTATACTTTCTTGGTTTACTGTAACAAATATATTCAGTCTTTGTTTTCCTTATAAAATTAATAAACATTAAAGGCCTGTATGATTGTGGAGCTGGAGTTTTCTATACTGCTGTACCTGTCCAAGATTCAGGCCACCAAACTCGTGTATCAAAATGTTATACAAACTGCAGACATGATTCTACTGCAGCAGGAACAGGCAACTGTGTCACTTCCAATCTATTCTATTGCAGGACTCTGTTCTAACCAGACCTTTCATTATTGAATTGACCTTCCAATCCATTCTATTGCAGGACTCTGTTCTAACCAGACCTTTCATTATGTTATATCTTAAACTCGTGGTGCCTCTCATGGGTCTGTTTTTTCAGAGGTACGCACTGATGTCCACATTTAGCAGATTTTAACATGTTGGTTGACAACAAGACATAAATGATAACATGCTCCTGTTTACAGTTTTTAAAAGAATATTCTGAAATGAAAATGATTTTGTAAAGACGTTCATGTGTTTTATAAGTTTCTTACTACCAAAAATTACTTAATTGAAATGTCACTTGTGCTGAGTTAGAAAATAAACATACTGCTCAAGATTTATATAGCGCCATTTTAAAATTAAAACACGGAATTATTATCCCTCATATAATGATATGACATTGCACTTCAAACATTGTGTGCATGTGTTATTTGTGTATAATATTTATATTTGTATATTATCTATTATATGTGTTGTATTATAGCATATTCTACGTATCACCAGATTTATATAGCGCCTTTTTAAAATTCAAACAGAATTATCCCACATATTGTTTATTAAAATTGTACGATATTGCATTTAATACAAGTACTTGCCAATTTCAAGCATGACAGAGTTGTAATTGATAGGAAAACATTTTAACTCTGGCAATTGTGTTCCACAAAGTGAAAACTATCAGCCACGGTCACTATGTTGCCTGGGTGCGAAAAGATGAGCAATGGTTTCAGTGTAATGCTATGCAATGCACACAACGCATCAGACTGCCTAAAAACCTGCAGGATTCTTACATGATCTTTCTAGAGTGAGTGGACAGAGCCATACAACATGAAGGATAACTGCCCTCAGCACTACTGTTCAAAATTGTCCCCACCTCTCCAGTCTCAGGTACAGTCGTTGCTGTCCCCTCCTCTCCAACCTCAGGTACAGTCGTTTCTGTCCCCTCCTCTCCAACCTCAGAGGTAGGGATTAACATTTTTCACATTTGATTTGGCTTCAGTAACTCTGGCTTTAAAAAAAAACCAAAAAAACTTTACATACTTGGTGTGTGTCTCTTTCTTGTGTGCTATTTAGTGTCTCAAGTTGTGTTTTCACCACTGCACTATGTGGTTGTTTGATTTTCCAGGATGCCTTCTGCAAAACAATGGAAATTCAATGCCAAAAACTTTGTTAAAGTAATGTTAAGATTTGGTTGCAAAAGGTTTGGAAATTGCAAGTTAAGGTAGCCACGCATCCTCTGCACCCTTATGTGTATGTTTCCTGTCACAGATGACATCATCAATGACATCGGCAATGACATCACTAAGTACATGACAAATTCTCCCCGAAGACTGGCCGTACGGACATAACACTGGGAAATCATAGTCCTTGTGATTGGTAACATGTTCAGTAATTGCATTAGCATTCCCACAATGTTTGCTGTCAAGCTAATTATTTACCAGTGTTCTAAGTAAAACCAATAAACTCAGAATACAGTCATGCTATAGAATGAATTAGGGACCTTCCATGTATTACTGGAACTAATGTTAACAAATCATATTTCTCCAAACCTATCAGCAATATTCATACAAACAATATTTTTCTGTGTCTGGAATCTGCAACATTGGCTTTCTTGTATTAACTGCACTGTTTCACATGGCAAAAGGAGTCACTGAATTTTCTGCAGTGTGTGTATGCTTGCACTGTGATTAACCATTCTTCTTCCAAACTTTACAGTTGAATGTTTTCCAACATACTGTTATGGTGGAAGCCAATTATGACATTAAAATGTTTAGGTACAATTGCAGATTTCTGCAGTTCAACAGGCATTCTGTTTGTTAAAGCACACATTGACAGCAAACGTGGGAATATAATGCAGTTACCAATTACAAGGACTATGATTTCCCAGTGCTATGTCCGTATGGCCAGTCTTCGGGGAGAATTTGTCATGTGCTTAGTGATGTAATTGCCAATGTCATTGATGATGTCATATGGAAACATACACATAAGGGTGCATAGTTAAGGTTGTGAGTCTACCTTAACTTGCAATTTCCAAATCTTAACGTTACTTTGCATCACCACTGCATCCAGCATAGAAAACAGACTGCATGCGTCCAGAAAGGTAAGATGACATCCAGAGCAGAGCAGTTTCAGTTCTGTGATGCGGGTAACCGGAAGCAAGTCAAGGTGGTCAAGTACAAAACTGGGTTTGTGGCAAGAGAGCGTAGAATAGATGTTGTCAATTTTGTTCCGAAACAAAGAGGAGAAATCATGACAGGTAAGAGAGGAGGATGAACGGGAGATGGATCTGTCGGTGGCTGGATGTAGGATTTGGTCAATGGTCTTAAAGAGAATATTGGGTTTACCGTGTCCCATAGTTATGAATTCAGAGAAGTAATTCACCGCGCACGCCTGTAGCTACCGAGATGTTTTCTCTCTCTCTCTCTCTCTGGAACTATTTGATCAAAAGTCCATGCAGAGTGTTAGAGTCTTCTTTGATGAAGCAGTGTGCTTGTCTCCTTCCATAAACCAACCCAGATTGTTACAACCCGGGCCCGATATACACAAGGGAACGCCCCCCCAATCAGAAGCGCTCTGATCATTTGCCGATTCGAGGATGTTCCAGCGTGTTGATGGGTTGCCGCCCCCAACAAAGATGGCGACAGTTGTATCTGGAATTCTGCCCCAATGGCAAAAGCCTCCCATCAATCAAACCGGGATTTCCACCCCCTGACGTCAGTCCCGTGTCACGCGATCCTTGTTGGGACCTCATGGTAGATTCACAGCCCTCTGGTGGCTGGGAGCTTGAATTGCAGTACAAGATTGCTTTACCCTGTCACAATGTATTTAAAAAGAGGGCAGTTTAACTGTCATTATTATTATTATTATTATTATTATTATTATTATTATTATTATTATTATTATTATTATTATTATTCCATTCAAAGAGTATTTTACTGGGTAAAAAAAAAATCTAATTCACAAAATGATGAACGGTATTAGAAACAATCGTGCTGTATATATATATATACACTGAGTGTACAAAACATTAGGAACACCTGCTCTTTCCATGAAATAGGCTGACGAGGTGAATCCAGGCGAAAGCTATGATCCCTTATTGATGTAACCTGTTAAATCCACTTCAATCAGTGTAGATGAAAGGGAGACAGGTTAAAGAAGGATTTTTAAGCTTTGACACAATTGAGACATGGATTGTGTATGTGTGCCATTCAGAGGGTAAATGGGCAAGACAAAAGATTTAAGTGCCTTTGAACAGGGTATGGTAGTAGGTGCCAGGCCTCCCGGTTTGAGTGTGTCAAGAACTTCAGCACTGCTGAGATTTTCATGCTCAACAGTCTCCCGTGTGTATCAAGGATGGTCCACCACCCAAAAGACATCCAGCCAATGGCAGGCCAGTGGTCGAAAACAGCTCACTGATGAAAGAGACCAAAGGAGGCTGACACGAATTGTGCAGAGCAACAGACGGGCTACAGTTAGTCAACTGACAGTCCAGTACAACATTGGTGCCGAAAGACCCATAAAAGAATGCACAACTCATCGTACCTTGACACGAATGGGGTATGGCAGCCGACGACCTAACAGAGTTCCACTTCTTTCAGCAAAACACAAGAAACTGCGGTTGCAGTGGGCTAAGGAACGAAAACACTGGACACTGGAGGATTGGAAAAACATTGCCTGGTCTGATGAATCCTTGTTCCTGCTGTTTCACACTGATGGGAGGACTAGGGTATGGAGAAAACCACATGAGTACATGCATCCATCATGCCGCGTGTCAACATTGCAGGCTGGTGGTGGTGGTGTGATGGTGTGGGGTGTGTTTTCATGGCACACATTGGGCCCCTTGATAAAAGTGGAGCAACGTTTGAATGCCACAGGATATCTGAACATCATTGTCAATCAGGTGCATCCCTTCATGGCAGCAGTGTATCCATCTGCTAATGGATTTTTTCAGCAGGATAATGCCCCATGCCACAAGGCTAGGATTGTCCAGGATTGGTTCCACGAACATGACAGTGAATTCAGCTTACTGCAGTGGCCTGCCCAGTCACCAGATCTCAATCCAATTGAGCATCTGTGGGATGAGATGGAACGAGCTATTCGGAGTAGAGATCCATGACCAGGCAACTTGACACAACTGTGGGAAGCATTGGAGTCAACATGGGCCAGCATCCCTGTGGAATGCTTTCGACACCTTGTAGAGTCCATGCCCCGACGAATTGAGGCTGTTCTGAGGGCAAAAGGGGTGCAACTCAATATTAGGAAGGTGTTCCTAATGTGTTGTACACTCAGTGTATATATATATATATATATATATATATATATATATATATATATATATATATATATATATAAATATAAATATTACACCAAAATTGCTATATTAAGAAGAGTAAACGGCAGATCTGAGTAGCCCAAAACGTTTGACATATTAACGAAACAATAGCTCATGAATTCTGCTGCAGTGAATTGTATTAACGGATTAGATTAACATTAGCTTAGCAACAACTGATTTGGTTTTAACATAAATCCGTGATTATAGACATCTAACCAAAGCCATCAGCATTTTTTAAATCAACAAAAATGTGTTTATAAACTAACAAAGGCTTGCGAACACGAAACATTATTTTACAATGTATTGTTGTCTGTTAAGTCTACTATTGCACACATACCTTTCTGACTTGCTGAACAAAGATTTAACTGATAACTGTGTAAAAGTGCGCTGCGACATGTTTGCTATCACTTTCTCACACGACGCGCAAGAACCTTCTCTCCTGTGTGTCTGTGGAGGAGGGTGGGCGGGTCATATGAGCAGTCCAGACCCAATGAGAAACTATCAGCCTCTATGGTTGCTAAGGAATAAAAAAAATGAAAAAATGAAAAAAAAACTCTACTGGCGCCAGAATTTAATGCTGCTGGCGCTATATGAGGTGCCCCAAATTTGCAGCCCTGCGCATTTTGTGCACACGCAGCAAACACATTCAATCTCATGGCAGTCCGGTTGAGCTCGGGGGCCCCCTAAAGGGTGGGGGTCCTAGGTGGCCACCTCGTTCGCTTTGCCTTAAGTCCAGCCATGCTTACCAGTGTTCATTCTAGCAGAGGAGAAAGAGTGAGCACGTAGGACCAACTTGAGTCGTTGTAATCAACTGAATTGAATCTCAGATGCCCAGCACAGTACAGTAGAGTTAATGCTATATCTTGCAGTACTGCCTGTCTCCAGCAGGGGGGAGACAAAGATACAGGGGGCTATGTAGACTGTGCTGCAGTTAGTCAATACTGCAAGCTACATCATTAACTGTACTGTAGATCTGAGATCTATTAACTACAGCACAGTCTAAATAGCTCACTGTTGACACTAAGAGGGCAATGGTTGTACAGTGCAGCTGCAATGGGGAGAGGCTGGTAGAATGGGACCACAGTGTACTAACTGGACTCTAAATGCAGAGACACCGATCAAAACAATCCTCTCACCTCCTATTGTCTTAATTAACATCATCACTGGCTCCTCTCTTTAAAATCCACTATCTTACCTCTTATTAGCTGTATTAAATTAATCACTGGTCCCTCTCTTCTTTTAAATCTCTTACCTGCTATGGACATGTGCGCTTTTATTAGTTTGCGTCTTTCTCCCTCCATTTTCACATTCCCTCTCTCCACTGACAAGCTGGGCTGCACAGGCAGTGACCCTTCTTCCTCCTTTTTAATGTCCTCCTTCTTTATTTTCTTCGTTCCCTTCTTTGCAGGTCTGTTGGTCCCCGTGTCTAGTGAACAAAGCAGGTGGGTTACTCGATCTAGACTGACTTGCATGTTAGGGATCTCAGCTCTCCAGTACAGTTCAGTTAATGCTGTTGCGCCCGTACCAGCTTTCTCCACAAGAGGGAGACAAAGATACAGCTCTTTCGACTGTGCTGTAGTTAATGGATCTCAGATCCACTATGCAGACTCAGTTAATGCTGTAGCTTGCTGTACCAGCTTTCTCCAGAAGAGGCTGATTTCTAACCTAATAGAACTTGTGATGCTGCATATAGATTGTGTGGCAGAGAAGGGGGAGGAGACAAATTGTAGTGCGAGAGCGGTTGTAGGACTACAATACCCAGAATGCCCCGGGACTGCAAGGGAACTAGGAAGCAGCTGAGGCCAATGCGCTTCTTTCGTGTGACGTCGCATCCGCTGCTAGGCGTTTATAAACAAGCAGGCGAATCAATGGCAAAAGACATTAGTGCGTTTTAAAACCTCAGTAAATTAAATTGTAAGACGTCATTTTTTAATGTAAATCAAACGAGAGTAAACAGCATGGTCTAGTGCTGTGCTGCAGACTGCAACCACCATTCAGAAACTTCCTGACAAAGAGAAAACTGCAGTTTCGTTACGTCGATTTTATGTCTTGCTTTGCGCTCTTCGACTCTCGATCTTCGGGGCAATGTTGGAACACTCTGTTCCAACATTGACGGCCAATCGGAGCGGAGGAACCCGTGCCTGCCGACTCTGGCGGCCAATCGGAGCGCCCCGTTCCAACATTCGGCCAATCGGAGCGCCCCGTTCCAACATTCGGCCAATCGAAACGGGCTGTTCCAACATTGGGCCAATCGAAACGGGCTGTTCCAACATTGGGCCAATAGGAACGGGCTGTTCCAACATTTGCCGGCCAATCGCATCGCGCGGAGCCTGTTCCAACTTTGGAAGGGCGGCGGTTCAAAAAGAAATAAAATAAACTCATTCTCAGCTGCCTGCAGACGGAGAGAGAGGTCGGTTTGGAGTCTTTTATTCGTATTTAAATGCTGGTTTTCTATTATTTTTTGTATGTCGACCGTATAATCTTTTAATTTAGTCGTGTGTGTTTTTTCGCCGAATGACAACGTTATATTGCCAAGATTTACTATGATTTCAACTTTGTTTTCGCTGGTCTGTAGACTTTTGTGCGTTTGTTTTGGGGGTTTTATTCATATTTTTCCATGACAGCTTGTATTATTATTATTATTGTTAACATTTTAAAAAGTAAAAAACAACAACAACAAAACACGAGTATTCGGCTTTGTGTTTAGCTAAGCGCTATTAGCATTTCGTCGAGATCAAGCGTTTGTATTAATAATAATAATAATAATAATAATAATAATAATATTCGGCGTTGTGAGATCAAGCGTTTATCATTCGTTAATTTATTGCGTTTGTTGTACTAGTATTACCGTGTGTATTGGGCTGTGCATATTTAGCTATGCTGCTATTTCGTGGAGATCAAGTGTTTAGTATTTGTAAGTTTTTGCTTTTCATCAATTGCAACGTTTTATAATATTAACCACTTATTTATTCTTTCTTTCACAGAGTGATCATTAACTATTTGTAAGGTAAAGTGCTATCTCTTTATATCTCCATGTAAAATTAATTCTACTGCATGTGTTTATTATTATTATTATTATTATTATTAATAATAATGCTGCATACACTCAGTGTTATGAGTGTGTGTATTTGGCTCAGTGTGTTTAGTTATGCATACTATTATCATGTCTATTAAAATGTTCATCATTCATTAATGTATAGCTTTTGTTGTGCTAGTATTACAGTGTGTATTAGGCTATGTGTATTGCTGCGTTTAGCTATCCAGATATCCCAAGTGAACTATTGTCATTCCCTGCCACGCAGTGTCCAATGTACTTTTATTGCCTGAATTGTCTTTCCTTCACAGAGTAAATTTAAATCTAACAGTCAAAGGTAAAGATAAGTGCCTCGTCTCTAAGCCTATCTCAGTGTAAAAGGAATTGTAGCTAATGTGTGTGTGTGTGTGTGTGTGTGTGTGTGTGTGTGTGTGTGTGTGTGTGTGTGTCTGTTTACAGCCATCATTATTATTAATGCTGCATACACTCCAAGTTGTTTTTTATTACCACACATTGACATTCCTAAAAGCTGAAATGCTACTTCATTCATCACCCCCTTTATGCATTTTCCAAACTGTACTTGCCTGTTGAATAAATTGTAATTTAAAAAGAATGAATGCGTATGTCAGAAAATATCTAGGAGAGGAGCTTTGTTCGTCAGAGTAATAAGTAGTAACATGTAAGTTGTATTCCAGTTATGAACAATGGAAGGAAACCCTGCCTTCAGAAGGGTGCCAGGGTCCCGGACCTGCTCCTCCAGCCTTCGCCCGAAGCTGCCGCTGTCTCCGCCGCCATTAAGGCTGTCGCTGTGTCCAGCGCCTGGCCAGCAGTGTGGTGAGCCTGCGTGGGTTGGCCTGTCTGACGGAGCAGCAGGTAGATGAGTTCATTGAGCAACGGAGACAAGCAGCGCCGCCTTCCCTGGCCGTCACCAGGACAGGCTGATTCAGGGGCGATCCAAGACCACCAAGACCGCCTCCTCTGACACCCCGGGCATGGACAGCCTGAAACGGTGAGCTAGTTCATGTGTAATGTTATTGCAACAGAAAAAAAAAAAAAAAACTCAACATCCACACACAACCCTAAAATATAAACATGTACCCATTACTACTAAAACTTTTTACTCCTGTTGCTTGGTTGCAGGTGCCTGCTCGGACAGGGTTCGGGACCTGCCCAGTGGCCACAGACGAGCAGACTCGTCGAGGCCATCTGCATCCAGCTCTGCTGCCTCCACCCATCCCCCACCAGCCTGAGGCTCGTGGAGAAGATCACCCTCCAGCTGTTTGAGCTGAATCAGCACACCCTGTCTCAATGGTAAGTTTCGTCTCTTGACTGGACACTGATGACATTACACCTCGAAAAGCATAGTGTTGAGATGTCCATTAAGAATGACAACATCTCCATCGCTATACAGTTTGAGGTTAAAGGCTGAAAGAAAACGCACATAATCTACACAACTACCACAAACAAGTGACTGTTTTGTTGAAACATAAAACTGACAATGTCATGCATCTGCTGTGTTTCAGGCACAACAAACGCCAGAAGGGGCAGGAGCAGGCTGTCCTTCAGCAGGGGTGGCACCCCTAGCGCCAGCGCAGTGGACCCAGAGCCTCAACCGCAGTCGCACCCGCTGCTACAGGAGGGCATGACATACGGACACCAGCCGCATGTCTTTCCATGCCCCCAAACACCGCGGGACAGGCAAAGCAGCGGAAACGCCCTGGGGCCACGGCACAGACCGGTCCTGGACCACTCGGCCACATCCCACGTAGTCTCCTTCCACCTCTTCAGCTGCTCCCAGTTTTACAATATCCAATTTATTATTTTAAGGCTTTCTCTCACAACTGCAACTTGCCAATATTGACTCAGGAGAGACGAAGGCAAGCACTCCCGACCTCGAAACCATTTTTTAAAAATATTTTTTATGGTGGTGCATTGTTGCTTTTTTCCGTTTTGTGTTCTCATGTACCCCAGCAAACCTGTATAGCATTTCGTTCAGCACAAGTTGGACTTTCCTCTGGTCAAAGCCCCCATGTGTAAAGCTGATCCCCATATTGAACCACAAGTGTAATGTAAACACTAAAATGTATATGTCATAATCTGTTTTGTTTGCTATGTTGAAAGCTGTATTGTTGAATTTGTCTTTCAATGTCATTAAATATTTCTAGTATGTTATTCATGTATTGCACTACCTGGTCCACTGTTTAAAAAGTATCAGTATCTCTGGACATCACTTTTCTCATAAACACGTTGGGTTTACCACTATGTCCTTGGATGTTAGGCTGGTGTAATCAAGACAGCCAGACAGGTGGGGGTGAAACACTGAACACTGAAAAAAAGATCATCTTGTTGGTTGCATGAGATATGCCTTTAATTTCTATTCATTCAATGCAACAAAATAATTTCCTGTAATAAATATATATGTATGTAATCATTTCTGTTCATTCAATGTCACAGAATAATGTATTGTAATAAATATATATGTATGTAATAATGTGTATACATTCAATGCCACAGAATAATTTCCTGTAATACATATATATGTAATTGTTTGGTGTGGATTTAAACACTGAAATGCCTATATTCTAATCAGTTTTGTTCCAGATGTACCTGTTTTGTTTACTATGTTGAAAACTCTATTGTCTTTCAATGCAATTAAATATTTCTAGTTTACAAGTATGGTATTCATATTTCATACTACCTGCTCCACTGTTTAAAAATATCAGTGTCTCTGGACATCACTCATAAACACAGTTTCTCATAAACACCTGCACTGAACACTGAAATAAAAGTTGTATACCTATTGGTTGCACGAGATATGCCTCTAATTTCCATTCATGCAATGTAACAGAACAATGTCCTGTAGTAAATTGTATGTCATTGCCTGGTGTGGATTTAATGCATTTTTCATCTGGTTTTATCTTTTTTTTTGTGTGCAAAAGTTAAGATTTATCAATAAAATGCATTCTTACTTTTAAGTACATTGTATTGCTTCATTTCATTTTAAAATGCCTGTAATAGAAAAGGAATTAGCAATACATAATTGATTTAAAAAAAAATCTTCTCCAGGGGTTTTCCTTACTGTTGACATCATTAATATATCATTATTGTTATTATTATAGTATTAGTAGTAGAATTATGCATACATTATGCTATCAATGTTATATTCTATAGCATCTTTCACAAAGACATAAACACTACATACTAGAATAAAAAAAAAAAACGAATAAACTAGAATACTAGAATAAAACTAGAATAAAAACAAAACATTACACAATCTGTATTGTAAAGACATGACCCGTTTTCAAAATAAATGCATTTAAAAACAATACAGGGGCTGTAGGAAAGTGAAGGTTTGCATGTGATCTGGACGTTTATTTATTTGGAAAGGCGATACTTTTATATTATTGTATTAAGAGCATTTGCGCACCGGGTCACGCGACTCGAAGATTGGGCCGGGTCTTAAATGGCAAGACATGCCGAATAATAGAGGCTACTATTAAAAAATAAACAGCACAATGTGTGTAAAGACATGCCATTTTATCATGTTCGTTGTTATTATTATATTACTGTATACTACAGAGAACAACGAAGCACAATTGTTAAAATGCACAGCAGAATAATACATCGGTGTCAGCTGGTCCACGTATTATTATTATTATTATTATTATTATTATTATTATTATTATTATTATTATTATTTCTTTCTTAGCAGAAGCCCTTATCCAGAGTGACTTACAGTCGTAAACAAAAATACATTTCAAGAATCACAGTGCAAGTAATAATACAATTAAGAGCAAGATAAATACAATGACTTTGGTTCTAGCAAGTACAACAAAATACGATTCAATAACAGAACAGATAACAGTGTCAGTGATAGTTACATCAGGATATAATTAAATACAAAATACTACAGATTAAATAACACTTGATAGATTACAGTAAAATAGGGGGCAGATAAGAGGAAGTAAAGCGCATTTAAGGAAGAGTGATAAGTGTCCAGTGGGAAAAAAAGAGGAGTTCTACAGGTGCTGTCTGAAGAGGTGAGTCTTGAGGAGGCGCCGGAAGGTGGTCAGGGACTGGGCAGTCCTGACATCTGTAGGAAGGTCATTCCATCACTGCGGGGCGAGGGTGGAGAAGGAGCGGGCTCTGGAGGTAGGGGAGCTTAGAGAAGGTAGAGCCAGTCTTCTAGTGCAGGACGAGCGGAGAGATCGAGTGGGGGTGTAGGGAGAGATGAGGGTCTGAAGGTAGCTGGGTGCAGTCTGGTGAAGGCATCTGTAGGCTAGTACAAGAGTCTTGAACTGGATGCAAGCGGTGATCGGGAGCCAGTGGAGTGAGCGGAGCAGTGGAGTTGCGTGGGAGAAGCGAGGCAGAGAGAACACCAGGCGAGCAGCGGAGTTCTAGATGAGCTGGAGCGGACGGGTGGAGGACACAGGGAAGCAAGCCAGGAGGGAGTTGCAGTAGTCTAGGCGGGAGAGTACCAGGGCCTGGACTAGGACCTGGGTGGCGTGGTTGTTGAGGAAGGGTCGGATTCTTCGTATATTGCTCAGGAAGAATCGGCAAGTGTGTGCCAGGGTGGAGATGTGCTGGGAATAAGAGAGGCAGGGGTCCAGGGTGACTCCGAGGTTCTTAGCTGAGGAGGAGGGAGAGAGTGTGGTAGATTCCAGAGGAACGGAGATAGAGAGATCAGAGGAGGAGGGAAAGAACAGGAGGTCAGATTTAGAGAGGTTGAGTTTGAGGTGATGCGAGTGCATCCAGGAGGAGATAGCAGACGGACAGGTAGAGATACGGGAGGGGATGGTGGAGTCAGAGGTGGGGAAGGAGAGGTAGGAGGAGAACCAGGCCAGAGCAGTGCCAGAGATTCCCAGGTCAGCGAGAGAGGATAGTAGAATAGAGTGATCGATAGTGTCAAAGGCAGCAGAGAGGTCGAGGAGAATTAGGACAGAGGAGAGAGAGGCAGCTTGGGCAGAGTTTAGTGAGTTGGTGACAGACAGGAGGGCGGTTTCGGTGGAGTGAGCAGAGTGGAAGCCAGATTGGAGAGGGTCGAGCAGAGAGTGGTTGGACAGGAAAGCTCGAGGGTTTTGGAGAGGAAGGGTAGGAGGGAGACCGGATGGTAGCTCTGGAGGGAGGTGGGGTTCGAGGGTAGGTTTTTTGAGGAGGGGAGTGATAGAGGCTTGTTTGAAGGCAGAGGGAAAGAGACCAGAAAGGAGAGAGGTGTTGAGAAGGGAGGAGATGAAGAGAAGTAGAGCAGGAGCAGCAGCTTGAAAGAGGTGAGTGGGGAGGGGGTCCAGGGCACACGTGGTGGGTTTGTGACCCTGGAGCAGGGAGGAGAGGTCAGAGTCTGAGAGGGGAGAGAAGGTGGAGAAGGAGGGTGACTTATTAAGGGATGCAGTGGGTGTAGGGGTTGGAGTTGGAGCGCATATCTTTCATTAATCAACTACTAGTATTCTTCTTTAAAAATACATTTTAAATCATTTATTTGTACTTTACACATAAATTATAATAAAATCAGAGCGTGAATTTAGCGAGAAACTTGCCTCGACATCGTAAAAGACAATTGGTTGCTTATTTAGGTGTGTCATAGCAAAGGGGGTGAATACTTATGCAATCAATTATTTTCTGTTTTGTATTTGTAAATAATTTAGAACAATTTGTAGATTTTATTTTTCACTTTGACAATATGGACTTTTTTTGTGTTGATCAGTGGCAAAAACTCCTAATTAGATCCATTTTGATTCCATGTTGTAACACAATAAAATGTGGAAAAGTCCAAGGGGGTTGAATACTTTTGAGAGCCACTGTATTAATCAGTTAGGAGCTGGCCACATTCTGCACATGTTAACCGCATCCCTGCAAAACTGTAATTCAAAATAATATACAATTAGAATGAAACAAACATTATTTACAGGTGGAGGGCTTCAGATATTTACATGAGAGTTTTCTAAGGGTTTATTGTAGCTGGTGCAAGTAGGCAAGGTCTGTCCTGGGGAGAAGCAATATGGGGACTTGTAAGTATAAAGCTTAGGTGTTTTTCTCAGTGAGGGTGAGAGAGTGGTCGGGTTGGGGTTATTGAGACCTTCTGGCTTTTCCTGTTGAATCAAGCTGATAGTGAAACCTGGAATGAAACTATTGTGCAACAGGAGTTTTTTTGCCATCCCTGCAATGTAATTCTAGCACAGTCCAGTCTAACTGCAGTTACGATGTAATTCCAGTACATTCTAGTCTAGTGATAATAAACTAGTTACAATGCAGGGATGGAAAAAAAAGACTGTCATATTGCACAGCAGTTTGATCCATTCCTGATTTCACTATGAGTTTAATACGACACACCTGAACTTGCTACCTGTACACACTGAGGCTGATCAAGCTCCTAGTAAAACCTGGAATGGGTGAAACTGCTATGCAACAGGAGTCTTATTACCATCCCTGCACTAAAATGATTTAGTTAACACCATGTATTTTAATAGGGGGGTGGTGGGGGGGCAGGATCACCTTCTTTTGATTTCACTGCTTTTGCCAGTCAAGGTATACAAACCCTGTTCTTTCTTTTAAGAAATTCTTGTTGAAAAATTCAGCACACAATGATTTGAGATGCTTTAAAAAGCTTTATTGCATAATAGGCTTTGCAAGTCCAAACTGCGATACAGTGTAGAACATCACACACACACACACACATATACACGAGTACATGACATGGTTAGCTACAGTGTACAGGTCTGAAACGTGCCGTTTCGAAAAAACTAAGTGCCTTCATCCAAGCTGAAATGTGATGGGGGGTTTTTAACCAATAAAGTATTTTTTAATATACTGGATTGCTTTTTTAAATGTTGTTATAGCTTTTCTGAGCCAACCAGAATTACAGAATGCTAAGACAAAAAACATTATAAATCCTCTGAAAATTTAGATGCTGCATTACGTATATAGACCCGGATTCTGCCGAGTCAACACCCCGGGGAAAACAAATTGCTCACCAGAGATTATAAAAAAACAATGCATGGGGTAGTGTGAGATAAATGAGAATTGAATGCCCCCACGGCCTTCGCCCTCTGGGTTAATGTAACACCCCGCCCCTCGGGTGGGCATTCTCATATCACACACTACACCGTGCATTATTCTCTATATATCATATTTGTAAAAGAAAAAAATATATAATAAATAAAATCGAGTAAATGAAGACAGATTGCATTAATGAAATATTATATAAAACAGGGTTTAACGGTTGAATGAAATATGAATCTAAATCCAATCGTACCGATTTGTTCAGTTCAGTTCCGTTCCATAGTAAGGCCATGCAGCCATTTAAGGCTGATGACATGGACTGCAATCACCCTGTCGTTGTTAATAGCCTAGTGATCTATGAAACTGATTTTACAATGCAGGGCAAAACCTTTAAGTCAAGCAGATGAATATTTCAGCTACTGATGGTTTTGAGTGCCTTGAAGCTATGAATTAAACATTGTAATCTAGGGCTGGTTTCACACATTCTGATTAGCATCAGGGCTGGTTTCACACATTCTGATTAGCATTAGGGCTGGTTTCACATATTATGGGTGCATTGTTGCTTGTTTCACACATTCTGATTAGCATTAGGGCTGGTTTCACACATTTTGATTAGCATTAGAGCTGGTTTCACACATTCTGATTAGCATCTGGGCTGGTTTCACACATTCTAATTAGCATTAGGGCTGGTTTCACAGAGCCTTACCTAATAAATGTGCACACTACTGTATCATGTAAAGAAAGTATCGTGACTCATCGATAACGTGGTGTATTCTTACTCCTCCTATTCAACCACTGCAGGACTATTTATTTATTTAGTTCCAACAAGCAGTAAGCGGTAAAAGCGCTGTTATCCACCTCCATCGCCCCTCTTGTCTTCAGCCTCCATGGTGAAATTTGCAGACGAAACCCTGCGGAGTGCTGCAGCTCAGGTCGTTCCACCGTGAGACATCTGCAGGGGAACAAGTCAAAGCTCAGCTAGCTCTGGAACAAGTCAAAGCACAGCTAGCTCTGGAACAAGTCAAAGCTCAGCTAGCTCTGGAACAAGTCAAAGCACAGCTAGCTCTGGAACAAGTCAAAGCTCAGCTAGCTCTGGAACAAGTCAAAGCACAGCTAGCTCTGGAACAAGTCAAAGCACAGCTAGCTCTGGAACAAGTCAAAGCACAGCTAGCTCTGGAACAAGTCAAAGCACAGCTAATTCTGGGACAAGTTACTGAAGAAATCTTTTCACAACTAATTTGAAATATTGGTTAAATCAAACTGTCCAATAGAATATGATTAAGGCTGTATTTGTTTCACAGTTGTCACAGATATCATGATTTCCATGTAATATGTTGTTCCCTGTAAAAATTCCCATTTCCAAAAGAATAGTGTACATATAATAAAATGATATCACTTAAAAATAAATAAAGGAAACGCTTGATTTATACCCTACCGATTAGACTGCATTTAGGGACCTGGCAGCCGGTTTAGTTTGCTTCCTTCCAGTAAATGATTGAACACATGCTGCACAGAGCTGCACGATTTCTTTAAAACGTCTTCAATGAAAAAGACATCAGCTGCATCAATATGTCTGCTAAAGATTTGCTCTGTCCAGTACAAGGGGACATTTCACATGTCTATTGTTATTTTTACATGCATTTATGTTTTTTATTTTGTTTGATAATCCACTGATGGTGAACACAGAATGCCTTTAAAAGGTGGATGTAAAATATGAAATATTTTACAATTTTGCATTTATTGTTTTCAGGTAAGCCTTTAAGTATTTAGGAACATTTGTTGTATAATAACACTAAAGAGAAAATGATCAAAAAGCTATTTTTCTGCTTTGATAAATATTATGTTTAATTGTGAAATATCTTGAAATACCTATTTTTAGACCATGAAATAAGCGATTTTTTTTACATCCTTAAGTATGGTATATTACAATATTCTATATGGTGCTGTGCAGGGATGGAAATAAGACTTCTATTGCATCACACCCATATAGAAAGAAAGTATATTTTAAATATATTTAAGGAATTATATGATTCATATTTTCATACTACAAAAAGCAGCCCATTTTGGTGTATGAAATATATGGATCATATAATTCCTTATATATATTTTCTATGGCCAGTTTCACTATGAGCTTGATTAGCCACAGTGTGTATAGGTTACAAGCTCAGGTGTGTCTTATTAAACTCTTAGTGAAACCAGGAATGGATCAAACCGCTATGCAATGGGAGTATTATTTCTATCTCTGCTCCACTCCACAAGAGGTCAGTGTGGCTAACTTAGAATAAAGTATTGTAAGCATCATAGACCCACTAAATTATTTATATAGCCTCTGAAGGCTTTTAGAAAAACAAATCTACATTCAATACCGGAACATTTGAAGACACTGAGAAACACTTCTAGTCGTTTCTAATTGAAATTACACTGAAAACAATGAGAAAGACTTCTAGTCGAAACATTTGCCATTGAAATTACATTGAAGATACTGAGAAAGACTTCTAGTAGAAATGTTTGTCACTGAATTTATATTAAATACAACGAGAAAGACTTCTAGACAAAACATTTGTCATTCAATTTACACTGCAGAAGCAGAGAAAGACTTCTGGTGGAAATGTTTGCCATTGAATTTACACTGAAGACACTAAGAAAGACTTCTAGTGGAAACATCTGCCATTGAATTTACACTGAAGACACTGAGAAAGACTTCTAGTGGAAACATCTGCCATTGAATTTACACTGAAGACACTGAGAAAGACTTCTAGTGGAAACATCTGCCATTGAATTTACACTGAAGATGCTGAGAAAGACTTCTGGTGGAAACGTTTGTCATTAATTTTATTAAGCTTCTTTTAGTATTTCGAAATTCAGCACTATTGTATGTTCAGTAGTTGTGGATGCCCTCTAGAAGCCAAAAGGACTTTAGAATCTTGAAAGTCACTTTAAACTGCGACATAAAAGGACAGACACCAGGGGGCGCCTGGCTTCAGAAAGACACTCACTGCATTCGGTGAAATGAACACAATCCTCGCTGCTTTGCCAGTTGTCAGGCTGGTGTGCTGCCCAGTAATTATAATCCCATTTTGTCCCATCAGACCATATGAAGAGGTTAGTCTGAGAAAAGAAAAGACAAATCAGATCAACATTCAAAGAATAACCAGGGATTGAAATAAGATCCCATTCACGCTGCTGGGCCGCCCCATACTGAAGTCTGCAACCCTGTTCACATTTGCGTTTTTAAGGCGCCTTTGCGCGTTCACATATGTGACTGAAATGCAGGCCTAAAATGTGGCTACCTGCTTGTTTTTTATGGAACGATAGCCTGCACTCAGAATGGAAGAGCTACCGGGACATACAGTAATCCTTTTGTAGCAGATGTTCCTTATTAATATTTTTTTTTCAATGCAGCACAGTAGCAATTTTATGGTATATATTAAAAAAAACAACAACATATTAAATATTTTGACTTACTGTTATGGTGTGTAATGGAGTGACGGTCCGAGCTTTCCCGCACCCACAATCACATTATTCTCTTAAGAACACAGAGGTATTTAGAACAGCAAGTTGCTTGTGTTGACAGGTGAACAGCAAGTTGCTTGTGTTGACAGGTGAACAGCAAGTTGCTAGTGTTGACAGGTATAAATATTTATTTTTGTAATGGATACTCATGGTTGTACACAATGACTGACAGTCACAAGACAAACTCATGACTGATCACATAATTTACATCTGTAAAGGCTGGCCCTGGTCCAGGATTGCAGGGCTTCATTGAAACGGTGGCCTCAATCTGGGCCGGCCCTGGGCTGCCTTTTCTTTTTTGGAGCGTTTACAGCTCTGGGCTTCCTTAAATCACAAGTGCGAATGGGGTCTAATACCACTCTCACACAAATGCTGCTACTGAGCCGTCTCAGATACGTTAAAAAAAATATTTCAAATACCCATTCACACAGCACGAAATTGCACAATCTATACTGGTATAATACCGTCATAACCCTTTCACACAGCCAAAGGGATCATGTGAGTACAGCTTTCAAACCTGTCAGTCAACAGATCGTTTTCATGGCAACGGCAACGGAAACAAAACAAAACAAATAAATAAAGCAGAACAACGTGGGTTGCTACTTGAAAAACAAAAGGAATGTTACATAGGCCTATATATATATATCAATTTCTTATCTTTTAATTATTATTATTTTATTTCTTAGCAGACGCCCTTATCCAGGTTTGTTACAAGATATCACATTATTATTAATCAATGGTGCTTGAGAACTGTAAACTTCCCTGTGCTCACTTTGTCCTCTCTATTAATCATATATATATATATATATATATATATATATATATATATATATATATATATATATATATATATACAGTATATACACAAAGTGTTGCATCTGTTTAGTAGCTGCCACTATTAATTCTTTAACTTCTTTGGGTCTCCAATTACTATCTTGTTTTTGATCAGCCATTGTATTTTAATGCAGTCACCTGGGATGTTAATCCATGCCCAGTATAGTGCTTCAGTGCCGGCTTAGCCTTTCACACAGGAGTTGTGACGCTTCAGTGACGGCATAAAATATGACGGCTCTGTGATGGTAAAGGCAATTCACACAGACAAAAATGCCGCATCACTGCCGGTTCTGAGCCGTCATAACTCATCTGTGTGAAAGGGGCTAAAGACTCCTACTGCATAGCAGTTACACCCATTCCAGGTTTTATTATGAGCTTGATTAGCTCCAGTGTGTACAGGTAACAAGCTCAGGTGTGTCTTGTTAAACTCATAGTGAAACCAGGAAGGTATCAAACTGCTATGTAATGAGAGTCTTATCTCCATCAGGATAAGGCATAGAAACAGGGAGCTTCCTTTAACCTAAAGCTGAAAAATGAAAAAGAAAAACACGAGTGTGCTATATCGTATTTCTTTTAAAAACTTTTCAAATTGAGACCTAGAGGTGGAGGCAGTGTAATTCCAGTCCAGTCTAACTGCAGTTACAATCTAATCCCAGTCCAGTCTAACTGCAGTTACAGAGTAATCCCAGTCCAGTCTAGTCTAGTGATATTAAATTGCAATTACAAAGCAGGGATGGAAAGAAGACTCCCGTTGCACAGCAATTTGATGCATTCCTGGTTTCACTATGAGTTTAATAAGACACACCTGAGCTTGCTACCTATAGAGCTAAAGAAGCTCATAGAAAAACCTGGAATGGGTGAAACTGCTATGCAACAGGAGTCTTATTTCCATCCCAGAGATCTCTGTAGCTGACAGAAGTGCAGAAGGATTTGTGGAATTACTCTGCTAGCTACAGTTAGTTTTAGTGGCCCATTGCCCTATCACAGTTTTCACTGCTATTGCCCATTGTCCTATCACAGTTTTGACTGCTATTGCCCATTGTCCTGTCACAGTTTTGACTGCTGTTGAAGTAAGTCTTGGGATTTGTACTTTGTTGTTTTTTTAGAACGGGCAGGAGTGAGCCCAGTTTGGGTTTCCGTGACCTTTACCTTAGGAAACCTCAGCCCCCCGATCCAGCCTCTCGGGTTCGAGGGGCTCCCTTGCCGCACAAGATTAAAGACCAAGTTGTTCTCCCTTGAACTGTGGATTGAAGCCAGGTGTCCTCCGCACCCTCGATTTCTGCAAAACTCCTACAGATAGAAGAAAAAAAAGAGGAACTGAACTTCCCAAAACATTTTGGCATAATTCATATTACATGAAACTAATTCAGAAATAAAAACACAGCTATGTCTGAAAGTGTCTGTAATGCAAACATTTAGTATGACCACTCTTAGCATCAATAACAGCGTTTTCATCTTTTTGGTGTTGTATCTATGCACTGTCTCAAAATCTCTGGTGTAAAGAAGACTCAAGCCATGGTAGACCATTTTCTGCTTTAATTAGGTATCTTAAACAACCTCTAAAAATTCTCCTGCATTTTACCACTTGTGGCTCTGTGTTCCTTTTCTCTTCCCATTTGCAATGCATTGCATGTACGGCTTATTAAAGTCATCAATATAATTACACAGTCAATGATTTGTCTATTTTGACAATTTACCAGGGCTTTGGTTTGATTTCTGCACAACAAATCAAAACTACATAAGCAATGGCGTGTTCTAATACATTTGCACACTACTCTATACATTTATTATTATTATTTTTATTATTATTATTATTATTAGCTGATTTAGCAGACAATTTTATCCAAAGCGACTTACAGGGACTAGGGGGTGAACTATGCATCACAAATGCTGCTGCAGAGTCGCTTACAATAGGACCTTGGTTTTACGTATCAAAGTGATTTGCTCAGGGTCACATCGTGAGTCAATGGCTGACGTGGGATTATAAGCCCTTGACTTTAACCACACATATATTATATTTTCAGAAACATATAATATAAATAGAATAATGGCTGGCTCAGTATATATATATCGTGTATATATATATATATCCCTCCTAAAGTCCAACTTCCACTGACTCAAAGTGGCAGGAGGGTGACAACGGGTTCTCAAGACGAAGTACAGTGGAGTCCCCTGACTCTGGCAGGTTCAACCATGCTGTGAAAGCTTGAGTAACATACTCGGCCAAAGTGGAAGGGGCAACAACCTGCCTGGCCAGTGTGGTCAGTTATGGCCAACCTCTCATGATGAAAGCACAGACAAAAACATGGCCCTCATTCCCCGGAGGCTGGATTGCCACCGACCAAAGCAGTGGCCAGTTAGGCATGGCAGATGGTGCTAAGAACCACGATTTTAGGCTGCCACAGAACACTGACCCTGGCCACGTACAACTGCAGCTCTCTTTCAGGTAAAGCAAGACTTCAAGAGTTGGAAGAACTTGGAAGAATCAAATGGGACATAGTAGGACTAAGCAAAGTACGGTGAAAAGACTAAGGACTACTAGAACTCGAGTGGACATCTTCTCTTCTACCGAGGCACTACAGATAGACGAACAGGAGGCGTTGGATTCATTGTCCATAAGAGAATCAAGAATAACATAGTAGAGATTGACAGCTCATCAGAGAGGTCCACAAGACTGACAGTCAAAGTTTCAAGGAAGTATGAACTTCAGGTCATCCAGGTATATGCACCAACAACAAGCTATTCGGATGAAGAAGTTGAAGATTTTTATGAAGTATAAAAACTACACAAAAATGGGAAGAGCCATACAAGTTCATCATCGGTGACTTCAACACCAAAGTTGGACAGGGCGACAGGAACGAGAGGGGCAACAGACTAATCAAATTTGCAGAGAACAAACCCACAAGATATACACAACATGACAAGACAGACACTGCAAAAAACAATAATAAAAAAGCATTATCATTAAGGTGAACTACAACACTGCTATCCATAAAACCGTGCATCAGCCACTTACTTTCTGCAGTCTCGGAATCCACAGTAACAGCTGACCTGCTCCCTTGCAGTATTTATAGTGATGTCACTTAAGAATAAACAAGCTCACTAACATTTACATGTGAAATTCGTGTTTCCATGCGAAACTGGGTGTGGATTTTCCCGTGTTTGTCGTCATTTACACGAGTAAATGAGATTCAACCTGTCCCTCTCTGCTGTTTTTTCCGTCCACAAACCCGATTTACACGAGTAATTCTCCCAAACGTGCACGCGCATCACCATTTCAATGCAAAAATGACTCAAAAATGACAAATGACTCAACGGAGTATGGAAAGATGCATGCTGGGAATAACAAGAAGAGACAGGAAAAGGAAGGAATGGATAAGAGCTCAAACAAAAGTATGCAATGTTATTATAAGAGTGAAAAAACTGAAATGGCAGTGGGCCAGACATGTAGCAAGAACAGACCATCGCTGGAGATACTAGACTGGATCCCAAGAGATATAAACCAACCAAGAAGAAGACCTCCAGGAAGATGGCAAGATGAAATTAGGAAACACGCTGGAGCAACGTGGATGAGGGACACAGCAGACAAGCTTTTGTGGAAGAATCTTGGGGATGCCTTCATCCAGCAGTGGATTAATCAAGCAATAGCTTTCTTGAGAATTCCAGCCATTTACCACATTACTTGTTATATGTTGACAGTCACCGGTAAAACTTAAGATTTACTAGATTTGAACTTTTACCTTAACATACACACACACAGACACACACACATATATAAATATCTCTCTCTCTCTAATTATATATATATATATATATATATATATATATATATATATAGAGAGAGAGAGAGAGAGAGAGAGAGAGAGAGAGAGAGAGAGAGAGAGAGAGAGAGAGATATGGAAGGGTGGGGCTAAGGTTGTTCAGCGCACATAGGATTGTCCAGACAAGCTGAAAGCAGCTCAAAGCTGGGTAAAGGCAGATTTCAAATAAGAACTTGATATTGGAGGAGCAACAGAACCCAGAACCATTCAGAATGACTGGAGCAGAACACTGTTAAATACTAAGGAGAAGCGTAACTTTAAAAATAAATAAAAACAATAAAATGACATTTAAAGCTAATTAAGCACAGCAGTGCTTCTCAGCTTTTGAATTTTCATGAAATCACTGGCTACTCTACATCGCTATTAATAATAATAATGCTGGTAAATAAATTGTGTTTAAACAAATTTGCAGACACTGTAGTACTGTACTGTATTGTAGTATTTGCTGACTGTAGGGACAGACAGACAGACAGACAGACAGACAGACAGACAAACAGACACGCAGAATCAAGATTCTTACATTGGCACAATAAAAAGACAGAGGCCCTTGGAAGTACTGGTAACACGAGCATCCGATTTTGGTGCAGTTGCTCAATCCTTTGCTGTCACACGTCTCAAATTTCTCTTTTGGAAGAGGTCCACAGACTAAAAGAGAAAAACATTGTTTGTGTTATTTTAAAAGTCTACTTCCTTATTTCAGGGCTCTGGCAGAAAGGATTGGGTTATAAGGCTGTAGTTTTACACTCTCAGGATTCTGTTAATTTGGCTGGACTGAGGGTTCAAACACACCCCCCGAAGACACGTTATTAGGATAAAATGAGACATAGTGGAAACTCATTTTCGAGTTTGTTATAAACCAGCGCCGTGCTTTTAAAAATACCTGCATTACGCATAGTGTATAATTTAAATACCTGCATTACGCATGGTGTATAATTTAAATACCTGCATTACGCATGGTGTATAATTTAAATACCTGCATTACGCATGGTGTATAATTTAAATACCTGCATTACGCATAGTGTATACTTTAAATACCTGCATTACGCATAGTGTATAATTTAAATACCTGCATTACGCATAGTGTATAATTTAAATACCTGCATTACGCATAGTGTATAATTTAAATACCTGCATTACGCATGGTGTATAATTTAAATACCTGCATTACGCATGGTGTATAATTTAAATACCTGCATTACGCATGGTGTATAATTTAAATACCTGCATTACGCATGGTGTATAATTTAAATACCTGCATTACGCATAGTGTATAATTTAAATACCTGCATTACGCATGGTGTATAATTTAAATACCTGCATTACGCATAGTGTATAATTTAAATACCTGCATTACGCATGGTGTATAATTTAAATACCTGCATTACGCATAGTGTATAATTTAAATACCTGCATTATGCATGGTGTATAATTTAAATACCTGCATTACGCATGGTGTATAATTTAAATACCTGCATTACGCATAGTGTATAATTTAAATACCTGCATTACGCATGGTGTATAATTTAAATACCTGTATTACGCATGGTGTATAATTTAAATACCTGCATTACGCATGGTGTATAATTTAAATACCTGCATTACGCATAGTGTATAATTTAAATACCTGCATTATGCATGGTGTATAATTTAAATACCTGCATTACGCATGGTGTATAATTTAAATACCTGCATTACGCATAGTGTATAATTTAAATACCTGCATTACGCATAGTGTATAATTTAAATACCTGCATTACGCATGGTGTATAATTTAAATACCTGCATTACGCATGGTGTATAATTTAAATACCTGCATTACGCATAGTGTATAATTTAAATACCTGCATTACGCATGGTGTATAATTTAAATACCTGTATTACGCATAGTGTATAATTTAAATACCTGCATTACGCATGGTGTATAATTTAAATACTTGCATTACGCATGGTGTATAATTTAAATACCTGCATTATGCATGGTGTATAATTTAAATACCTGCATTACGCATGGTGTATAATTTAAATACCTGCATTACGCATAGTGTATAATTTAAATACCTGCATTACGCATAGTGTATAATTTAAATACCTGCATTACGCATAGTGTATAATTTAAATACCTGCATTACGCATGGTGTATAATTTAAATACCTGCATTACGCATGGTGTATAATTTATTTGAAGAAAAAGAACAGTGTTGACAAAGCCCTGTGTTCTCTCATTCATGATGCTATTTGGGGCAGTGGTGCTATTTGACACAACTTTGCCCCCCGAATCTTTCTGAAATGACGCCTCTGAAACACATCCGAGAGAATTTTATCTTTTGCTCATCAACTGCCGAAGTCAGTTGAATTGTTTCCACCACAGTAATTCATCTTTCTTTCTCTGGTTATAAAGATCGTATTTGGGGAATTGCTTAGAATCTGCTGCCAATGCTTCTCCTCCTTCAAACCACATTAACAAATAGATATGTCCTACTTTTCCTGTTCTTGAATAAAGTATACTGGGTTTATTGCTGGAAACGGCATTCAAGCAATGACATGCCAAACTCACTAATAACTGGGTTAATACAGCTCCAGTCAAAACGTCAGCAAAATACTAGTGTAATTCTCTTAATAGCAGATTTGCCAGACTACACCTAGCTAAACAAAATACTTAAAAGGTAATACCAGCAGTTTTCAATACATTAAGAAATTACTTAATGGTACAAGTTCAATGGCATGTTTGTTTTTATAAAAGTAAACATTCTCAATGAATAATAGGAGTTCCAACAAGGAAAAAGAAATCTGTATCACACCTGTACACTGCTGATTTATGTTTGAACCGCACATGTGTTTTATCGTGTTGCTTGTACTTGAGAATTTTACAATTTTTGTTAATGTCTATTTAAACACAACTGTGGTTTCACTATTAAAAGATGTTCATTAAAAGCAGTGATTAAAGTGGGGCGATGTGAGCAGGTAAGAAAAAATATAAACTGACAGTATAGCATACCGGCAAAAGAAATGAAAAAAACTAGTGGGGAAAAAATATATAAATGTTATACTGCAGCAAAACACCCTGCCCAGACCTTTAGCTTCAAACAAAAAAAAGGTTGACTTTAGTGTCTCTCATAGCACATGCTTCACCTCCGGACATGCCCTTGTTCTCCAGAAGCACTTACCCTGCAGGGCACTCAGTGCTGCCAGACCTACGATAATTATCGTATTTATATGATATGTACGAGACATAATTGTAAAAGTGGCCAAAATGTACGATAATTCAGGAAGGTCCACAGAGTACTCGCATTTGAAGAAAAAAAAAAAATCAGATATTTTTTTCCTCTTCTGTCATTGGAGGTAGGGATGGGATGGTATAACATTTCCACGGTATGATAATTTTAAAAATAAATCCCACGGTAACCCTAATACCACGGTTTAAATCGTGCTCTTAGATTTTGGGATGTACAGTCATTTTTCATGAAATAGAATAATTTTGAGGCTCCAATACGATATTTTCAGTTTTCAGATCTGGCAACACTGTCTGAGGTCATCGTACCTGTCAATTTTAGACAATACTTATGTGTGTTGGAAATCGTACCAGTCAAATCCTACTAATACGTTTCGTGTTGAATTTCGTCTGTTTTATTTTTGTGCAATAGTTTTATGACGTCAAAATGAAAAGAGAAATCTAGGCCAGCCAAAGCAATCTACTGAGCTATAGCATCACTGAGTGATGATTCCGACAGTTTGTACCACACAACAACACCAGACCTACAAAAAGGAGCTAAATCTGGAGTTTGTATGCAAATGAGCTCCGCCCGTTTTGTGCGTTCACGTGATTTGATTGGCTCTTTTAATGCTTCAATTTGCATATTCCCAATTCCTCATCGCATCCTATGGTTTCTCATACCATTTCTATGCTGATGATGCTCAGATTTTCCTCTCCTTCCCCACCTCTGACTCCACCATCTCCTCCCGTATCTCTACCTGTCTGTCTGCTATTTCCTCCTGGATGCACTCGCATCACCTCAAACTCAACCTCTCTAAATCTGACCTCCTTTTCTTTCCCTCCTCCTCCCCCTCCTCTGATCTCTCTATCTCTGTTCCTCTGGAATCTTCCACACTCTCTCCCTCTTCCTCCGCTAAGAACCTCGGAGTCACCCTGGACCCCTGCCTCTCTTATTCCCAGCACATCTTCACTCTGGCACGCACTTGCCGATTCTTCCTGAGCAACATCCGAAGAATCCGACCCTTCCTCACCAACTATGCCACCCAGCTCCTGGTCCAGGCCTTGGTACTCTCCCGCATAGACTACTGCAACTCCCTCCTGGCTGGCCTCCCTCGTCCGCCACCCGTCCGCTCCAGCTCATCCAGAACTCCACTGCCCGCCTGGTGTTCTCTCTGCCTCGCTTCTCCCACGCAACTCCACTACTCCGCTCACTCCACTGGCTACCGATCACCGCTCGCATCCAGTTCAAGACTCTTGTACTAGCCTACAGATGCCTTGACCAGACTGCACCCAGCTACCTCCAGACCCTCATCTCTCCCTACACCCCCACTCGACCTCTCCGCTCCGCCTGCACTAGAAGACTGGCTCTACTTCCTCTACGCTCCCCTGCCTCCAGAGCCCGCTCCTTCTCCACCCTCGCTCCGCAGTGGTGGAATGACCTACCTACAGATGTCAGGACCGCCCAGTCCCTGACCACCTTCCAGCGCCTCCTTAAGACTCACCTCTTCAGACAGCACCTGTAGAACTCGTCTGTTTCTCCCCTGGGACACTTTCACCCTCCCTTAAATATGCTTTACTTACTCTTATCTGCCCCCTATTTTACTGCATTTAATCCTGTACTTCAGAGTACTGTAATCTGCCAAGTGTTTAAACTGTAGTATTTGGTATTTAATCATATCTTGATGTAACTATCACTGTCACTTTTATCTGCTGTATTATTGAATTGTATTTTTGTCACACTTGTACTTGCTTGAACTAGTCATTGTATTTATCTTGCTCTTATTGTATTATTACCTGTACTGTAACACTTGAAATGTATTTGCTTACGATTGTAAGTCGCCCTGGATAAGGGCGTCTGCTAAGAAATAAATAAATAATAATAACATTACAAGAGCCAATCAAATTGCGTTGTTTTTAGATTTAGCTGGCCAATTAAATACTTAGGTAAATGTTCAATCTTGTTAAAAGATTTAGATGTAGTTAAATATTTAGCTAAATGTTAAATCTAGTTAAGGGATTTAATATTTAGTTAAATATTTAGCTAAATGTTAAATCTTGTTAAGAGATTTAATATTTAGTTGAATATTTAGCTAAATGTTAAATCTTGTAATATGATTTATAAATTATATCTGAATGTACACATTTAAAAAATATTTATCTTCACAACATTTATAAATCTGGCGAATAAATACAAGATTTAAGTTAAATCTAGAAAAAAAAGACATACATACAGTACATATATATATATATACATATTTTAACATGTCTTTTTATATATATATAATCTGTTGTCCCTTTATCTTTGACGGTTGCATAAAATTATCTGAGATATTCATTTAAACTCTTCGCGTTTTCCTCAAACTTTGTTTTCTGGTATTTTTTTCAGTTCTTTCTATTTCAATTCAATTAAGTTGGTGTTGGGTAATGCTCCCATGTCTAGCACTGCTTGCAGTTGTACTGATGGTAGGTTTTTCGTTTGTCCGACAGTACTTCTCTCTGTATTAAATATAGCGACTACAGACACCTCAGAGGTGCTTGTATTTTCGGGGATGTATTGATTTAGCCATTCCTCAATTGACATCTTATTTAAAAAGGTTGAAATTTACTTTATACAACATTTTGTTAATAGCTGATGGAGTGATCTTGTTTGGTTTGTTTTTGTGATGTGTTATTTTATACAGTTATAATAATAATAATAATAATAATAATAATAATAATAATAATAATAATAATAATAATAATAACAACAAAATAAAATGTAACTTTATAATTAACTGCTCCAGAGTTGGTACGGCAGTAATGAATTAAAGAAAACAAATAAATGTCCTGTTTTTTTTCACTCTGAAAGTCTGGTAACTCTTTGCTTACCGAAAGCCAAGGTGAGTGTCAAACTGCAAAGCAGACAAAGAAGAAAAGCAGCCTTCATTTTGCTTCTTCACAGGACTGGGGAGCAAAGTGGAAATTAAATCAAAGGTTATTGACGTTTGGTTTCAGTACTTCCAGATCATATTTTGCAAACCTAAATATTATGGTTATGTTGAGCAGAGTTCAACTTTCACCCCACCGTCACGCTGCACCAAATAAAAAAAAAAGGATCTCTATTGGTGTTTTCATTGGGGTGTCATCCCTGAAGTTTCTACTGTCAATATTTCACTACAGTTAATATTTTGTAAATTTCTTGTGGGAGGGTTTTGTGCCAGTTTTGATATAATTTCAGACAAGCTTTGTACTTGTATATAGTTCTAAATAATTCTAATAAATTCTAATAAATTTGCACTCTACTGTATATTTTCAATCAGAATTATAATGGGTCATCTGCAGAGGGTTAAAGATATTGTAGCTGACATAATAATGCTATAAATCTCGCCTGTCCTGCACCTCTCGCTATACAGGTCTCACATGTGCAGTTTTGAAAGAACCACATAGCACACATGGATTTTCATTTAAAAAATGAACTGTGGTACTAAACTAGGTTAAGAAACTTAGTTTTGTTGAGTCTCAACGAAAAACAACTAGATTAAAATGAATGTGTTACGAAGGCATGTTGAAGGAACTGAATCGATTCCGACTGGAGCCACAGTGGAGTTCAAGTGCATTTAAATGCAAACGCAAATACCTGCAAATCTTACCAATGCAAATGCAAATACAAATAGATGCGTGCACTTCAGTTGCATCTAAATACAAATGCACAACTGAGACTTTGCAAATGTAAATGCAAATGCCTTTGACAGATTATACAAATGCGTTTGTCAAAATATATACTGGAAATCCTCAACAATAATTGCAAAAGGAATGCAATCAAAACATGGACGCTTTTCTCTATCAATTCAAACGACTCCCTGTTATAATAAACTCTTTTAAGACTCACCTTCAACACCTGGGTGAGCTCCACCTTGCTTACAATTGTTTGGCAACGTGCGCTAATTAATTGATGCTATTAACTCAAAGCAACTGTCAACGGTTCCTAAACTCAGGGTCGCAAATCCTGTGAGATCAAGTAAATTGCAATTGTTTTACTTTTTATGCTTTTATTTGTATTAATGTTTTTTTGCATTATTATTGTATTATCTATTTTTGTCCTGTTTCGAATGTCTCTTTTGCTATTGATTTTTTAACATTATTTCTTGCCTGGTTCTCTTACCAGGATCCCCTTGAAATTTGAGACGTATATCTCCAGGGAGCTGGGTAAATAAAGAAATTTGAAGATTTGAATTTGGAAATTTGAACGGGACGCTTGTAAAGGTGCTTCAGTATTAATCTGCTGTTCTTTTTCTGGTTCCCCATTGAAGACCAATCTCTTTATAAAATACTGGTGGTAAAACCAGAGGAGATACCAACGTTTCAATATCAGTACAGTATTTCTTACCTGGGGTGGGCCGTCCGTCGTTCTTTCAGTGTGATTCTCGACAGCAGATATTGGCTGCCTCCAAGCCAGCCTTTTTATACCCTAATCAATGATGAACTTTCAAACTGCCTATTCATGAAAAAAACTCCACCCACCATCTCAAGACTTTTTGAACACTTCCAAATAAGGTAAACCACTGAAAATCCAACAGCTGAAATGTTTGTTGGCTCGACTTTGTTTTCTTGTAGTTTTTACCAGAATACAAAACCTTTCCTGTTGGTAGTCATGCTAGCTACACAACCGGGGCACTTTGCATTTTTTGTATTCATGTTACTACTAGCTCCTAAAGGAATTAACCAAGGGCTCAAAGTTTGCCATGTCTGTCTGGTTTAACTCATTAAGTGCCATTGTCCTCATTTGAGGACAGGCTATTTTGTCATTTTTTGGAGCAATTTTTTAAGTGGCATCTACCTGTTATTTTCATTTTCTCTTTAACTATATCATTATGATAACTTACATTTTGTTAATCGCAAAAGTCTAAATGTAACTATTAATTCTGCAGATAGAGTAGAACCTCATAGTTCTGAACACCTTGAGAATGGAGGTTGTTCGTACATCTGAAAAGTCAATGACTCTGAAAATGAGTTTCCAGTGGTTAATAAATGTGTACAGCCTCAATCTGGAGAATAATACAAGGATACAGCACAGTAATGAAATACTCATTGTTATAGTTTGAAAGGATTTAAAACGATACTATACATTTCAGAAAGGAGACATCCACTAAATGATACAATAAATTAATTATTAAATTAACAATGATATATTTATGACAGTGCAATAACATGAAATGCTTTGATCCGTACTATACTCCTGAACTAGGAAAATCAATCCACAGTTGCCACATCGCTTCCCTTCTGGAGCGATGACTTGATGTACCGTAGTCCCGTCCCCTTTCTAGATGGCCGACTTCCACCTTTCCCTGGAATGAATTGTCAGACCATCCAATCCGGGGCACTCTGTTCCCTTTACACAGCGCCCTCAAAGGTCGCGAGGGATATTTATAACCAAGATTCATTCTTTCTCTGTTACAGGGACCAATGAAAAAGTTTGTCGATACAATAATATCTTCATCTAGACAATGTGAATTAAAAAGGCCAACAGAATGCTTGGATACATAGTGAAAAATGTTCCATTTAAATCGAGGGAAGTAATGTTAACACTATACAAAGCATTAGTAAGACCTTACCTAGAATTCTGTGTTCAGATTTGGTCACCCCGCTACATTGCTGCTCTAGAAAGAGTGCAAAGAAGAGCGACCAGAATTATTCCTGGTCTGAAAGGCATGTCGTACGAAGACAGGCTAAATGAACTAAATCTGTTTGGTCTTGAACAAAGGAGACTACGCAGGGATCTGATTCAGCTAATCAAAATTTTAAAAGGTGTAGACAATGTAGACCCTCAGGACTTTTTTGACCTGAAAAATTAAACAAGGACCAGGGGTCATAAATGGAAATTAGGTACAGGGCTATTTAAAACAGAAAATAGGAGGCACTTTTTTACATTGAGAATTGTGGGAGTCTGGAACAAACTACCCAGTAAGGTTGTTGAAGCTGACACCCTGGGATCCTTTAAGAAGCTGCTTGATGAGATCCTTCTTATTTTCTATGTGTTTGAGATTCATAGCTGGCGTGAGTGTTCAGTGGACTGATTACTGGAGCACGTCTAACCTGACTGTCCTCAAAATAGGACGCTGGGAATATATGTGAAAATTACCAGTGTAGTCGATGCTAACAGGTTTCAATGGGAACATGATTTTAAAATAAGTATTTTTTTCAAGGTTATCACGAATTTGTAAAACATTAGATCTCTTCATAAAAGGCCATATACATGTCCTTTGCATTTCTTGGCCATGGTTTGACTTCAATAAGTGCATCATTTGCATGCACTCATTTTCCAGTAGCAACCACAGCAAGAACAGACACATAGTGTCCTGAAGTAACACCCTGTCCTTGGTGTATGATAATGGAAGATAACTGGTAATTCCTGTTGTCCACAGTAATTTTGCTCTTATGCACAGCAGTAAACTGTGTCGCTTTGTAACGGTCTTGTCTGGTTTGGTTTCCCGAAAGGATTGACTTCCTTCCACTTCCGTGAAGCATTATAAACTTTATTGACATCCACAATGTCTTCCCAAACAGTTTTGGACTTTCGGATTTCTTTCAGAATATTTTACATTGACAGTTGCGTGATAATAACCCTCAACGGGCTGTGGCTGGCCAGGAGATGCTCATGGACAGTTACACAAAGTAACTCTCAACGTGCTGTGATCGGTCTGGAGATTGCTGAAATTGTGGTTGTGTCTGTGTCTCTGGTTTTATGATGTGTCACTGGGTTTACGATTTTAAATGTGTTTAGGAATTAAACACCATGTGGTGTTTATTTTATAAACTCTTGGACGTGTTTATGATTTGTAACACTTTTTAAACATTCATACGTGTTTATAACAGGGTTAGTGTTCAAAATCTAAACGTTAAAGTATAGCAAAAATGGCACAGATTAAACACAAATTAGTTCCAAATGACTAAACACCAATGTTACACCTAATTGCAGGTCACGGTGTTATCAAGAATATTTTTCTCAGGGGCCAAATGAGAGCATACTGATTCCTTTGGGGCCATGACTAATTAAAACAAATATATTATCACAAAGATATACACTGTATTGGCCTATTCTCAAAACAGCACGGCTAAACATTTAAAAGTTAATATACAAAATATTACTATTACTTATTAATTTATCAAAAGAGCCACCTTCACAATATTAGGAATCTGTCATCCAGGTTTTTTTTTTTTTTTTAGGAGAGCGAAGCGAGGTGGGAATTATTTAAGAGGAGCGCAGCAAGCTGGGAATTTAAGGCGGGCAAAGCTGCTGGCATCAATAAATTAAAAGTAAATCAGCTATTTTTTGTTGTTTAATCTACTATTTGTTATTGTTATTTGTTATTGTAAACAAGTCAAACAACTTTTTTTTTTTTTTGTGCGATATGTGCTGTTTTAACGGATTGCCTCTTTGTTAGTTTTCACCCCCTTCAAATAAGTACGTATATCACCAGGATGCCAGAAAACGCCGTGGTGAGAATTAGCCTGCAACACCAGCAGAGCAATAAACCACTTCTGTATTTTTGTCACATGGAGGGGGAATCTGGTCTGTGTGCTCACTGGTAGTGTTTCAAAACAGACCACATGTTCAGATAGCATTTGAGGAAAAGGTTAGTTATCAGTCTAATCCAGCATATGAAGCCATTAGTTACATCTAAAAAAAAAAAAAAAAAAAGAAAAAAACATGCAAGCACACATTTTTATATGAAGGTATTTTCGTTCTGTGTTAATGAGGAGCCGTAGCTGCACGTCTGTTTATATTTCCATGCGTTATTAAGTATATACACATCAGCTCGATTAGAAAATAAAACCAAACCTTTTTACTACGTTACACACCACCTGGAAGTTGGTTACTTATTCCCGGTTCCTTATTTGCGATGTAGTTGACAAAGCAGCGTGTCCTTTTTCTGTGTGTTTTAACTCACTTACACATCTTGCTCAATTAATATATTGCTACTATTTAAAAAATAATCGCTCCTTCTTTAAAAAAAAAACGAAAATATTAATAACAAATCTGTATCAGCAGCATAGCGGTACCCTATATTATCCGCTTGTTTTGCCCCATTTACCCCATTAGACTCCTTGCTCACTAAATATCGAGGTATCCCTAGATAGGTTATGGTCTCCTCTTTGCAAAAACACTAACAATTTTACTGAGCAAGCCGTACCCCACGAGCAGCAGCACCCCAAAGTGTAGCCCATTATAACCAATACAGAACGTATGGGGGCACGTCTTTTGATGCCCCATTAACCCCCCTTAGACGGCTTGCTCACTAAAATCGTTAGTGTTTTTGCAAAGAGGGGGTGATAGCCTATCTAGGGATACCTCGATATTTAGTGAGCAAGCCGTCTAAGGGGGTACACCGGGCATCAAAAGACGTGCCCCCATACGTTCTGTATTGGTTATAATGGGCTACACTTTGGGGTGCTGCTGCTCGTGGGGTACGGCTTGCTCACTAAAATTGTTAGTGTTTTTGCAAAGAGGGTGTTACAACCTATCTAGGGATAGCTCGATATTTAGTGAGCAAGCCGTCTAAGGTGGGTAAATGGGGCATCAAAAGACGTGCCCCCATACGTTCTGTATTGGTTATAATGGGCTACACTTTGGGGTGGTGCTGCTCGTGGGGTACGGCTTGCTCACTAAAATTGTTAGTGTTTTTGCAAAGAGGAGACCATAACCTATCTAGGGATACCTCGATATTTAGTGAGCAAGGAGTCTAATGGGGTAAACGGGGCAAAACAAGCGGGTAATATAGGGTACCGCTATGCTGCTGTTACAGATTTGTTATTAATATTTTCGTTTTTTTTTTTAAAGAAGGAGCGATTATTTTTTAAATAGTAGCAATATATTAATTGAGCAAGATGTGTAAGTGAGTTAAAACACACAGAAAAAGGACACGCTGCTTTGTCAACTACATCACAAATAAGGAACCGGGAATAAGTAACCAACTTCCAGGTGGTACCGTACACTGAATGCACCCCAAGGCTGGAAAACGTCTCAACTCATCACACCTCCTTGTATTTTATCTTCCACAGGAAGAATTGGTAAACCTGTCAGTTTTCACCTTCTTAATTTATACTGCATCAAAGCTGATGGGATTGCGACCCCGTAATTCATTGTATGTGCTGTTAACGTTTGCTTTTTGTACACACACTGGATTATAAATAACTTTTTAATTTCTTGTGAAAACGTTAATTGCAAAACAACGGTAAATGTGTTATTTTGGTTGTTGACCTTCATAAATCAGGCAATGGGTACAAAACAATAGCTAAAAAACGAAATATACCACTTACCACTATTAGAGCAATAATTAAGAAGTTCAAAACCACTAGAACAGTGGTAAACTTACCTGGTAGGGGACACAAGTGTTTCTTGCCCCCATGCACAGTGAGGCAGATGGTTCGGGAGGCAAAGGGAAATCCAAGGGCCACAGTTGGAGAATTACAGAACTTGGTTGCATCTTGGGGACACCAAGTCTCCAAATCGACAATTAGACGCCACCTCCATTTTTGGAAGGGTTGCCAGAAAAAAGCCTTTATTGAGAGCAACCAACAAATATAAGCGCCTGGAGTTTGCTAAACGGCATTGGCACTTCAATTGAAATCAGGTGCTATGGTCAGATGAGACAAAAATAGAGCTCTTTGGCCACGCACACCAGCGGTGGGTTTGGCGTCAAAAGAAGGATGCGTGTGCAGAAAAGAACCTCATACCTACTGTAAAATATGGTGGTGGATCTTTGATGTTATAGGGCTGTTTTGCTTCCACTGGTCCTGGGGCCCTTGTTAAGGTCAACAGCATCATGAACTCTACCCAGGACATTTTAGCCAAAAACCTGGTTGCCTCTGCCAGGAGGCTGAAATTTGGCCGCAAGTGGATCTTCCAGCAAGACAATGACCCCAAGCACACATCAAAATCCACAAAGAAATGGTTAATTGACCACAAAACCAACATTTTGCAATGGCCAGCTCAGTCTCCGGACTTGAACCCCATTGAAAACCTGTGGTTTCAATTGAAGAGGGCAGTCCATAAGCGCAGACTGAAGGATATCAAGGATCTGGAAAGATTCTGTATGGAGGAATGGTCTAAGATCCCTCCCAATGTGTTCTCCAATCTCATTAAACATTATAGAAAAAGACTCCGTGCCGTTATCCTTGCAAGGGGAGGGTGCACAAAGTACTGAAAACAAGGGTGCCAATAATTGTGCCAATAATGTTTTTTTGGAAATAAATTTATAATTTGAGAAATGTGTAATTTTGGTTGATTCCATTGAATCATTAATAAAGTCAAATATATTCCAATATAGCTCAGTACTGGTATTATTTATTTTATACAGTCTTTTTTGCTCATCTTTATCAAGGGTGCCAATAATTTTGGAGGTGACTATATATATATATATATATATATATATATATATATATATATATATATATATATATATATATATACCGGGAAACTGAGGCACTGTATATATACATACTAAATATGTACTGGAGTGGAGGGTCATAGTGGAAAATTACTGCCCTGAGGGAAGACTATTGTTTTACCATGAAGGGGCTTAAATGCCCGAAGCCACAGGCTTCACAGGTACAAAAGTCTTCCCGAGGGGCATTTAATTTACTGAGGTGAGTCTGCAGTACATATTTAATATATGAATCAGTCAAGAAAATGTTTTTGAAGTACATAGCGCATAGGTATCAAAGTCTTTTTGGCATCCAGCTCTCTGTAATAATAATGATAATAATAATAAAAGCAGCAATTTAAAATTTACATTAAAACTCATAAGAAAGCCATTTTTCAGTCTTGACTTAAAAACGGTACCAATCAGAAATGCAGGCATGTTCATTTGCTTTAGTTTATTTTGGTACCCAGCAGAACCCGTTAACAGCTTCCACCTAAACCAACAATTCTCAAACTTTTTAAACTTTTAAAATGTATTGTCTTGCATCCAGATTAGCGCCTCTGTTCTGTATTTTACTGTTGTTTTGAGATTACTGATCCCATGATGCCTTTCGGCTTGCCATAGTGCTCACGCATCAATGCCATTTGCATTAAGCAGTGCTTTCAAACAAAACCACTTTTGAAAACAGGATATGCTAATGCCATCATATATACAAAGCTGTGAAACAAACAGCAACACCTGTTATAAGACACCCACGTGGGTTTGGTGTTAATGTGTAAAACACACCATTAGGTTTCCACATTGTACTGGTCAGGACTGATTCTGCTAATTCGTTTCTCAAAAAAATATACAATGCATTTTTGTAATATAAGAAAATTCTACAATGCATTTTGTAATTTGAAAAATATGTACAATGTACTTTTCTAATAGTAAGGCTTCTGTTTCTCGGTTTTCATTAATTATATTTTCCGGTGCTTATTTGGAGCTATTTTCAAGTTTTATGTAAATCGTTTTTTTTGGGGGCTTTCGTTTTTGATATACTGTATGAAATTAGTGTTTTCGGTTACTTTCCAAAATGCTTAAGTGTTTGTTTTTTTTTCTGTCAAAAGTAACTTGACGTACTTGCACACTTAAGTTGTCCCTTCTTTCCTTTGCTGTCTTCCACAGTGAAATCCCGATGGTCACGGGCACATTCTTCTGGGGTTTTTGTGTGTAGGCATGTTTTTACATTTCGCCACAATTTGCAATTCTATTTTAAATCCTCTGTATCTTAACTGTAATACAGCTTCAAATCCTGCTAACAAGCCTCCATTCCTGATTGAAATCTCATTTTAAATCTCGCAAGCGGAGTCTCCAATAGAAATGTAGGAATGTGCTGTCACTCAGTTGTTGGGGCGGGTTTAAGTATTCAGAACAAATCAATGACAGATACAAGTCAGGAAGGCAGGACATTGCCCAGCAGCACTGGGAAATGTATTTATTATTATTTTTGTAGTAGGTTTTATTTTTTTAAGGGATAAAGTCAACGTGAATTGATTAACCATTTCCACAGTTTTCCGGTGTTTTCCGGTGTTTATTGGCGATCCACCGATTTCATTTTTTTTGTATCGGGTAGGTTTTATCGGTTAAAACTGAAAATCAGAAGCCCTAAATATAAGAAAAAACTACAATGCATTTTTTGTAACGTGATATAAATCTACAGTGTATTTTCATAATATAATTGAAAGATTATATATATACAGTGAAAGCATGGGAAAGCATAGGTAAGCTTTGTAAAGCACAGCGAGGTATGGTAAAGCATATTAAAAAAACAAACCATGGTAAACTAACCCTTATAAAAGATCATAAAATCCAACCACAGGAACTGAAAAACTGTCAACATAGGCAAATCATTTCAAATAGGAAGAGAAAAGGAACACAGAGCCACAAATGGGAAAATGCAGGAGAAATTTTTAGAGGTTGTTTAAGATGCCTAATTCAAATCACAAAGTGGTCTAACATCAAATTACAACAGAGATTTTGAGAAAGTGCACAGACACAATGCCATAAAGATGTCAAGCTGTTATTGATGTCAAAGGTGGCCAGACTAAATATGAGCATTATAGACTAAATATGAGCATTAAAGACACTTTCAGACTCATGTCAGGTGAGTTTGCAAAAATGAATGATTTCTGTATGAATAAATGTTTTTGTGTGCAAAGCACAATAAATGACAAATCTTGAGGTGTTCTAATAAATGTGCACACTACTGCACATGTTTATTATTTATTTAAACACAGAGTAGACAAGTTATATACATGTATTTTTATTTAGACAGAGATAACAAATGTCCCGCACCCAAAGCAATACAAGCTAGACCCCTGTTCATCTGAGTCTGTATAAAGAGTATCTTTGATTTTCTACTGAAGCCTACAGGAAGTGTTTTAACCACACGTAGCAACCTGTCAAACTGCTAAAGCCTGCTGTAAACACTTGCAAGCCCCCCTCTGCTGCTGTGCAGAGCTGGGAGGGTATATAAGGACAGCAGTGCTTTAGTCATCGATTGTCATGCGGTTGGAGTGAAAGACTGGTTTATTGCATTTGAATTTTCAGGTAAGGGCATTTCTAGATCCTTATATCAATTCTGCAGTATTCCTTCTGGTTATACTGCACATCTACCACAGTTTACCATGTTTTTAAAGATGCATCTGCTTGCCACACTGTAAATGTCCTTATAAAAGTTTGCCACAGTAAACTGCAAGGTAACTTTACAGTTTTCCTGTTGCTTATCTCATGCTTGTATTTATCATAGTTTACCATGCTTTACCACACCTCTCCATGCTTCACAATGTTTCCCTATGCTTTACTATACCTCTCTGTGCTTTACAAATCTTACCTATGCTTTACTATACCTCTCTGTGCTTTACAATGCTGCCCTTTGCTTTACCATATTTCTCTGTGCTTTACAATGCTTCCCTATGCTTTACCACACCTCTCTGTGCTTTACAATGCTTCCCTATGCTTTACCACACCTCTCTGTGCTTTACAATGCTTCCCTATGCTTTACTATACCTCTCTGTGCTTCACAATGCTTCCCTATGCTTTACCAGACCTCTCTGTGCTTTACAACGCTTCCCTATGCTTAGCCATGCATTTACTGTGCTTTATTACACTTTGCTGTGCTTTACTGTGGGGAACTTTTATGCTGTATGCTGTGACTTGTTCATTTTAAAAGTTTAAGGCATCCTTTTTTTAGAGTTTTTTTTTTCAAATAAATAAAAAAAAAATCTTTATCGGCTGGTTTCACGGACTCTCAATTAGGACTTATTCCTTTGATTGTTAACCTAAATGAACATTGAATAGTCCAAGATTAGTCCTAATCGGGGGTCTGTGAAACCAGCCGCTAATGTTAGGTAAGGCAGTCGAAGATTTAATTGGGGTCTGTTAAGTGTGTGGTCATGCTCCATAGTCCTCAAATTCTTCATTACTCATTGAGGCATTTTAATTTCCTTTAGATGCCCTATCCTTGCTTCCTAATATGATTTACTGTAAGCCGAAGTGTTCAGGTTTTTCCACCACAACTTTCTTTTCCAGAGAACGGTTCTAAGCAATCTTAATTAAGCATATATGCCTGTGTGAAGGAGCGCACACAACAAGGATTTAAGTCGAACTGAACACGTTTCCTTTATTGATTCCAATAATCAAAAAGTCACATTTCTATAGCCTAATCAGTATCGTTAGACACAATAACGAGGCCACTAGTTATTAGCACAAATTAAGCAGTAATTCGTTTTCTGATCTCTGGGAGACCATCGGACATGGCGCTGGTGTGTGTTAATGGAGGATCTTCTTGAATGCTTCTCAGATGGCTGTCATATATCTTGCCTAAAAATGTGTGAGTGGAGCTAAACCCTGTTTTAGCTTAGCTTAGTTTCTCTTTGCTTCTGCGGTGTTCCAGCCAAGGTCAGTCCAGTTCCCAAACCCCACTCAGTTCCTTGTTTTATATCCTGAGTAGTAAACATCTTCCCTCCACTGTTCACCGTTTTAGAAGTTGTTTAAGATGTCAATCTGTTATTGATGCTAAGAGTGGTCATACGAAATATTAGCATGAAAGACACTTTCAGACAAAGCTGTGTCGATATTTCTGAATTAGTTTCATGTAAGATGAGTTTGCAGAAATTTGCAGATCATTTCTGCAGCATATATATATATATCAAATGTATAGTAATATAGAATCATTATTTCCCAAGATCCATATATATATGTTTTTTTTTTCAAACCAAACCATTTTTATTTTAAAACAGGATATGCTAATGAACTCACATCTACAAAGCTGTGAAACAAACAAGAATACCTGTTACACACCCACGTGGGTTTGGTGTTAATGTGTGAAACATACAGCTAAGTTTCCTGCTTGTACTAGGAGAACATTCTGCAATGAAGTTTTGTATTTTTTGTAATTTTAAAAATATGTACAATGCACCACGGTAAACCAACTCTTAGGTTTCCCACACTAAAAAAGTGTAAAAAAAAGCACAGTGAAAGCATGGTAAAGCATAGGGAAGCATTGCAAAGCACAGAGAGGTCTGGTAAAGCATAGGGAAGCATTGCAAAGCACAGAGAGGTGTGGTAACGCATAGGGAAGCATTGTAAAGCACAGAGAGGTCTGGTAAAGCATAGGGAAGCATTGTAAAGCACAGAGAGGTCTGGTAAAGCATAGGGAAGCATTGCAAAGCACAGAGAGGTCTGGTAAAGCATAGGGAAGCATTGCAAAGCACAGAGAGGTCTGGTAAAGCATAGGGAAGCATTGTAAACCACAGAGAGGTCTGGTAAAGCATAGGGAAGCATTGTAAAGCACACAGAGGTCTGGTAAAGCACAGGGAAGCATTGTAAAGCACAGAGAGGTGTGGTAAAGCATAGGGAAGCATTGTAAAGCATAGAGAGGTCTGGTAAAGCATAGGGAAGCATTGTAAAGCACAGAGAGGTGTGGTAAAGCATAGGGAAGCATTGTAAAGCATAGAGAGGTATAGTAAAGCATAGGGAAGCATTGTAAAGCACAGAGAGGTCTGGTAAAGCATAGGGAAGCATTGTAAAGCACAGAGAGGTGTGGTAAAGCATAGGGAAGCATTGTAAAGCACAGAGAGGTGTGGTAAAGCATAGGGAAGCATTGTAAAGCATAGAGAGGTCTGGTAAAGCATATTAAAAAAATAAAATAAACATGGTAAAGTAGCCCTTGTACAAGTTTCCCACAGTAAAAGCACAGCACACTGTAATCAAACACACAGAGAGGTGTGGAACAGGGTTAGATTTTAAGGGATTTTTTTCTGATTGTCCCACAGAGAAGTGCAAGGCAGATCACTGGTATTCCGCAAACAAAGCTAATAATATTCAAATGTATAGTAATATAGAATCATTATTTCCCAAGATCCATACGTAGGTTTTTGTTAAAACTGCAGTTAAAAATGGATATTACTATATGGCATGCATGAAGGCCTGTTTATTATTACCGGTACCTGAAATAAAGGTCCACGAAACACAGATGATTTATTTATTTAAAAACAAACCACAATACATTAGTATAGCATATTAAACACACATCTACTGCAATCAGACCATTTAACAGATTTAAATAACAGAATAATATGAAAATACACACAATAATAATAATAATAATAATAATAATAATAATAATAATAATAATAATAATAATAATAATAAAAGCAGTAATTAAAAAAAAAGAAAAGAATTGGAAAGCTCCAAGCATACAAACAGTGGTTATGCATAAGCAGAAAATCTATTACACAGCGTTAACATGACTGAAAGTTTGCAACAACAAGAAGTTATAAAAAACTTTTGTCATGCTGGATAAATGTATGAATAATAAATCATTATTGTTTAAACAAACCGAATCGTCTCTATTGCAAGCTTCCTTATATATATCAACCTCAGGTTGCAACTTGAATCAAAGGGGAATTAATCACTTTAAACTTTAGAGCAAGTGAGCTCTAGAATGTGATGAATTACAAACAAGACAGAACATGATAACAAGCAATGGAGCAACATGGGAGTAAAATGAATTGTGTCTTGTTTAAACTTTTTATTTTTATTCTCCTTAATTAAAGAAGTTCTGTTGAAAGGATTTGCCCGGTTGGTGAAGGAAGAAAACGGAGATGAAAAACCTCGTGCCCTCGATTCTCATCCTGTCTGCCGTGATCTTGCTGGAGTTTCCACAGGTTATATTTCTATGTTCTTTTCTAGATTTCTCTGTCTGTCTTTCATAATTAAGCTGACAGATAATTTACGCACGGATACAGTGTGCAGGGCTGCCTACAGAAATATTTGACATGCACCCCTCATGTATTGACTGTACAGTATATATATTAATATATTTATAATGTATTCATTTATTTCTTCACTTTAAATTCTTTTTAAAACGGCAGCCTCGCAAGCAAGCACAGACCTCGTTGAGGATAGACGTGTGCATTCAATGTTGATTACATTTGTATATAATTAATTGGTGATTATTACAAATAGTTCATTTGTTTGTTCTTAAAGAGAGAGACTTAACATTAAAATAAAAACTAAAGTTCTTTTTCAATAGATTCTTGTAGCTACAGTTAATGCTTTTGCAACAAGTCTATTGCAGGAATGCAACATGTTAGACGGTGTTTGTTGTATGGTCAGCTTTTCTGTGTTTTGAATGATATGCATTCAAAATGAGAGCGCAATGAGAACCTCCAGGGTGGGCGTTGCCTTTACCGGGCTACACCGGACCTTTCAGGGGCTATAAGGGGGCTCATTACGGCCCTGGGCGATCCGGCATTCCCCAATACCACCCACCCTGTCGGGTCGTATTGCTTACTTATTTTATGGACCATAAAACCAGGTAAAACTCGGTTTTAAAAATCCTACCCCAATTCCACAACCCAAACAGGTGAAGATAGGAACACATAAACAAATGAAACAGTAATGTAATATTAACAGACTGACATCAATGCAACAAACCACTTTATTACATTTACCTTGTGACTCTAGTAATGGTAGTAAAAGGCATTAACTCAAAGCCAGCCCAATGCAGTAATTGTGGGGAAAAAAATGCTGCACTTTCCCATCTCCTTTTAAAATGACCTTTTTACATCCAACTTAAAACAGAAACGTCCAATTTAATTACATCAAAACTTTCTGGAGGGTCCCAAGGTGTAGCAGCAAAAGCCACTGGGATGGCATAGGCCTAGATAAATCGCATGCCTCACAGGCACGAATCTAGACTGCTGCTGTCGGGCCGCATTGCCAATTTAATTTCCCGGTTGGGGATCTCGCCACCTCTCGGTGCACGGCTACCCCCTGTCTGCCAAGTGCTGAATTGCTCTCTGTGCGGGTCTTGGTGATGACAGCTGTGTATGATGTGATAGTATGTCTAGCACAGCAGCAAACCAGATAATAACTGAAACCTATACGTAGGAAGCATTCTCGCATGGAGTCTTTTTCAACAGGTGTGTGTTGTGAATTAGAGTTCATAAAAACAAGGCGAAATTCTGTTTGTATCGGTTTAAAAAAAAAAAAACATATGCCGGTAACATGATCTTAAATTCAGCAGGTACTCATCGGTAAAAAAAATATAGTGAAAACCAGAACCCTTAAATATAATTAATTACTTATTATCAGACTAATTATTATTTATTTCTTAGCCGACGCCCTTATCCAGGGCAACTTACAATTGTTACAAGATATCACATTATTTTTTTACATACAATTACCCATTTATACAGTTGGGTTTTTACTGGAACAATCTAGGTAAAGTACCTTGCTCAAGGGTACAGCTGCAGTGTCCCCCACCAGGGAGTGAACCCACAACCCTCCAGTTAAGTCCAGAGCCCTAACCACTACTCCACACTGCTGCCATATATACTAACAACATGAGACTAATACCAACAACATGAGAAATGGTACTGAAATTCAGTATTCCCCTTGATGCAATGAAAAGAGCATTAGGAACTTCTGTTACAAACTACTTTTTTAAGAAGGCTAAAAATGCTAACAAAGACGACAGCAACACTGCATCGACTACGACTGTGTGGACACAAACACAAAGGAAGCTCTTCCCGGGATGGCATACAGAGAACCGATGAGACGACTCTTCAAAAGAAGATGCGCCTGCTTCTGAGCCAGAATGAATTATTCTTATTACCTATTATGTTTGTTAAGTTCAGTATACAAATAAAATGTGAATTTGTATAATAATTCTTGATTATGAAAATCGATATTTTAGTGGTGCGCTGGAACCTTCAGATTTCGGCCTACACCACTGTTTTGGATTACAATATGTGTAATCGCTCGTGCATATTATAAACAAATGGTGTTTCTTCTACTTATGTTATCTGTTTTTATCTTTTTTTTTGTTTTGTTTTTCAGACACAATGTTTTAAGGCTTCAATACCGATGGACCTCGCAGGAAATTCCCTTGACGATCAATATGTCGGTTGTAGAAAGGAAATGTTAAAAATCGTCAATAAAAAATATCTTTCATCAGAATTAAAAAAAAACCCAGACTTTAAAAACGCCTGGAACACAGCAAAAAAAACAATGAAAAAAAAAAAGCAGAAGGCACTGAAACTGGAACAAGCCATGGCAATCTATGTTTACACTATGGATGCTGTACATGACCAGTTCAATAAAGCAGTTAGAGAAGGAGGAACAAATTACGAAGATTTTCCATTCAAGTCATTGCATTTTCTTTTGACAGATGCCCTGAATACTCTGAGATCCATGAAGGGTAAATGTTATAAGGTTTTTAGAGGAGTTACTAAAAAGTCTACCGCTGTTGTAGGTGCAATTGTACGATTTGGACAGTTTGCTTCTACCTCTGTAGACAAAAATGTAGCAAAAGAGTTTGGAACAACAACAGTGTTTGAAATACACACCTGCCTCGGCGTGTTAATTGAAGAATATTCAGATAACCCACATGAAGAAGAGGTACTTATTCCACCTTTTGAAAAATTTAAAGTGTTGAATGTCAAAGGAAATCAAATCCAACTGGAACACATTCCTGACAAGACGAGTAATTTCAACTGCTTGGGAGGTAAGCAATGATCAAGCGTGTGATTGAGTGGAAGAGCAGCCGTGCTGGAAATTAACTTTTCTAGTTAAAGCAGGGCCAGGATTGGCTTTGTTTTAAAGAGATGCCGTCTCCGTCTTCAGGGATATTGCCTGTTAAAGTTCTGTTAGATCATTGCTATCTGACACTGTGCGTTTGCAGAGAGGTTTTCCGTTTGCTTAATCACGGTCAGCCCCATCGCAATGTTTAACACGCCTTTGTCAAGGGAAAGTGTGATTGAAAACAAACTGTGGAAGTAGTGATAGGCTTTTGATGCCATGGTAACCACACTTATTTCTATTTAAATCTATTAATGTGCTTATGATGTCATTTACTACACAGTCAATGACGTAACAAAACGATCTACTGTTCCTGTCTATTTAAACCTTCAGGCATTATGGTATCTCATCTATTTGTCCATTTATTTTCCTTTATTCTACAATATTTTACATTATCTAAATTTATATTTTCTAAAACTGCAAGTTTTAGGTCATTCATGTTATTTTTGTTGTTTGTAAAGTGCTGAACTATTGGTTCATTTACTCTCTCATGTCTCATATTTGAGAGGTGATTCTGTATTTTTATATATAATGCTGTACCTGTCAATTTGATATATTTTATTTTATTACATTTTTTGCAAACATGAGAGGTTTCTTAAGACTGAATATTTATTCTCTCTATTTGAGATTTCACTTTTATCTTTACAAATATATTTGCACACTTTACATATGCTCTTACAGGTTTTAATGTCCTTTAATGTGTCTGTCATCTGTTTGTGTTTACTGTGGACCAAAATGTCAGCTAAATTGCATCAATTCTAAAAGCCACAATCAGTGCTTTATGAATTTACTTTTTCTGAATTATGATGTATTCGTTAATGCTCCAAGTAGATCATACTCTAATACTCAAACAGATCATACTCTAATACTCAAGTAGATCATACTATAATACTCAAGCAGATCATACTCTAATACTCAAGCAGATCATACTCTAATACTCAAGCAGATCATACTCTAATACTCAAGCAGATCATACTCTAATACTCAAGCAGATCATACTCTAATACTCAAGCAGATCATACTCTAATACTCAAGCAGATCATACTCTAATACTCAAGTAGATCATTGACTATATATGCTACTAATTTGTTCTTTTTTTTCATTATATTCCAGTGAAGAAAAACATGCTCCTGTCGTGAAGGATTATGTTACTTTGGTAACAAGTCTCCCTGAAGATGCAAAACACAATGCTGGGTGGCTATTCTATTTGTTCTACATTCTTTTAGTATACTGTATCTTCCTTGAGAATGATCCGGTCATTACGTTCAGTCTTTGATCAGAAATTTCAATTCTTATTTAAATGGATCTGTGGGAGGCTCCCACTCACACTGTGCATTAATGTGGAGGAGTCAGGGATCCTGCTCAATGTGATCAGGTGTAGAGAACAAGCACATCACCTTCATTCACAAAATTAGGAATAGATGAAAGAAGACATAATGATTACAGCAGTGTGCACGTTTATTAGAACAGCTCAAGATTTGTCATTTATTGAGCTTTGCACACACAAAAAATGTGTCAATTTACAGAAATTATTATTAATTTATCAACTTACATGAAACTAATTCAAACCTAAAAGCACAGCTGTGTCTGAAAGAGTCTTTAATGCTCATATTTAGTGTGGCCACCTTTGGCGTCAATAACAGCTTGACATCTTTTTGGCATTGTGTCTGTGCACTTTCTCAAAATCTCTGGTGTCATTTGATGTTAGACCACTTTGTGCTTTAAATAGGCATATCAACAACTTCTAAAAAGTCTCCTACATTTCACTGTTGGTGGCTACTGTATGCATTCCTTTTTACTTCCAATATGAAATGAATTGCATGTGTGGCATATTAAAGTCATCAATATAATTAGACAGTCAATGACTTGCCTATTTTGACCATTTTCCAGGGCTTTCCGTTCCAGTGGTTTGATTTCATATGCACAACAAATCAAAACTACAGAAGCAACGGGGTTCTCTGATAAATTTGCACACTGCTGTATAGTAACTATAGATTTTAAGCTATTAACATAAGATTAAACTGGCAATGGAAGACTTTACAACCCACGAGCAACATTATCACTGGCGGACCCTTTAAAGGGTTGCTAACCAAGGTTTTAAAATGTATTCCCTATTATTATCCCCTGCCTTATTTGGCCGCTCTCACTCATGTGAATAAACTAGGCATTGCATGAACATTGGTGAAGTATTCCCACCTGTATTAACATGGTAATGTAGATGGAGGTCAAGACTGATGCACGCCCCTGTGTATCACTAAAAAAACATTAATGTAAATGTGATCCATCTTACTCTCCTCTATCTGAGTGTAATCTGCAGCTTAATAAAGCATTTGCAAACTAATAAAGAATGTGGTTTGTCTTTAATTTTGAAATGCACATGCAAACAAATATCATGATATGAGCTGTATTTAATTCATGGTAAAAAAGGCTTATTTCACAGCATTTCACAGTCTAAAAATAGGTGTTTTAAGATATTTCACAGATTAAACATAACATTTATTAAAGCCAAAAAAAATTGCTTTGGCACATTCAAAATTGATCATTTTCTTTAGTTAAACAAATGTCCCTAAATATTTACATGCTAAAATTGTAGAATATTTCATTTTTATGTCCTCCTTTTAAAGGCCTACTATTTTTATCTTGAGTGAATTATCAAACAAAATAAAACACATAAGTACATGTAAAAATAACAGAAATGTGAAATATTCCTGATCTTTGATGCAGCTGGTGTCTTTTTCGTTGAATACATTTTAAAGAAATCATGCAGCTCTGTGCAGTGTGTGTTGAATCATTTACTGGAAGCAAACTAAACCGGCTGCCAGGTTCCTAAATGCAGTGTAACTGGTAGTGCTTCAATAAGGCAAGCGTTTACTGTATTTATTTTAAGTGATACAAAATATGGGATACACTTCAGAATCCAGGTGCATGAACTACGCTTCCCCATGCTTTCATTGTGCTTTATTACTCTTTGCTTTGCTTTTGCTATGGGGAACTTTTACAGGGGTTAATTACCGTGTTTTTTCATATGCTTGTATGCTTTACCACACCTCTCTGTGCTTTACAGTGCTTCCCTATGCTTTAGCACACCTCTCTGTGCTTTACAATGCTTCCCTATGCTTTACCACACCTCTCTGTGCTTTACAATGCTAACATATGCTTTACCACACCTCTCTGTGCTTTACAATGCTTCCCTATACTTTACCACACCTCTCTGTGTTTTACAATGCTTCCCTATGCTTTACCAGACCTCTATGTGCTTTACAATGCTTTCCTATACTTTACCACACCTCTCTGTGCTTTACAATGCTAACATATGCTTTATCATACCTCTCTGTGCTTTACAATGCTTCCCTATGCTTTACCACATATCTCTGTGCTTTACAATGCTTCCCTGTGCTTTACCAGACCTCTCTGTGCTTTACAATGCTTCCCTATGCTTTACCAGACCTCTCTGTGCTTTACAATGCTTCCCTATGCTTTACCACACCTCTCTGTGCTTTACAATGCTTCCCTATGCTTTACCACACCTCTCTGTGCTTTACAATGCTAACATATGCTTTATCATACCTCTCTGTGCTTTACAATGCTTCCCTATGCTTTATCACACCTCTCTGTGCTTTACAATGCTAACATATGCTTTATCAGACCTCTCTGTGCTTTACAATGCTTTCCTGTGCTTTACCAGACCTCTCTGTGTTTTACAATGCTTTCCTGTGCTTTACCACACCTCTATGTGCTTTACAATGCTAACATATGCTTTATCACACCTCTCTGTGCTTTACAATGCTTCCCTATGCTTTACCACACCTCTGTGTGCTTTACAATGCTTCCCTATGCTTTAGCAGACCTCTCTGTGCTTTACAATGCTTCCCTATGCTTTACCAGACCTCTCTGTGCTTTACAATGCTAACATTTGCTTTATCATACCTTTCTGTGCTTTACAATGCTTTCCTGTGCTTTACCACACCTCACTGTGCTTTACAATGCTTCTCTATGCTTTATCATACCTCTTTGTGCTTTACAATTCTTCCCTATGCTTTACCACACCTCACTGTGCTTTACAATGCCTCTCTATGCTTTAGCACACCTCTCTGTGCTTTACAATGCTTCCCTATGCTTTACCACACCTCTCTGTGCTTTACAATGCTAACATATGCTTTACCACACCTCTCTGTGCTTTACAATGCTTCCCTATACTTTACCACACCTCTCTGTGTTTTACAATGCTTCCCTATGCTTTACCAGACCTCTATGTGCTTTACAATGCTTTCCTATGCTTTACCACACCTCTCTGTGCTTTACAATGCTAACATATGCTTTATCATACCTCTCTGTGCTTTACAATGCTTCCCTATGCTTTACCACATATCTCTGTGCTTTACAATGCTTCCCTGTGCTTTACCAGACCTCTCTGTGCTTTACAATGCTTCCCTATGCTTTACCAGACCTCTCTGTGCTTTACAATGCTTCCCTATGCTTTATCAGACCTCTCTGTGCTTTACAATTCTTCCCTATGCTTTACCAGACCTCTCTGTGCTTTACAATGCTTCCCTATGCTTTACCAGACCTCTCTGTGCTTTACAATGCTTCCCTATGCTTTACCAGACCTCTCTGTGCTTTACAATGCTTCCCTATGCTTTACCACACCTCTCTGTGCTTTACAATGCTTCCCTATGCTTTACCAGACCTCTCTGTGCTTTACAATGCTTCCCTATGCTTTACCAGACCTCCCTGTGCTTTACAATGCTTCCCTATGCTTTACCAGACCTCTCTATGCTTTACAATGCTTCCCTATGCTTTACCAGACCTCTCTGTGCTTTACAATTCTTCCCTATGCTTTACCAGACCTCTCTGTGCTTTACAATTCTTCCCTATGCTTTACCAGACCTCTCTGTGCTTTACAATGCTTCCCTATGCTTTACCAGACCTCTATGTGCTTTACAATGCTTCCCTATGCTTTACCAGACCTCTCTGTGCTTTACATTTCTTCCCTATGCTTCCAATGTGTTTTATTAGACATTGTTTTATTGTTTTGCTTTTGCTATGGGAAACTTTTACAGGGGTTAGTTGTATATATATATATATATATATATATATATATATATATATATATATATATATATATATATATATATATATATATATATATATATATACAGTACTGTGCAAAAAGTTTTAGGCAGGTGTGAAAAAATGCTGTAAAGTAAGAATGCTTTCAAAATAGACATGTTAATAGATTATATTTATCAATTAACTAAATGCAAAGTGAGTGAACAGAAGAAAAATCTAAATCAAATCCATATTTGGTGTGACCACCCTTTGCCTTCAAAACAGCATCAAGCATCAATTCTTCTAGGTACACTTGCACACAGTTTTTGAAGGAACTCGGCAGGTAGGTTGGCCCAAACATCTTGGAGAACTAACCACAGTTCTTCTGTGGATTTAGGCAGCCTCAGTTGCTTCTCTCTCTTCATGTAATCCCAGACAGACTTGATGATGTTGAGATCAGGGCTCTGTGGGGGCCATACCATCACTTCCAGGACTCCTTGTTCTTCTTTATACTGAAGATAGTTCTTAATGACTTTCGCTGTATGTTTGGGGTCGTTGTCATGCTGCAGAATAAATTTGGGGCCAATCAGATGCCTCCCTGATGGTATTGCATGATGGATAAGTATCTGCCTGTACTTCTCAGCATTGAGGAGACCATTAATTCTGACCAAATCCCCAACTCCATTTGCAGAAATGCAGCCCCAAACTTGCAAGGAACCTCCACCATGCTTCACTCTTGCCTGCAGACACTCATTCGCGACGCTCTCCAGCCCTTCGGCGAACAAACTGCCTTCTGCTACAGCCAAATATTTCAAATTTTGACTCATCAGTCCAGAGCACCTGCTGCCATTTTTCTGCACCCCAGTTCCTGTGTTTTCGTGCATAGTTGAGTCGCTTGGCCTTGTTTCCACGTCGGAGGTATGGCTTTTTGGCCGCAAGTCTTCCATGAAGGCCACTTCTGACCAGACTTCTCCGGACAGTAGATGGGTGTACCAGGGTCCCACTGTTTTCTGCCAATTCTGAGCTGATGGCACTGCTGGACATCTTCCGATTGCGAAGGAAGTAAGCATGATGTGTCTTTCATCTGCTGCAGTAAGTTTCCTTGGCCGACCACTGCGTCTACGGTCCTCAACGTTGCCCGTTTCTTTGTGCTTCTTCAAAAGAGCTTGGATAGCACATCTGGAAACCCCTGTCTGCCTTGAAATTTCTGCCTGGGAGAGACCTTGCTGATGCAGTATAACTACCTTGTGTCTTGTTGCTGTGCTCAGTCTTGCCATGGTGTATGACTTTTGACAGTAAACTGTCTTCAGCAACCTCACCTTGTTAGCTGAGTTTGCCTGTTCCTCACCCAGTTTTATTCCTCCTACACAGCTGTTTCTGTTTCAGTTAATGATTGTGTTTCAACCTACATATTGAATTGATGAACATTAGCACCTGTTTGGTATAATTGTTTAATCATACACCTGACTATATGCCTACAAAATCCCTGACTTTGTGCAAGTGTACCTAGAAGAATTGATGCTGTTTTGAAGGCAAAGGGTGGTCACACCAAATATGGATTTGATTTAGATTTTTCTTCTGTTCACTCACTTTGCATTTAGTTAATTGATAAATATAATCTATTAACATGTCTATTTTTGAAAGCATTCTTACTTTACAGCATTTTTTCACACCTGCCTAAAACTTTTGCACAGTACTGATATATATATATATATATATATATATATATATATATATATATATATATATATATATATATATATATATATATATTTCTTTCAAACAAAACAAATTATTAAAACAGGATATGCTAATGAACTCACATTTACAAAGCTGTGAAACAAACAAGAATACCTGTTAGACACCCACGTGGGTTTGGTGTTAATGTGTGAAACATACAGCTAAGTTTCCTGCTTGTACTGGCCAACACTGATTCTGCTATTTAGAGTCTGAGAAAATTCTGCAATGCATTTTTGTAGTAGGAGAAAATTCTGCAATGCATTTTTGTAATAGGTGAACATTGTGCAATGCATTTTTGTAATAGGAGAACATTACCTCATTTATTTGAGAGGATCCTGTTTGTGGGGCAGTACCATGAGGAATCTGAATACTAGGGGTCCCTGTTCTCTTACTCATCAATACGCGGGTGCTGTAGTTGAATAAGAACACTAGGGGGCACCATATTCTGACAGAAGTTTTAGTTTAGTTTAGTTTACAGTACTTTATTCATGACATTTTTTTCAGATTTATAACAGTGACTTGGTGCCAGTTAAGCTGCTCAAAGGCAAATATATAGGTCTGTTAAATTCTCTTTACTGTAAAGTGTGTGAACATTTGTATTTGATACCATTTTTAATAGGACCGCTAAAATATGTATAAAAATAGATAAACAATAGCTTTAGAGATGATGAAAGTAGTTTGCTGAAAAGTGGAAATTGAAGGCAAAGAATTCTTCTCAGAGAATGTGAGAATTAACAATTTAAAAATCCAGAATTAATTAATCAGAATTACTATTAATATAAAACAAGTTACTTTGCTTCACATTACTATGTGCTGTTTTACTCTCATAATTAAATTAAGTGGTAAAATTGCCTGTTAATATAAGTAATTCCATAATGTAGTTACTGGTCTGGTTACAGAATTGAGGAGTAATGACATGTATTCAAAATTGTAATTACAGTGTAACTACAGTGTAGTTAATGTACCGTACCTGTATTTTGAAGTGTATCCCATATTTTTATCACTTAAAAATTAATTTTACAAGAAGGGGACATTTCACATGCCTGTTATTTTTACCTTTATTGGTAAAACTTTACATTAAGGTGCCGTTTATTAATGTTTTATAAATATGTAATAGATGCTTAATAAATATGTTACAGGGTGTTAATAACGTATTATAGATGATTTTTAACCATGCAATAGCCATATACGGAATTACAATTAAACATCCCAAAGTAGAATAGGTGGCTAAAAACTGTCCCCTTTATAAATCATGTATTCCGTCTATGGCTTTGACAGTCTATTGTTTTTTAATTGCCTTTTCAAAGGCTGGTGCCTGCTTGCCAGCTGTGCTGTTTTGGTCAGTCAATTAGCTTAGCAAGTGCAATAAAAATAAAACTTCGGGCAGCTGTGCCCTGTGCAGAAAGGCGACGTGGAGAAGATCTGTATTGATTGTGAACAGCCTTAGACTCAAGGTAATGGAATACCATTTTGTCGAAAAAAAATAAAAATAAATTAGACTTCTTTTGCTGTGCGCTTCTGTAAAACATTTTCTTCTAAGTTTATTTATCTACGTTGTTCAGTTGCTTTTGCGCATCTGATAATAATCCAATTGCTGTTGAAAAGTTAAAATGTATTGCTATCGTTTCAGTTTTATAAATATGTATGTTGCAAACCGATGTCTGTTCAGATGTTTATTTATTTACATTGTCTTGTTTTGATTTGTAAAATAAATGTTAATATACCGTATATATATATATATGCTTCGGTTGTTCAGATGTTTGTGACGTACTCATTAAAAAAAAAAACTAAATTACATCCGACTGTTTCTCCTTTCGTTATGCTATTTACAGTGTTTTGAATACAGCTGTCAGAAAGACTGCTGCGGGGCTTCTAGGTATGAGTATATCTCCGGTCCTTCTAGTGTTGAAGACAAATCACATTCTTTATTAGTTTTACTTTATTAAGCTGCAGATGACACTCAGATAGAGGAGAGTAAGATGGATCACATTTACATTCATGTTTTTTTAGTGACACACAGGGGCGTGCATCAGTCTTGACTGCCATCTACATTACCATGTTAATACAGGTGGGAATACTTCACCAGTGTTCATGCAATGCCTAGTTTATTCACATGAGTGAGAGCGGCCAAATAAGGCAGGGGATAATAATAGGGAATACATTTTAAAACCTTGGTTAGCAACCCTTTAAAGGGTCCGCCAGTGATAATGTTGCTCGTGGGTTGTAAAGTCTTCCATTGCCAGTTTAATCTTATGTTAACAGCTTAAAATCTATAGTTACTATACAGCAGTGTGGAAATTTATCAGAGAACCCCGTTGCTTCTGTAGTTTTGATTTGTTGTGCATATGAAATCAAACCACTGGAACTGAAAGCCCTGGAAAATTGTCAACATAGGCAAGTCATTGACTGTCTAATTATATTGATGACTTTAATATGCCACACATGCAATTCATTTCAAATAGGAAGAGAAAAAGAACACACAGCCACAAATGGTAAAATGCAGGAGGCTTTTTAGAGGTTGTTTAAGATACCTAATTAAAGCAGCCCCAAACGAATGTACAATGTGAGTGAGAGAATATAATTCTCAAGGAAGGTACACTGGCCTATACTAAAAATAATATAGAACAATTGATTAGATGCCCAGCATTTTCCCAGCGTTGAGTTTTGCATCTTCAGGGTGACTTGTTAACTAATGCAACATAATCCTTCACGACAGGAGCATTTTTTCGGCACTGGAATATAAGGGAAAAAAGAACAAATTAGTAGCATAATATATATATATATATATACAAAATACAAAACTACTTGAGTGTAATATAAGGAAAGAGAAAGTTAAAAGAGTACCATTAATAATTACATATTCTAAAATATTACCTAACAAAATGTTTGGAAGCATAATTCAGAAAAAAAAAAAAATATATATGTATATATTTCCTAAGGCGCTGCTTGTGGTTTTCAGAAGGAAAGCTGATATTATGGTCCAGACACAATAAAGGACATTAAAATCAGTAAGAGCACATGTAAAGCATGCAAATATATTTGAAAAGTGAAATTGCAAATACAGAAAATAAATATTCAGTCTTTAAAAAACCCATCATGCAATCACCTCTCAAACATGAGAAATAAAACAGCGAATGAACCAATAGCTCAGAACTTTACAAATAACAACCATAACATGATGACCTAAAACTTGTAGTTTTAGGAGAAAAAAAATGGAAATAATGTACAATATTGAAGAATAAAGGAAAATAAATGGATAAATAGACTAGATACTATGATGCCTGAAGGTTTAAATAGACAGGAACAGTAGATCGTTTTGTTACGTCATTAACTATGTAGTAAGTGACATCACAAGCACAGTAAAAGATTTTGATAGAAATAAGTGTGGTTACCCTGGCATCAAAAGTCTATAAGTACCTCCACAGTTTGTTTTCCATCACACTTTCCCTTGACAAAGGCGTGTTAAACATTGCGATGGGGCTGACCGTGATTAAGCAAACGGAAAACCTCTACGCAAACGCAGTGTCAGATAGCAATGATTTTAACAGAACCTTAACAGGCAATATCCCTGAAGACGGAGACGGCATCTCTTTAAAACAAAGCCAATCTTGGCCCTGCTTTAACTAGAAAAGTTAATTTCCAGCACGTCTGCTCTTCCACTCAATCACACGCTTGATCATTGCTTACCTCCCCTGCAGTTGAAATTACTCGTCTTGTTAGCAATACGTGCCAGGTGGATTTGATTTCCATTGACTTTCAGCACTTTAAATTTTTCAAAAGGTGGAATAAGTACCTCTTTTTCACTTTGATTATCTGAATATTCTTCAATTGGCACGCCGAGGCAGGTGTGTATTACAAACAAAGTTCCGTTTCCAAACTCTTTTGCTACATTTTTGTCTAGAGAGGTAGATGCAAACTGACCAAATCGTACAGTTGTACCTTCAAGAGCGGTAAACTGTCCTTGAACCCCTCTAAAAACGTCATAACATTGACCCTTCTTGGACCTCAGAGTTTTCAGGGCGTCTGTCAAATAAAAATGCAAGGACTTGAACGGAAAAGCTTTGTAATGTTTTCCTCCTTTTCTAACTTCTTCATTGAACGTGTTGTAAACGTCCATCGTATAAGCATAGATTGCCGTGGCTTGTTCCAAATTCAACATCCTCCTTTTTTCACCATTGACTTTTTTGCTGTTTCCCAGACGTTTTTAAAATTTGGGGTGTTTTGTAATTCTGATGGAAGATATTTTTCCTTAACAAGTTTTAACATTTTTCTTTCGCAACGGACATATTGATCATCAAGGGAATTTTCTGCGAGGTCCATCGGTATCGGAGCCTTAAAACATTGTATCTGAAAAAAAATATATATATAAGACATAAGTAGAAGAAACACAATTTGTTAATAACATACATAGCACGTAATTGACACATATTGTAATCTACAGAAATGTGATAAGCAGTGGTGCAGTCCGTAATGCCATTAAAATATTGATTTTCTTAAATAAGAATTGTTATATGAATTCCCATTGTAATTGTATACTGAACTTCTAGTAACACATATAGCCTAACAGGTAACCGAATAGGTAATTCTGAATCAGAAGCAGACTCATCTTCTTTTGAAGTCAGCTCCGCGGTTCTCTGTATGCTATCCTGGGAAGTGCTTCGTTTGTGTCTGTGTCCACAGTCCTAGTCGATGCTCTGTTGCTGTCGTCTTTCTCAGCATTTTTCGCCTTCTTAAAGAAGTAGTTCGTAACAGAAGAAGTTCCTAATGCTCTTTTCATTGCATCAAGAGGACTACTAACTGAATCACTGATGGGAGTCTTCTTTTCAGTGGTAGTTGGTGCATGCCATCTAAGTAGAGATGGTGAGCGCCCGCTATCTTTATAAATATATATTTTTTATTTTTTCCATTATATCTTCTCCCATTTCCCTGTACTTTTTATAAACTTAAATAGTTTCCTTTCTCTATTTGCTTTTCTCTTTCTACTTTTAAAATATAATTTACTGATGCTGCTATAATTTCTATGTCCCTTCTTATTTAATAAGCTTCTTTGCTGATTGTATTTATCGCATGCCATGAGTATATGTTTTACAGTTTCTTGCTCCCCACAGTTATTACATTTTTCATTCTCATGACTTCCAGTTCTGTATAAATGTATAAAATAATTTAAAAGGAAGAATTAACTGTACAAGACTCTACTGAAAAAAACAACTTTTGTTTTGTTGTAATGTTGACTCTTTCCCTTTAAGAACAAGCAAATTAACTAAATGTAATAACCCCCAATTAATTATATAAAAATATAATCAACTTTGTTTGAATACACACTGAGGAATGTGTCTTGCCACAACGCGTCTGTGCTTGCTTGTGTGTCTGCCGTTTTAAAAATAATTTAAAAGGAATAAATACATGATTACATTCTTAATATACTGTACAGTCACTATGTGGGGTGAGGGGTTGATTAAGCGATACTGCCCATCAATGATGGCTCTACCGTGTGATAGTTGACCACGATGAGCCGAAGGCGAGTGCGCTAACGAAAGTCAAGGTCAACTATCACACAGTAGAGCCATCATCGAGAGGGCACTATTATTCAACTTTCCGTGTCTGTTGTTGAAAATTGCTTGATGTCTGTGCGCCAGCCCAGCTGACAGGGCTGTGATTGGCTGGCTTGGCAGCTGCGGGTACAGGATTGGTTGCTTTCGTCTGTGCAAAGTATTGATTGGCTAGTTTTGGTGGATATCAAAATACACATTTTGACCAATTGTGTCTTTGTTTAGTATTTGCTGCCCAATAGACGTGAACTGAGTTTTCAATACGGCATGTTAAAAAGAAACAGCCGGCACTTGTGCAGATTGATTTTAAACTTAATTCACAGTTTGTGTTGAGATGTTCCAGCAGGCATCTACTGTCTATTAATACATTGGCAAGGACCGCCATCCTATTCATTTCAATGGGTTTGTGACGTCAGACCCGTGGCGATATCTAGTCGCAAACCCGATATCACCACGGTCATCGGGGTTATCACGCACATTTTCATTAAATATCTTTTAAAATTTACTTTTTGTCTTTTTTCGTTCAAAATGAATTCATAGCCATTGTATAATCGCAATATGGCATGACAGGGTGTGTGTTGTTGTGGGATATAGCCACTTCTCGGGTGGTTGAAAGCTCCCGAGGTGTGCTGATATCCCACATCAACACGTGCCATATTGCTTAATTACAGCCTGCTAAAGCAGGAAGCTGATTGGCTGACGTTACTGAATAATTTTTCTAATGTCAAATATTTCTGTAGGCAGCCTGTATCTGTACGTAAATTATCAGTCAGCTTAATTATGAAAGGCAAACAGGCCAATCCAGAAAAGAACATAGAAATATAACCTGTGGAAACTCCAGCAAGATCATGGCAGACAGGATGAGAATCGAGGGCACAAGGTTTTTCATCTCCGTTTTCCTCTTTCACCAACCGGGCAAATCCTTTCAACAGAACTTATTTAATTAGGGACAATAAAATAAAAAAGTTTAAACAAGACACAATTCATTTTACTCCTATGTTGCTCCATTGCTTATTTTCATGTTCTGTCTTGTTTGTAATTCATCACATTCTAGAGCTCACTTGCTCTAAAGTTTAAAGTGATTAATTCCCCTTTGATTCAAGTTGCAACCTGAGGTTGATATATATAAGGAAGCTTGCAATAAAGACGATTCAGTTTGTTTAAACAATAAAGATTTATTATTCATACATTTATCCAGCATGACAAAAGTTATTCATAACTTCTTGTTGTTGTTGTTGCAAACTTTCAGTCATGTTAATGCCGGTGATCTGCCTTGTACTTGTCTGTGGGACAATTACAAAAAAACCTGTAAAATCTAACCCTGTTCCACACCTCAATGTGCTTTACAATGCTTCCCTATGCTTTATCAGACCTCTCTGTGCTTTACAATGCTCACCTATGCTTTACCATACCTCTCTGTGCTTTACAATGCTTCCCTCTGCTTTACCATACCTCTCTGTGCTTTACTATGCTTCCCTATGCTTTACCACGCCTCTCTGTGCTTTACAATGCTTCCCTATGCTTTACCACATCTCTCTGTGTTTACAATGATTCCCTATGCTTTACAATAACTCTCTGTGCTTTACAATGCTTCTCTATCCTTTACCATACCTCTCTGTGCTTTACAATGCTTCCCTATGCTTTACCAGACCTCTCTGAGCTTTACAATGCTCCTCTATGCTTTACTATACCTCTCTGTCCTTTACAATGCCTCCCTGTGCTTTACCATACGTCTCTGTGCTGTACAATGCTTACCTATGCTTTACCATACCTCTTTGTGCTTTACAATGCCTCTCTATGCTTTACTAGACCTCTCTGTGCTTTACAATGCTTCTCTATGCTTTACTAGACCTCTCTGTGCTTTACAATGCTTCTCTATGCTTTACTATACCTCTCTGTGCTTTACAATGCTTCCCTGTGCTTTACCATACCTCTCTGTGCTTTATTGTATATTTTTCTCCTATTACAAAAATGAATTGCAGAATTTTCTCAGACCCTAAATAGCAGAATCAGTCCTGACCAGTACAAGCAGGAAACTTAACGGAAACTTAACCAAACCCATGTGGGTGTCTAACGTGTATGGTTGTTTTTTCACAGCTTTGTAACTGTGAGTTCATTAGCATATTCTGTTTTCATAATTGGTTTAGTTTGAAAATATACAGTATTTACTAAGTATGTTTATATTTAAAAAAAATAAATAAGCATACAAACATATTAAAAAAGAGGGTAAACTAACCCCTGTAAAAGTTCCCCATAGCAAAAGAAAAGCAAAGTGTAATAAAGTATAGAGAAAGCATGATACAGCATAGGTGTGGTAACGCATAGGGAAGCATTGTGAAGCACAGAGAGGAGTGGTAACGCATATGGAAGCATTGTAAAGCACAGAGAGGTGTAGTAACGCATAGGGAAGCATTGTAAAGCACAGAGAGGTGTGGTAACGCATAGGGAAGTATTGTAAAGCACAGAGAGGTTTGGTAACGCATAGGGAAGCATTGTAAAGCACAGAGAGGTCTGGTAAAGCATAGGGAAGCATTGTAAAGCACAGAGAGGTGTGGTAACGCATAGGGAAGCATTGTAAAGCACAGAGAGGTCTGGTAAAGCATAGGGAAGCATTGTAAAGCACAGAGAGGTGTGGTAACGCATAGGGAAGCATTGTAAAGCACAGAGAGGTGTGGTAACGCATAGGGAAGCATTGTAAAGCACAGAGAGGTCTGGTAAAGCATAGGGAAGCATTGTAAAGCACAGAGAGGTGTGGTAACGCATAGGGAAGCATTGTAAAGCACAGAGAGGTGTGGTAACGCATAGGGAAGCATTGTAAAGCACAGAGAGGTCTGGTAAAGCATAGGGAAGCATTTTAAAGCACAGAGAGGTGTGGTAACGCATATGGAAGCATTGTAAAGCACAGAGAGGTCTGGTAAAGCATACGGAAGCATTGTAAAGCACAGAGAGGTGTGGTAACGCATAGGGAAGCATTGTAAAGCACAGAGGTCTGGTAAAGCATAGGGAAGCATTGTAAAGCACAGAGAGGTGTGGTAACGCATAGGGAAGCATTGTAAAGCACAGAGAGGTCTGGTAAAGCATAGGGAAGCATTTTAAAGCACAGAGAGGTGTGGTAACGCATAGGGAAGCATTTTAAAGCACAGAGAGGTCTGGTAAAGCATAGGGAAGCATTTTAAAGCACAGAGAGGTGTGGTAACGCATAGGGAAGCATTGTAAAGCACAGAGAGGTGTGGTAACGCATAGGGAAGCATTGTAAAGCACAGAGAGGTATGGTAAAGCATAGGTAAGCATTGTAAAGGACAGAGAGCTCTGGTAAAGCACAGGGAGGCATTGTAAAGGACAGAGAGGTCTGATAAAGCATAGGGAAGCATTGTGAAGCATGGAGAGGTGTGGTAAAGCATGGTAAACTATGGTAAATGCAAGCATGAGATAAGCAATAGGAAAACTGTAAAGTTACCTTGCAGTTTACTGCGGCAAACTTTTATAAGGGCATTTACAGTATGGAAAGCAGATGCATCTTTAAAAACATGGTAAACTGTGGTAGCAGCATAACCAGAGGGAATACTGCAGAATTCATATAAGGATCTAGAAATGCCCTTACCTGAAAATTCAAATGCAGTAAACCAGTCTTTCACTCCAGCCGCATGACAATCGATGACTAAAGCACTGCTGCCCTTATATACCCTCCCAGCTCTGCACAGCAGCAGAGGGGGGCTTGCAAGTGTTTACAGCAGGCTTTAGCAGTTTGACAGGTAGCTACGTGTGGTTAAAACACTTCCTGTAGGCTTCAGTAGAAAATCAAAGATACTCTTTATACAGACTCAGAAGAACAGGGGTCTAGCTTGTGTTGGTTTGGGGGCGGGACATTTGTTATCTCTGTCTAAATAAAAATACATGTATATAACTTGTCTACTCTGTGCTTAAATAAATAATAAACATGTGCAGTAGTGTGCACATGTATTTGAACACCTCAAGATTTGTCATTTATTGTGCTTTGCACACAAAAACATTTATTCATACAGAAATCATTCATTTTTGCAAACTCATCTGACATGAGTCTGACAGTATCTTTAATGATCATATTTAGTCTGGCCACCTTTGACATCAATAACAGCTTGACATCTTTTTGGCATTGTGTCTGTGCACTTTCTCAAAATCTCTGTTGTAATTTGATGTTAGACCAGTTGGTGCTTTGAATTAGGCATCTTAAACAACCTCTAAAATTTCTCCTGCATTTTCCCATTTGTGGCTGTGTTCCTTTTCTCTTCCTATTTGAAATGATTTTCCTATGTTGACAGTTTTTCAGTTCCTGTGGTTGGATTTTATGATATTTTATAAGGGTTAGTTTACCATGGTTTGGTTTTTTAATATGCTTTACCATACCTCGCTGTGCTTTACAAAGCTAACCGATGCTTTCCCATGCTCTCACTGTGATTTATCACACATTGCTAAGCATTAGTATATTTTTAAAAGGGACACTTTGTTATTTCTGTCTTGTTATATATATATATATATATATATATATATATATATATATATATATATATATATATATATATATATATATATATAACATCTTTAAATTATATTAGAAAATTCACTAGATTTTTCTCACATTACAAAAAATGCATTGTAGAGTTTTCTCCCATTACAAAAATGCATTGTAGAATTCTTATATTACAAAAGTGCATTGTATATTTTTCTGAGAAACGAATTAGCAGAATCAGTCCTGACCAGTACAATGTGGAAACTTAACGATATGTTTTACACATTAACACCAAACCCACGTGGGTGTCTTATAACAGGTGTTTCTGTTTGTTTCACAGCTTTGTATATACAGTGGCTCTCAAAAGTATTCACCCCCCTTGGACTTTTCCACATTTTATTGTGTTACAACATGGAATCAAAATGGATTTAATTAGGAGTTTTTGCCACTGATCAACACAAATAATGTCAAAGTGAAAAATAAAATCTACAAATTGTTCTAAATTAATTACAAATACAAAACAGAAAATAATTGATTGCATAAGTATTCACCTCCTTGAGTCAATATTTGGTAGAGGCACCTTTGGCAGCAATTACAGCCATGAGTCTATTTAGATAAGTCTCTACCAGCTTTGCACATCTGGACGCTGCAATTTTTACCCATTCTTCTTTGCAAAATTGCTCAAGCTCTGTCAAGTTGGATGGGGACCTTTGGTGAACAGCAATTTTCAACTCTTTCCACAAATTATCAATTGGATTGAGGTCCGGGCTTTGACTGGGCCACTCAAGGATATTGACCTTTTTGTTTTTAAGCCACTCCAGTGTGGCTTTGGCTGTATGTTTGGGGCCATTGTCCTGCTGGAAAATGAATCTTCTCCCAAGTCCCAGGTCTCTTGCAGACTTCAGCAGGTTTTCCTCCAGGATTTCTCTGTACTTTGCTGCATCCATTTTGCCCTCTATCTTCACGAGCTTTCCAGGCCCTGACGCAGAGAACCATCCCCATAGCATGATGCTGCCACCACCATGCTTCACGGTAGGGATGGTGTTCTCAGGATGATGTGCGGTGTTAGGCTTGCGCCAAACATAGCGCTTAGCATTGAGGCCAAAAAGCTCTATTTTGGCCTCATCAGACCATAGAATCTTCTTCCACTTGGTCTCAGAGTCTCCCATGTGCCTTCTGGCAAACTCTAGCTGAGATTTGATGTGAGTTTTTTTCAAAATGGCTCTCTTTTTGCCACTCTCCCATAAAGGCCAGTTTTGTGAAGCACGCGGGCTATTGTTGCCGTATGCACAGTGTCTCCCAGCTCAGCCGTGGAAGACTGTAACTCCTTTAGAGTTGCCATAGGCCTCTTGGTGGCCTCCCTGACTAGTGCCCTTCTCGCCCGGATACTCTGTTTTTGAGGACGGCCTGTTCTAGACAGATTCACAGTTGTGCCATATTCTCTCCATTTCTTAATAATGGACTTTACTGTGCTCCGGGGGATATTCAATGCCTTGGAAGTGTTCTTATATCCTACCCCTGATTGGTGCTTTTGGAGAACCTTATTCCGGATTCCTTCGTCTTCATGATGGAGTTTTTGTTAGGAAATGTACTAACCAACTGTGGGACCTCCCAGAGACAGGTGTATTTAACCTGAAATCATGTGAAACACCTTAATTGCACACAGGTGGATTCCATTCAACTAATTATGTGACTTCTAAAGACAATTTGTTGCACCAGAGCTTATTTAGGTGTGTCATAGCAAAGGGGGTGAATACTTATGCAATCAATTACTTTCTGTTTTATATTTGTAATTACTTTAGAACAATTTGTAGATTTTATTTTTCACTTTGACATTATGGCCTTTTTGTGTTGATCAGTGGCAAAAACTCCTAATTAAATCCATTTTGATTCCATGTTGTAACACAATAAAATGTGGAAAAGTCCAAGGGGGGTGAATACTTTTGAGAGCCACTGTATGAGTACATTAGCATATCCTGTTTTCAAAAGTGTTTTGTTTGAAACCACTGCTTCATGGAAATAGCATTTATGCGTGAGCACTATGGCAATCCAAAAGGCATCATGGGATCAGTAGTCTCAAAACAACAGTAAAATACAGAACAGAGGTGCTAATCTGGATCATTAAAAAAGTTTAAAAAGTTTGAGAACCACTGGTTTAGGTGTAAGCTTAGGTGTAAGCTGCAAACCAAATTATCATTTAGAGATATCTCCAATTGCATTTTAAGATATCTTGAAATATTTAGAGATATCTGTAAAACATTTCAAGATTTCTCAAATTGAATTCGAGCTATCTTTAATTGTGCAGTTTTTAAGATATCTAAAATTAATTTAAATATATCTGTAAATCAATTTAAGATATCTAAAAATGAAATAAAGAGATCTCAAATTGATTTACAGATATCTTTAAATACTATGGAAACCATATGGATTGTGCTAGCATGGCACGCCGAACTGTCATTTAGAGATATCTTAAAATGAGGGTTTTAAAGATATCTCTAAATCATTTAAAGATATCTCTATATAACATCCTGTTCATTTAAAGATATCTGTAAATCATTTGAAGATATCTTCAAATAACGTCCTGTTTATTTAGAGATATCTGTAAATCATTTGGAGATATCTCTAAATAACTTCCTGTTCATTTGAAGATATCTTTAAATGGACAGGAAGTCCATTGAAAGCATAGAGCATTTTCACAGGAAGTCATTTTGAGATATCTCGAAATGGCTTCCTGTTCATTTGAAGATATCTTCAAATGATTTAGAGATATCTCTAAATGAACAGAAACTTATTTGAAGATATCTTCAAATGATTTAGAGATATCTTTAAATGAACAGGACGTTATTTAGAGATTTCTCTAAATGATTTAAAGATACCTCAAAAGTATTTAAAGATATCTCAAACACATTTAGAGATATCTTAAAACGATTTAAAGATATCTTAGAAACATTTAGAGATATCTTAAAATGATTTAAAGATATCTAAAAATGTATTTTATATATCTAATTTAGAGCTCCATTTAAAGATATCTGTAAATCATTTTGAGATATCTCTGAATGTATTTTAGATATCTTAAAATGATTTAGAGATATCTGGAAATGATTTAGAGATATCTTCAAATATTTAGAGATATCTAAAAATGAATTTGAGATATCTCTAAATGATAATTTGGCTTGCTCTCTGGCAGCGGCTGCAATCTCTGTGACAGCGACTCAATGACCACCTGGATGACCTCATCCCACTCCCTTGGTGAGCACCACGGCTTCTCCTGGCGCCACACCCCCAGCTGTGCTCTCTCTCACTCGTCCGGTGCAGGGCTCTCTGATTCGACAGGTGGTAGGAAGACAAATAGGAAAGAAAGAGCTGCTGAATTTAAAGGTGTATCTCCCTGCCTGCGCTTTTGGTCTCCATTTTGTCATGTGTTTTTAAACTAGTATTTTAAAGGCATTGGGGTTTTAGAGGAGTGCTGGATACGGGATGTATTGGTTTTATTGCTGTTTTTTTTTTGAGCCCCGTCTCTGTGCAGGTATTGAGCCGCACTGCCCTTTAGTTTTAAATTGTAATTCTGTGTTTAGTTATTGTTTTAATTAACGAGCAGTACAAACCGCTTGCCGTGAATGTGTATTCGAGATCTGCCCTGTTTGTTAAGTATAGTTACCACCTGTATTTAATAAAACGATGTTCACTGCCCGACATAGTTGTCTAGTTCATATTTTCCTTCTTGCATTCTGCCTGGCTGATCCCACCCTGATCAGAAAGAACGAGTGCCCCGCCCGGGTGCTACGTATATTCACCAGCAATCTGCCACATAAATTCAAGTGATTTTTTTTTAAACAAATATAATAATTGATTCTGCATAATGCTATTGACATATCCAAATTCGATCATGATTTCATATTATTTCATCAACAGTATACCACAAATACATACAATAGAAACTATCAACAATATATATGCATGTTAAAGTTATGTGTGCAAAAGCATGTATGTTCAAAGAAAGTGTCAACTAGATTTTTTTCACATTAAAAATGTGTTTGTTACACATAACTAAAATTAATTTAATTGCGAGTTATCTGCCAGAAGGAGCCCTCCAGGACACAGCAGCACCTGAACAGCTGTCATCCCAGATAATATTGGAACTACAAATTTCCAAAGGGCCTGGACCGTGAGGCATTCCCAAAACATATGAAGATAGGTGCCAACTACACCCTGGGTGCACCCCAGGCAGAGGGGGTCTTCCACAATTCTCATTTGGTATTTTCTATGTGGGCTCGCATAAGCTCTATGGGCAAATTTAAAATGTTAATTTTAAATTAATTGTTAATTTAATTGGTGTGCCAAATTTTTGGAAGATGTAAAAATATTTTCCCAGATTTTGCTCCTAGTCCGGAGTAAAATCAACTGTCTAATTCTCAGTTCCACATGCTGATGATCGGTAGGGGGTCAGTTTTATGAATAACAAAATGGTTATATAGTGCGGAGACCAAACCCTTATTTGGGCGCATCGGGGAAAAGAACTGAGCCAGAGGGTGAGTGAGCAAAGCTGAGTTCCAAGGGACACTGTAATCCCGAAGGGATGAGCGCAGCCCGAAATACTAAAAGAGCGAGAATCCAGGGAGTGAGTACGTCTCTTGAAGGTCCTGGAATGTGCGTAGGCCAGTCATTGAAAATGTCATTTAAAACATAGATATTTTTGTTAGTCCATGGTGGGTAGACGAAGGGTTGAGAGCCTGTTAGCAGAAATAGCTGTTCCAGATAGGGGAAAGTTTATGTAATTTAGTATTAACGCAGAGAAAGTTATTGACCTTTCTCCATGTACCTCTGCCAAGAGTGAACTGTGAGGATCTGACCAACCCCATCTGTATACAGGCAGTGGATTATTATACAGAGTGCAGATCATGTCAACAAATGAACGGCCAAACCCAAAACGATCAACAGCCGCCCACAAGTAATTCCATTCTACTCTATCAAAGGCCTTCTCTGCATCCAAAGAGAAAACCACACAAGACACCGGTTGTTAGGAAGTCGATTCAATTATATGCAAGAGACGGCGCATATTGTCGGAAGCTAGCCGGCCCTTCATAAAGCCTGTCTCATCCTGATGAAAGGCCCCGCCGGTGGCTGGGTTGGCCAGAGACCCGGCGTGCCCAAACCCTCAGTGCAGGGTGACAGAAACGCACCTCAAGTGGGCGTATGCAGCGGTGGATGGGGTACTGCACGAGGCCCCGCTCCCTGAGCCAGTGGCCGTGGAGCTCCTGTCCAGCACGCTTCTTCAGATCTCCTGTCTCCAAGGACAAGCTCTGGCCGGAGCCTGGCTAGCTTGATTGTGGCTCACAGGCAGCTGTGGTTGTCGCAAGCCAGGATCCCTAATGTAGATAAGGCTACGCTGCTAGACGCGCCTATATCCCCGAGACACACCTTTGGGCCAGCTGTGGAGGAGATCATGCAGTGATCCCACCGGGAAGGCGAGGCATCCAGTGGTATGGCGGCCATGTTGGATAACCTAATTAACACACAAATGTCTTCTTCTCCAAAACCGCTAGTCTAATCATAGCAAAACTTGGCATATTTTAAAGGGTGGTAAAATGAAGTTGCTATAGTAAAAAAAAAACATGGCTGCTGTTAGGCCAATCAAATTTCAGCATTGCTCTAGTTGCATAAATTGGGCATAAAATGAACACATAAAAGGAGGCCTATGGGAAATAATGTACCTTGATATTGACCTTGACCTTTGACCTCTCATTAAGGTCAAATGTAAAACTAGCTTATACCTCATTACAGAGTGTAGATATAGTCATGGTTACTATGGAACACATATAGGAACACATATATGCTTTATTCAAAAATGACATTGATCATGACCTTTGACCTCTACTTAAGGCCAAATGTAAAACTAGCTCGTAACTCCTTACAGAGTGCTAATAGGGTCATCGTTACTATGGAACACAGATATGAACCCAGATATGCTCTATCCAAAAATTACTTTCCCTGTGACCTTTGACCTCTCCTTAAAAAACTAGCTTGGAACTGCTTAGAGAGTGAAAGTAGAGTCCTGTTTACTATGGAACTGTGGCAGGGTGCCCCACCCCTGTGCTGATTTTGTTTTTTGTTGTTGTATGTAGTGTGTTAATGTTGATGTATATGTACTGGTGCACAGGATATAATGTGGGGCTATGTAGCACGAGTGATGTAAAATGTATATTTGTATTTAGACACGAGGATGGCACAATCACTCCACATGCAGACTAAAGTGGGTATTAGTATGGAAGCACGGAGAGTACATCTAGTTCACATACAGATGAACCGAGATTCAAATTGTGTTTATTATTAAACAGTGCCACAGCACATTCATCAGTCACTCGCAGTATTTGTGTGATCTTCTGGGTCTGACATCACCGCATCATAACAACATGAGAACATAAGAAAGTTTACAAACGAGAGGAGGCCATTCGGCCCATCTTGCTCGTTTGGTTGTTAGTAGCTTATTGATCCCAGAATCTCATCAAGCAGCTTCTTGAAGGATTCCAGGGTGTCAGCTTCAACAACATTACTGGGGAGTTGGTTCCAGACTCCCACAATTCTCTGTGTAAAAAAGTGCCTCCTATTTTCTGTTCTCAATCTAATCGCCATTTGTGACCCCTGGTCCTTGTTTCTTTTTTCAGGTCGAAAAAGTCCCTTGGGTCGGCCAGCTTGCCACAGAAACACAGACAGGAACAAGAATGCCTTGGAAGCCATCAAGTTGCTTGCAACTTCTAGTTATTATTATTATTATTATTATTATTATTATTATTATTATTATTATTATTATTATTATTAGTGTTCTGGCATTTTCACATTGTCTGTGGGTAATGATAATGATTAGAATAATTAATTAAAAAATTTTCTGTAATTTGACATTGCTGCCCTATTATCACCACTCAATAGCCAGAATCCATTAATTTTCTTTTAATAATGTGCAATATTTATTTTCACAATAACATTCCTGGATATGAAAATATAATGCTATTGTAGGATACGTGTTTAGTGAGTATAAGTATAAGTGATAGTATATACATAGTAAATAGTAAAAAATACACTATGCATTTTTTATGACATACTGCATTTTCAACCTTTATTTATTTATTGATATTCATAGTGATCAGTACTGATTTATATCATTACCCTGACCCCAGATCAGTAAACACACACACACACACACACACACACTGCTACCCTGAGCCCAGATCAGTAAACACACACTACTACCCTGAGCCCAGATCAGTAAACACACACACACACACTGCTACCCTGAGCCC
>CM060284.1:2056296-2236296 GCA_030684275.1 Acipenser oxyrinchus oxyrinchus | reverse complement strand
CACACACACAGACACTGCTACCCTGAGCCTAGATCAGCACACACACACACACACACACAGACACTGCTACCCTGAGCCCAGATCAGCACACACACACACACACACACACACACACACACACACTGCAATCCTGACCCCAGATCAGTAAACACACACACACACACACACACACACACACACACACACACACACACGCACACCACAATACACCAAATTATACACTAACATGTAGTGAAGCTTTGACTTGTAGTCTAACCCAGCTAACAGGACTAAGTGGGTCTATCTAGAATAGAGAGGCATGCAGCTTTCACACAACAAAGACTCCCTGAAGTTACTTTAAGCAATCAGCCCATAAAGAGCAGCATTAAACAGTTAAAAATCTCTTATAGAGCAATTAGCTTAACATGACATTTCAAATCTGTAATGATGTTTGCAACCACTCTGAGTTGGTCTGAGGGCTGTTTCTTAACAATGAAGGGGCAGGTTGATGGAATGGATAGGAAGAGCCCTACCCCTGACCTGGGTTACATCTTTATAAAGTTCATGGCATTCAAAACAGCAAGAGGGTAATACAAGAAACAATATTTAAAAGCCTGTTTAAAATTGATGATTTGAATAGCAGTATATTAATGACAGCTTGTTATTCAAATTCTTTTTTTTGTGATCAAATGTTTTATTAGGGAATCAAGAGAACAACACAAACATTACAGTAACAGTTCCCTTTTTTTATTTTCACCACCTCTCCCCTCGGGTGTCAGCCCCCACGAAGGACCTCACAAACCCAATTCAGTTAGAGATAGATTCATCAGAAATCTAACAGAGTCTGCAGCTGATCTCCAGGCCCCCACCTCCAGTGCCGTGGACCCGAGCAGTGGTAAGTTCCATATAAATGATATTGAGAAAGGCAAGGGTCCACTGACGATAGGGGAGGGAATGTGGAGGCTACCAGCAAAGAGCTATCCTCCTTTTGCTGCAATGATCAGGGAATGAATCATCATTCAACAGTAAGCATCAAATCGTAATTAAATGAGAGATTATGGGGCCAAAGCGGAGTTTACATTGCTTGAGAGGAACACCAGAATAAACCAGGTCTTGAAGTCTGTGGAGATACTAGGTTTTCCACTAATGGTCGCCATGAGACAGGAGCATTAGAATCAAGCCAGGCAGCACACACAACCAAAAATAGTATTTAAAGTTTGGTGAGGACAGTCCCCCAGTGGATTTCTCACACGGCAGGGTAGAGCATTTGACACGTGGCCTTCCTCTCCATATAAATTTAGAGATCATGAAGTGCAATTTATCCCAATATCCAGTAGGAGGACAAAGTGGAAGCATAGAGCTACAAAAATTAATGCGTGGAAGTACATTCATTTTTATTGTGGAGATGCGGGCTTGAAGCGAGACAGGGAGATGCAGCCATCTGTTCAAATCGGCCTTCATCTCTTTGAAAGTCTTATTAAAATTAGTTAGTGCGGTGGAGTGTAAAAAGGGGAAGATTTCTACACCAAGATATTTACAATGTTTAACGAAAGGAACAAAATTTAGAGTTTACTTGTTCAGGGCCGGACAATGTATCCCCCTGAGTGGATTTGATAGACAGAATGTCTATGAAATGTTCATTGCTGCGGAGTCTCAAGGCTAGGAGGTGACTAGCCCTGCTACCATTAAAGTAGTAATGTTGTCTAGCCCTATGAATAAGAAATTCTGCGCTCTGCCTAATTAGGAGATTGGGTTCTTTTTTAATAAGATCTAATTCCAGATGATAGGTTTCAGGGAAAACATTTTGTAGTGTATGTTCTAAAATAGCTTATTTGGTTTCCAGTTCTTTATTTTTACTGAGTCATGATTTGTTGAGATTAGAGGCGAATAAAATCCCATAAAATGTGGGGATCATCTGCCAAGCCACAGTTAAAAACGAGAAACTCACCCAGATTAACTGTAATGTTATTTGAATTGGTTCGTTCTGTAATAGAGTGGTATTGAAGCGTCATCGTCTGGCTTGACTGGGAGTGTCAGTGAGCACAAATGTGCAAATATTATCATGATGGTCTGACAACGACATGGGGAGTATTTCGGCATTATGTACTTCAGGGAAAAGAGATTTTGATGCAAAAATTAAGTCGATCCTAGAGAAGGATTTATGTCTAATCGAGAAAAAAGTGAATTCTTTAATTGAAGGGTGTGACAGGGATGGCTGAGTAGTGATGTCAGGCCAGAAGCAGATACTGCACAGACAGGCAAGTCAGGTGCAAAGCGCATTGTGGCACTATTTTTATTAACCAGAAACAAAATAAATAGGTTGAACAAAAACACTGCTCACAGTGCGAAATAAAAATAATCACAAACTCAAAACACAAACAAACCCGAGGTCAGGCTGGGCAGTTGCCTTCACTGTTCCTAGATTTTTAGTTTAGTTTTCACTCGCTTTTCTCTCTTCTCTCATACACCCAAGTTCCTCCTCCGAACACCCACCCAGAGCTCAGAAAGCTGCAGGCTTTTATACAGGTGACCATCTCCTGATTAGCAACAAATTCATCAATGAATTAACTCGGGAGATGGTCACCTTCTGCACAAGGTTTTTTTTAAAAACAAACACACAGTACCAAACAGTAACAGTAAAAAATACATTCACTCATTCCCACAAGCATAGACAAAACATATATACAAGCAGGGCATTGACCTCATTTTTATAAATAAATACATCTTAATAATAATAATAATAATAAAACAAAACAAATACATTTTATTTTAGCAGGGCTTTGCCCTGCCCCCTTTTAAACAAACATTGACTACAGCTAAATCAGAGGTGAGTCGCTGCAGAGCTGTAGAAGCGATTTGCTGTGTATTGCAATGGTGCCGCCTCGATCTGTCAACAGCGGTATTCATCACCACGCTCATGTTAGCACCGAGGATTAAACTCAAATCTGATAGCTCTAATAGCACTTTGGTCAATGAATTAAAGAATTCTAAATCAAATGTCGTTACACATAGACTGAGACAAAGGTGATTTTTACCCGAAATAATAGTTTTTATACAGACCACTCGCACATCTTGATCCCCCATCTGAGCCCAAAATAGTAATCTGAAAACTGCATCACAATACAATCAGAGCACCTTTCATTTTGTTTTCTGCCAGGGCAGGGTCCGCCACACAATAGTACTTTTTAGCCAGCCTGGGGATGTCTTGTTGTTTCAAGTGAGACTCCTGAATCATGGCAACATCTATCTTCTACCTACACAATAAATCAAGGCAAACCACACTCTTATTAGGAGAATTTAAACCTGGCACATTCTAAGATAACATCAACATATTAGTCATAGGAGTCAAAGATAAGCTCACAATGTCGTTGCTGTACTGCAAGTTCGATACAAAAACACTGATGTTTTAAAATCCCCTCAACTTAGCTAAATTGAATCATTTTGAAATCTCCTTTGATGGGAATCTTTTGACTCCCTAATACTGTGAAAATGTGGGAATCACTCTGGATCCAGAATGATGTTTGGACACCCACATGAGCTCAGTTATAAAGGCTCATTGTATCATTTGAGGAACATCGCCTGATTGAGACCCATTCTATCTGATAAAGATGCTGAGATGCTGGTTCATGCCTTCGTTATTTCTCGGCTAGATTATTGTAATGCTTTGTTTCCTGGCCTTCTGGATTCTGAACTGCGTCGACTCCAACTGGTTCAAAATACTGCAGCCAGAGTGCTGACTGCACTCACTGTTCAAACACAATATTCCAGTTCTAAAATCACTACATTGGCTCCCTGTCAAGACCAGGATTCATTTGAAAACTCTCATAATTACTTATAAGGCCCTTCATGGTTTAGAGTTTTCATATTTGCAGGTACTGATGGTACCGTATGCCCAGAGTCATACCCGAGATCAGCAAATTTGGCCTGGTTGCTCCGAGAAGTCGGCTGAAATTTAGTTGCTCTGCTCCCTGCCTTTGGGTCTCTAAGCTGGCACAGTTTAAATCACATTTGAAAACAGATCTGTTTGAATTGCTTATTGTTGAGCTGGATTGCTGGGCCGTTGACTTTCTTTTTCTTTTTTGCCTAGATCAGCACACACACACACACACACACAGACACTGCTACCCTGAGCCCAGATCAGCACACACACACACACACACACACACACACACACACACACACACACACTGCAATCCTGACCCCAGATCAGTAAACACACACACACACACACACACACACACACACACACACTGCTACCCTGAGCCCAGATCAGTAAACACACACACACACAGACACTGCAATCCTGACCCCAGATCAGTAAACACACACACACACACACACACACACACACACACACTGCTACCCTGAGCCCAGATCAGTAAAGACATACACACACACACACACTGCAATCCTGACACCAGATCAGTAAACACACACACACACACACAGACACTGCTACCCTGAGCCCAGATCAGCACACACACACACACACACACACACACACACACACACACACACACACACACACACACTGCTACCCCGACCCCAGATCAGTACACACACACACACACACACACACACACACACACACACACACACACTGCTACCCTGAGCCCAGATCAGTAAACACACACACACACACACACACTGCAATCCTGACCCCAGATCAGTAAACACACACACACACACACAGACACTGCTACCCTGAGCCCAGATCAGCACACACACACACACACACACACACACACACACACACACACACACACACACACACACACACACACACTGCTACCCTGAGCCCAGATCAGTAAACACACACACACACACACACACACACACACACACACACACACACACTGCTACCCTGAGCCCAGATCAGTAAACACACACACACACACACACACTGCAATCCTGACCCCAGATCAGTAAACACACACACACACACACACAGACACTGCAATCCTGACCGCAGATCAGTAAACACACACACACACACACAGACACTGCAATCCTGACCCCAGATCAGTAAACACACACACACACAGACACTGCTACCCTGAGCCCAGATCAGTAAACACACACACACACACATAGACACTGCAATCCTCACCCCAGATCAGTAAACACACACACACGCAGACACTGGAGGAAGCAGCCTGTTTTAACTTCAGTAAATAAACAAACATCCATTAATCAAAGTTTCCAGTAGACAAAGACAGGGGCACTTTGACATTATGTTGCACTGTCAAATCCATATCACTTTTAAATACAAGCAGTACATAATATTGTAAGAAAGATTTTTTTTCATGAACTCTATAATGGATGTTCTTAAATACACAGTAATTAGAGACTCAATGTGAAGTGTCACCACAGTCAGAACATGCAGATATATAACAAGTGAAGGCAAGCACATATTTCAGAGATTTTATTTGTAATTTCAAATGCATAAGTACATTTATAAATATTCTTACAAAGCCCAATGAGATTCCCCTTGAAGGACAGTAAAATTGCTCTTCTGTAGCTCCCTTGAAGATTCACAGCAATAGCAAAGCAGAACAGCACACCACAATACACCAAATTATACACTAACATGTAGTGAAGCTTTGACTTGTAGTCTAACCCAGCTAACAGGACTAAGTGGGTCTATCTAGAATAGAGAGGCATGCAGCTTTCACACAACAAAGACTCCCTGAAGTTACTTTAAGCAATCAGCCCATAAAGAGCAGCATTAAACAGTTAAAAATCTCTTATAGAGCAATTAGCTTAACATGACATTTCAAATCTGTAATGATGTTTGCAACCACTCTGAGTTGGTCTGAGGGCTGTTTCTTAACAATGAAGGGGCAGGTTGATGGAATGGATAGGAAGAGCCCTACCCCTGACCTGGGTTACATCTTTATAAAGTTCATGGCATTCAAAACAGCAAGAGGGTAATACAAGAAACAATATTTAAAAGCCTGTTTAAAATTGATGATTTGAATAGCAGTATATTAATGACAGCTTGTTATTCAAATTCTTTTTTTTGTGATCAAATGTTTTATTAGGGAATCAAGAGAACAACACAAACATTACAGTAACAGTTCCCTTTTTTTTTATTTTCACCACCTCTCCCCCTCGGGTGTCAGCCCCCACGAAGGACCTCACAAACCCAATTCAGTTAGAGATAGATTCATCAGAAATCTAACAGAGTCTGCAGCTGATCTCCAGGCCCCCACCTCCAGTGCCGTGGACCCGAGCAGTGGTAAGTTCCATATAAATGATATTGAGAAAGGCAAGGGTCCACTGACGATAGGGGAGGGAATGTGGAGGCTACCAGCAAAGAGCTATCCTCCTTTTGCTGCAATGATCAGGGAATGAATCATCATTCAACAGTAAGCATCAAATCGTAATTAAATGAGAGATTATGGGGCCAAAGCGGAGTTTACATTGCTTGAGAGGAACACCAGAATAAACCAGGTCTTGAAGTCTGTGGAGATACTAGGTTTTCCACTAATGGTCGCCATGAGACAGGAGCATTAGAATCAAGCCAGGCAGCACACACAACCAAAAATAGTATTTAAAGTTTGGTGAGGACAGTCCCCCAGTGGATTTCTCACACGGCAGGGTAGAGCATTTGACACGTGGCCTTCCTCTCCATATAAATTTAGAGATCATGAAGTGCAATTTATCCCAATATCCAGTAGGAGGACAAAGTGGAAGCATAGAGCTACAAAAATTAATGCGTGGAAGTACATTCATTTTTATTGTGGAGATGTGGGCTTGAAGCGAGACAGGGAGATGCAGCCATCTGTTCAAATCGGCCTTCATCTCTTTGAAAGTCTTATTAAAATTAGTTAGTGCGGTGGAGTGTAAAAAGGGGAAGATTTCTACACCAAGATATTTACAATGTTTAACGAAAGGAACAAAATTTAGAGTTTACTTGTTCAGGGCCGGACAATGTATCCCCCTGAGTGGATTTGATAGATAGAATGTTTATGAAATGTTCATTGCTGCGGAGTCTCAAGGCTAGGAGGTGACTAGCCCTGCTACCATTAAAGTAGTAATGTTGTCTAGCCCTATGAATAAGAAATTCTGCGCTCTGCCTAATTAGGAGATTGGGTTCTTTTTTAATAAGATCTAATTCCAGATGATAGGTTTCAGGGAAAACATTTTGTAGTGTATGTTCTAAAATAGCTTGTTTGGTTTCCAGTTCTTTATTTTTACTGAGTCATGATTTGTTGAGATTAGAGGCGAATAAAATCCCATAAAATGTGGGGATCATCTGCCAAGCCACAGTTAAAAACGAGAAACTCACCCAGATTAACTGTAATGTTATTTGAATTGGTTCGTTCTGTAATAGAGTGGTATTGAAGCGTCATCGTCTGGCTTGACTGGGAGTGTCAGTGAGCACAAATGTGCAAATATTATCATGATGGTCTGACAACGACATGGGGAGTATTTCGGCATTATGTACTTCAGGGAAAAGAGATTTTGATGCAAAAATTAAGTCAATCCTAGAGAAGGATTTATGTCTAATCGAGAAAAAAGTGAATTCTTTAATTGAAGGGTGTGACAGGGATGGCTGAGTAGTGATGTCAGGCCAGAAGCAGATACTGCACAGACAGGCAAGTCAGGTGCAAAGCGCATTGTGGCACTATTTTTATTAACCAGAAACAAAATAAATAGGTTGAACAAAAACACTGCTCACAGTGCGAAATAAAAATAATCACAAACTCAAAACACAAACAAACCCGAGGTCAGGCTGGGCAGTTGCCTTCACTGTTCCTAGATTTTTAGTTTAGTTTTCACTCGCTTTTTCTCTCTTCTCTCATACACCCAAGTTCCTCCTCCGAACACCCACCCAGAGCTCAGAAAGCTGCAGGCTTTTATACAGGTGACCATCTCCTGATTAGCAACAAATTCATCAATGAATTAACTTGGGAGATGGTCACCTTCTGCACAAGGTTTTTTTTAAAAACAAACACACAGTACCAAACAGTAACAGTAAAAAATACATTCACTCATTCCCACAAGCATAGACAAAACATATATACAAGCAGGGCATTGACCTCATTTTTATAAATAAATACATCTTAATAATAATAATAATAATAAAACAAAACAAATACATTTTATTTTAGCAGGGCTTTGCCCTGCCCCCTTTTAAACAAACATTGACTACAGCTAAATCAGAGGTGAGTCGCTGCAGAGCTGTAGAAGCGATTTGCTGTGTATATCAATGGTGCCGCCTTGATCTGTCAACAGCAGTATTCATCACCACGCTCATGTCAGCACCGAGGATTAAACTGAAATCTGATAGCTCTAATAGTACTTTGGTCAATGAATTAAAGAATTCTAAATCAAATGTCGTTACACATAGACTGAGACAAAGATGATTTTTACCCGAAATAATAGTTTTTAAACAGACCACTCGCACATCTCGATCCCCCATCTGAGCCCAAAATAGTAATCTGAAAACTGCATCACAATACAATCAGAGCACCTTTCATTTTGTTTTCTGCCAGGGCAGGGTCCGCCACACAATAGTACTTTTTAGCCAGCCTGGGGATGTCTTGTTGTTTCAAGTGAGACTCCTGAATCATGGCAACGTCTATCTTCTACCTACACAATAAATCAAGGCAAACCACATTCTTATTAGGAGAATTTAAACCTGGCACATTCTAAGATAACATCAAAATATTAGTCATATGAGTCAAAGATAAGCTCACAATGTCGTTGCTGTACTGCAAGTTCGATACAAAAACACTGATGTTTTAAAATCCCCTCAACTTAGCTAAATTGAATCATTTTGAAATCTCCTTTGATGGGAATCTTTTGACTCCCTAATACTGTGAAAATGTGGGAATCGCTCTGGATCCAGAATGATGTTTGGACACCCACATGAGCTCAGTTATAAAGGCTCATTGTATCATTTGAGGAACATCGCCTGATTGAGACCCATTCCATCTGATAAAGATGCTGAGATGCTGGTTCGTGCCTTCGTTATTTCTCGGCTAGATTATTGTAATGCTTTGTTTCCTGGCCTTCTGGATTCTGAACTGCGTCGACTCCAACTGGTTCAAAATGCTGCAGCCAGAGTGCTGACTGCACTCACCGTTCAAACACAATACTCCAGTTCTAAAATCACTACATTGGCTCCCTGTCAAGACCAGGATTCATTTGAAAACTCTCATTATTACTTATAAGGCCCTTCATGGCTTAGAGTTTTCATATTTGCAGGAACTGTTGGTACTGTATGCCCAGAGTCATACCCGAGATCAGCAAATTTGGCCTGGTTGCTCCGAGAAGTCGGCTGAAATTTAGTTGCTCTGCTCCCTGCCTTTGGGTCTCTATGCTGGCACAGTTTAAATCACATTTAAAAACAGATCTGTTTGAATTGCTTATTGTTGAGCTGGATTGCTGGGCCGTTGACTTTCTTTTTCTTTTTTGGTTTTCTTTTTCTGGGATGCTTCTCATGAAGAGCACTATATAAAAGAATATTGCATTGTATTTTATCTCTGACTTCCACACACACAGAAAAGGGGCAGCACACCTATTGGAGAGGCTAACCACAGGAATGCTTGTACAGTAAAAACACATTTTAAACAGTACATTTAAGTAGGTGGAAACCCAGCTAACTGGTCATGCCTATATGAGGGCGTGGCTTAACCCTACTAGATAGAATCAGTCTTGTCTCTGGAGTTCATGATTTGTTTCTAATACCAACAGAGAGGGTTTTACTCATTGATGCATCATTGTGGAAGATATTTGGGAGCCGCTACCTGCTGACAACATCCTAACATTGTGGTAAGAGAGAATGTGTCTCTTATATATAATGCTTTGTGCAAAATTCTTAAAATAAATCTAAAGGCATAGAGATCTCTAAAGGTGTCCCAAATATTTAGCAATTTCTTTAAAATTTCTCTGCATCTTAAATGTATGTTACTTGAATAATGTTGGTTGTGATTTGCCTGCATCACCAGGACTGCTTCATCTCTATTTCCAGAATGAGTTTTAGGGACTACAGAAAAAAGCGAGCTATTCCAATCAGTGTGACATTTCAATAAGGAGAAACTAATTGGTAACCAAGGGCTTACTTTATAAAAAGCAACCATGTACAAATCACCAATATAAAAAAGTCAAAACAATGAAAAATCCAACACAGTAAAATGAACTTGTCACTATGCCCCTTTGGCAAAGTGGCTGCTGAGTGAGAACAGGTGCAGAGGTGATGCAGTGCAGGAATAATCACACACCAGGAAACTGTAATCCGTTTGGAAAAGGGGTTTCTTTTATTTGTAAACTCCCGGTCTGGTGACCAAACAATAAACCTCTGGCAATACACACCAATGTGTAAAGCACGGAGATAACAATAACAATGGATTGCAGCCAAAACAATAAACACACGTTATCTGCCCCACAATAAATACTGGACATGGTCACCAGTGCGGGTGTGTGCAGCAGTGCTCGTGGTGGTTGATAACAATTTATTTAGTGACTGTGGTGTAATGTAATTCATCCAGAAAACTCTACTTTCGCTGCTTACTGCCCTAACAGGCCGGGAGGGAGATTTACAACCAAGATTCATTATATTTCTGTCACAGACCCACTCAATAGTGTTATACTGCAATGAGATCTTGTATGGGTGCTGTTCATCTTTCATCTTTCTCTCACCAGATACTCTTGGCCAGTGAAACCCAGTTCCTTGTTGGTGCATTCAATGCACAATGAATTCTTTCTACACAAACTCTACCATGGTCCCCAACCACACCACAGCTCTTAGTACCGGATTTGACTTGGAATGTAGAGATAATCCAGCTGGGTTTGCATTCTGGTTAGCTGTGAAGATTCTAACTGCTATTCTGGGATTGCCAGCCAATGTGACAGTGCTGTGGATTTTACTGAGGAGAAAAACTGCCATCTTATCTTCTGAGGTGTTCATAATGAACCTGGCTGTCATGGATACTTTGTGTTGCCTCAATACACCCCTTGCTATATATAATTACTACTTTCTAAAGAATATAATTGCTTACTCAGTAGTATTTGTTATACTTAATTTGAATGTGATCGGGGGTCCTCTGTTCCTTTGTTGTATCTGTGTGGAGCGTTACATGGCCGTGGTGCATCCAGTCACCTACCTGGGGCTCAAGTCGCTCAACTATAGAGTGGTGTGCTCTGCTGTGGCATGGGTTATTATTTTCCCCTTCTCCTTCTACCTAAGTATAACAGCCTTTGAATCCCCTGTATATGTAATCTTAGGTTTCATCTTTGCCTTGTTTATTGTCATGGTGTTCTGTAACATCTCCATCCTGAGGGTCCTAAGGAAGTCTGCACCGGGGAGAGACGAGATCCATCCCATGAAGAAGAAAGCCTTGCAGATGGTTTTTACCATTTTAATGATTGTGTTATTTTCCTATTTCCCAGTAGTAGCTATCTTCCCATTTAAATCATATTTCAATCCTATGACATTTCAATGTTATATAAGTCCAGTATGCTATAGCTTTATTATGCCCAGGAGCTTCATACAGCCTTTGCTCTACCTGTCTAATGTGGGTGCATTCTCTTGTGTGCAGTTTCCATGCAATGGGGTGTGCTGTATAGCATTGAGCCCCAGTCAATGAAGTCAACATATTCCATTGTCGAGCAAGTAGCTTCAAATTAAATGTGTCTGTCCTTTAACTATTAAGATGTTTTGAATAGGGAAGCCAGCAGACACGGCAACTTGGATTTGTGCTGTCAATTTCAAAACATCTACAAGCACCTCAATCAGGCAATACATAAATATCAATGAAACTCATTATTTAAGAAACAGCCCTCAGACCAACTCAGAGCAGTTGCAAACATCATTAGAAATTTGAAATGTCATGTTAAGCTAATTGCTCTATAAGAGATTTTTAACTGTTTAATGCTGCTCTTTATGGGCTGATTGCTTAAAGTAACTTCAGGGAGTCTTTGTTGTGTGAAAGTCGTGTGCCTCTCTATTGTAAATAGACCCTCTAATCCTGTTAGTTGGGTTAGACTACAAGTCAAAGCTTCACTACATTTTAGTGCATAATATACATGTTTTACTTAGAATAAGAAGATATTAGGAATTAAACTTACTGGTAGGGTGGCTATCAAATATAATAAGCATAGCCTTGTAATGCTGTCTTTTTTATATTTTAGCTAAATATGTATTTCTGAATATTTCATATTTTAATACGTTCTTTTAAACATATGAACTGCAAAGCAGCAACATATACAGAAGTATGCAAATGTGTCAGAACATCTCATGAGTGGTCACTTAAATCTTTTATATAGTAACCTGCATGAAAATCTCTGGGTGTGAGAATTTATATTTCAACAGTAATCAGTGATATAGAACAATAGGCACTCATGTGAGAAAATGTTAGACCACTTTGTGCTTTAAATAGGCATCTCCTGCATTTCACCATTTGTAGCTATATGTTTCTTTTCTCTTTACTATTTTAAATGAATTGCATGTATGGCCTATTAAAGTCATCAATTAAATTAGACTATCACTAATTTGCCTATTTTGACAATGTTCCCAGAATTTCAGTGGTTTGATTTCATATGCACAATACATCTAAACTACAGAAGCAATGGGGTGTTCTAATAAATGTGCCCGTACTGTAACCCATATGTTTCTTATTGTTTGATTGCTCTGTCTCAAATGAACTGTCATCTTCTCTTGCTTATTTTTGTTAAACATGTTCAAATCAGTTGCAAACATCATTAGAAATTTGAAATGTCATGTTAAGCTAATTGCTTTATAAGGGATTTTTAACTGTTTAATGCTGCTCTTCAGGGAGTCTTTGTTGTGTGAAAGCCGCGTGCCTCTCTATTGTAAATAAACCCTCTTAATCATGTCAGTTGGGTTAATCAAAGCTTCACTAGATGTATAATTTGGTGTATTGTGGTGTGCTGTTCTGCTTTGCTATTATTTTTTAAATGTGAATCTTCAAGGGAGCTACAGAAGAGCAATGTTACTGTCCTTGAAGGAGAATCTCATTGGGCTTTGTAAAAATATTTATAAATGTACTTATGCATTTGAAAGTGCAAATAAAATCTCTGAAATGTGTGCTTGCCTTCACTTGTTATATATCTGCATGTTCTGAATGTGGTGACTCTTCACATTGAGAGTCTCTAATTACTGTGTATTTAAGAACATCCATTATACAGTTCATGAAAAAAAAAAATCGTTCTTACAATATTATGCACTGCTTGTATTTAAAAGTGATATGGATTTGACAGTGCAACACAATGTCATAGGGCCCCTGTCTTTCTCTACTGGAAACTTTGATTAATGGATGTTTGTTTATTTACTGTAGTTAAAACAAGGTGCTTCCTCCCTGTGTTAATGACCATTGATAATTTGAATAACAAGCTGTCATTGATATGCTGGTATCCAAATTCATCCAATTTTAAGCAGGCGTTTGAATATTATTTATTATATTAGCCTCCTGCTGTTTTGAATACCATGTGCTGATCTGGGGTCTAGGTAGCAGTGTTATTATTATTATTATTATTACTTTACTTCTTGGCACATGCCCTTATCCAGGGCAACTTACAATTGTTACAAGATATCACATTATTTTTACATACAATTATGTTATTTTTTTACACATTACTTTTACATAGAATTTATGCAAATTTGTACACATTAATTTACATACAATTTATACAGTTGGGTTTTTAGTGGAGCAATCTAGGTAAAGTACCTTGCTCAAGGGTACAGCAGCACTGTCCCCCACCTGGGATTCAACCCACGACCCTCCGGTCAGGAGTCTAGAGCCCTAACCACTACTCCACACTGCTGCCCCAGTGTGGGTGTGTGTGTGTGTGTGTGTGTGTGTACTGATCTGGGGTCAGGGTTGCAGTGCGTGTGTGTGTGTGTACTGATCTGGGGTCAGGGTTGCAGTGCGTGTGTGTGTACTGATCTGGGGTCAGGGTTGCAGTGTGTGTGTTCGTTTGTGCTGATCTGGGGTCAGAGTAGCAGTTTATAAGAACTTCTCAGCTATATATAAGGGCTCCTCAACAAAACTCCAAGGTTTAGTCAATCAAGCTGTGTTTATTCACCGGCAGGAATCCATGGCTACTTGCGATTTCTTATGTATTTGTGTCAAAGCATGCACACTGCAAAGGACTTCATCTTGTTGTTTTAGCTGAATGGTATTTCCATTCTATGATATGTAAATTAGCTATGCGTAAAGTTCTTGTGCTGTTTTCACAGATGGCTCATGAAAATATTGTTTCCATGCACAGAGAACTGGTACACTAGAGAATCTGAGCTGATGTAATAAAGCTGTGATTTCTAAATAACTTGTGCCTGGTTGTTTAATAATATGTTTTACTGTTTTACAAATTGTTTTTCAAATGTCCTTAGTGGGGTGGCATGTCGTTAGTAGTGTTTTGACTGTCAGCCGTATAACCATCACCTGGGCTAACTAACTGTATTTAGTCTTAGGTTCAGTGCCTATCTGGATGTCCAAAGAACAACTGAAAAGAACAATGCCGGAAAAGTTTAGACAGTATTGTCCAAAGCTAAGAGTCGTTCTAGACTGCACAGAGCTCAGATGTGAGAACCCATCATCACTTACATTACAGTTAGAGGCTTTCTCTACTTATAAAAATAACACCACTTTCAAAGGACTGATTGGAATTGCCCCATGCGGAGAAATCACATTCATCTCAAAACTCTTCACTGGATGCATCTCTGTCAAAGAAATAACTGGGCTTTCAGGTATTCTGGGTCTTCTGGAACCTGGAGATGAATGCATGACAGATAAAGGCTTTCTGATTGAGAAGATGCTGCCTGGTGTCAGAGCAAAATTAATAATCCCACCATTTAAAACCAATAAAGATCAGCTCAGCAAGGAAGAAACTGAACTTACCCAACTCATTGCTTGTCTAAGGATCTTAGTTGAGAGAGCCATAAGAAGAGTTAAAGAGTACCACATTTGGGATTCTGCAGTTCCACTGTCTCTGGCAGGCAGCATCAATCAGATTTGGGCAAACTGTTGTTTAATGGTAAACTACAGAGGGCCACTGGATTTGAAAGGTGACAAGCCCACATGAACAAAAATCAGAAAGTTGTCTATCTGTCTAAAGGTACACATACAAAAATGTTATTAACATTGAGAATATTTATCTGAACAGATGCATTTTTTACTGTATATATTCAAAATTATTTATTGTATATTACTATCTATATTGTTCATTTTGAATTTGTTATATGAATTGTGTAATAGTACTTTAACAAATCCTGTAACTTGCCTAAATTGCTTAGTAATAAAAATAATAATTATAATAGCAACATGAAATGACAGTTGAATGATATTAAATAAAACTAAATGTCCTTTGCTATTCTAGCTTACATTTCTTTTTTTTACTATTTTTATTGGTTGTAAATTTGCACACCGTATTTTACAACACTTTAAAAAATATATATATGCATGTATTCAGAAGTAAATTAAATTTAAATGAAAAACATCAAAAATAAAATATAGCAATAAATAAATAAAGTAACAATATATCAGTTCATTTGTTCATGTAAACATATCTATACGTATCCATTACAAAAACAGATACTACTGCAGTAATGTAATTTAACAAGAACATGCAGGGTTACGGTAAGTGGAAATGATTAAGCTCAATGCGTATTGTTTTTAAAGCACACAATTACAGAGCTTTGCTTAAAAACAATAATAATCTTAGATAAAATAATCTTATCGATTTACCGCAGAACACTAAATCATATCTCATACATCTCGGACTATGCTGTTTTAAGGTAGGCATTTAAGTATGTGTTGTAGTAAAACACATCAAACTTGTCCTTCATTCTAATCAGGGAATCATCTTGAAGAACACGCTCTACAGTCATGGCACTTTTGGTGTCTGTGATAAAGTCACACCATGCCAGGGCAGCAATAGCCAGCTGTCCTTGAACTCACCAGTAGTACTTGTTTTTTTTTTCAGTTTTGCCTGACCATCAACAATCTTAATGTGTGTTGCAGCTGAAATACTCTCTATGCTCGGGCATTTTACCTCCACAAGACCGAAGGGAGGGTATGCAGTGGGATCATACACTTTACCATCCTGGCTGGCCCCAAGATGTGGAGCATCTGGGTGCACCACCAAACCACAAGGCAGGACATTCACATTGCACCTGTCTGCATACTGCTGTAACACCTCAGGCTGAAGGTCAAGCCCCTTTTCATTGCACCGGTCTGCCGAGTTCCCTTAATCATCCTCGTTGCAAGAGCTTGGTTAGAGGATTCTCCCCGAACATGAAACGCTTCACGAAATCTGCTAGCTGTAACTTCGTGTTTGGCGATGCTTACCCCAGTGGGGAGTCGGACTGCTCTTGGGTAGCCTTCTCAATTATTATTGATCATTGGTGAGTTACCTTTATACATCTTAAATGATAAATCTGCTGGCAGTTTGGGACAAAATTGTAATTCATTTTTAAACTATATCCAGGTAATGGGAGGTGTGGAAATAATGGTACGTCAGGATGCCTAGTAATTGCAGCACTCACAATAGGTGGGCACTGGTATGAAAGTACAGAACCATGAGGAACCTGACCAAACTGGGATTCCACTATAGTAATTTCAGACAATCCGTGGAGAATCTTGGAGATCTGGGGCTGTGGTCTCACACTGCTGAGGATAGATCCCGCAGACAACACATGAGGATCTGGAAAGGGTCCTGAAACACAGAAAATTAAGGTACTTACATTTAAAAATTAATTAAACAATCATGTCCTACAGAACATGATTGTTTAATTTTTTCCCCGCTGTAGTTAAAACAAGGTGCTTCCTCCCTGTGTTAATGACCATTGGGAATTTGAATAATAAGCTGTCATTGATATGCTGGTATCCAAATACATCAATGTTTAAACAAGCTTTTGAATATTGTGTCTTTTATTAGCCTCCTGCTGTTTTGAATACCATGTGCTGATCTGGGGTCGAGGTAGCAGTGTTATTATTATTATTATTATTATTATTATTATTATTATTATTATTATTATTATTATTTTATTTCTTAGCAGATGCCCTTATCCAGGACAACTTACAATTGTTACAAGATATCACAATATTTTTACATATAATTACGTTATTTTTTACACATTATTTTTACAAACAATTTATACATTTTTTTACACACAATTTATACAGTTGAGTTTTTACTGGAGCAATCTAGGTAAAGTACCTTGCTCAAGGGTACAGCAGCAATGTCCCCACCTGGGATTAAACCCACAACCCTCCGGTCAGGAGTCCAGAGCCCTAACCACTACTCCACACTGCTGCCCCAGTGTGTGTGTAAGTGTGTGTGTGTTCTGATCTGGGGTCAGGGTTGCAGTGTGTGTGTGTGTGTGTACTGATCTGGGGTCAGGGTTGCAGTGTGTGTGTGTGTGTTCTGATCTGGGGTCAAGGTTGCAGTGTGTGTGTGTGTGTGTGTGTACTGATCTGGGGTCAGGGTTGCAGTGTGTGTGTGTGTGTGTTCTGATCTGGGGTCAGGGTTGCAGTGTGTGTGTGTGTGTGTGTGCTGATCTGGGGTTAGGTAGCAGTGTGTGTGTGTGCTGATCTGGGGTCAGGGTTGCAGTGTGTGTGTGTGTGTGTGTGTACTGATCTGGGGTCAAGGTTGCAGTGTGTGTGTGTACTGATCTGGGGTCAGGGTTGCAGTGTGTGTGTGTGTGTGTGTGTGTGTACTGATCTGGGGTCAGGGTTGCAGTGTGTGTGTGTGTGTACTGATCTGGGGTCAGGGTTGCAGTGTGTGTGTGTGTGTGTGTGTGTGTGTGTGTGTGCTGATCTGGGGTTAGGTAGCAGTGTGTGTGTGTGTGTGCTGATCTGGGGTCAGGGTTGCAGTGTGTGTGTGTGTTCTGATCTGGGGTCAGGGTTGCAGTGTGTGTGTGTGTACTGATCTGGGGTCAGGGTTGCAGTGTGTGTGTGCGTGTACTGATCTGGGGTCAGGGTTGCAGTGTGTGTATGTGTGCTGATCTGGGGTTAGGTAGCAGTGTGTGTGTGTGTGCTGATCTGGGGTCAGGGTTGCAGTGTGTGTGTTCTGATCTGGGGTCAGGGTTGCAGTGTGTGTGTGTGTGTGTACTGATCTGGGGTCAGGGTTGCAGTGTGTGTGTGTATGTTCTGATCTGGGGTCAGGGTTGCAGTGTGTGTGTGTATTGATCTGGGGTCAAGGTTGCAGTGTGTGTGTGTGTGTGTGTACTGATCTGGGGTCAGGGTTGCAGTGTGTGTGTGTGTGTGTGTACTGATCTGGGGTCAGGGTTGCAGTGTGTGTGTGTGTGTGTGTGTGTGTGTGCTGATCTGGGGTTAGGTAGCAGTGTGTGTGTGTGTGTGCTGATCTGGGGTCAGGGTTGCAGTGTGTGTGTACTGATCTGGGGTCAGGGTTGCAGTGTGTGTGTGTGTGTGCTGATCTGGGGTTAGGTAGCAGTGTGTGTGTGTGTGTGCTGATCTAGGGTCAGGGTTGCAGTGTGTGTGTGTGTGTGTGTACTGATCTGGGGTTAGGTAGCAGTGTGTGTGTGTGTGTGCTGATCTAGGGTCAGGGTTGCAGTGTGTGTGTGTGTGTGTGTGTACTGATCTGGGGTCAGGGTTGCAGTGTGTGTGTTCGTTTGTGCTGATCTGGGGTCAGAGTAGCAGTTTATGAAATGACTGACGGTGAAATTACACTAGCCTATTAAGGAACCACTGTTTTGACTGACATCGACCCTGGCCATTCAGAGCGGAACGTAGACGGACAGACAGCAAGTATAAAAACTACACAGACGAGATGATTTCTTAAATTATTATTTTTGGTAAGAAAAAAATATCAAGTGGTTTTACCGACATTTATCCTATATACATTTATTTCAGTTGAACTCTTATTTTTGGGGAAGTCGACGTTTACAATAGAAAAGTAGCAAGCCTAATTATCTTCAAGTTGTCTGGCAAGTGATTCAAACCAGCAATGAGTACGAACTACCACTTTGCTTGCGATTCATTGACTATGAAAAAGTCTTTGACTCTGTTTACACAAAATCTGTATTAAGCTCTCTGAAAAAACAAGGAATTGAGAAAACATGCAGAGACTTGATCAGCACCATATACAAGAATGCAACATCCACAGTAAGACTCCATAAAAACAGCGACAAAATCAAAATTAAAAAGGAGTTCGTCAAGGAGATACAATTTCCCCAAAGCTCTTCATGGCCACCCTAGAAGACATTTTCAAAACACTGGATTGGGAAAATAAGGGGCTGAAGATCAATGGAGCCTATTTGAATCACCTACGATTTGTTCATATTTACAACGTGCCCAGAAAAATTACAAACAAGAATACAAGAACTACACAAGGCGAGCATCAAAGCGGGTTTGAAAATGAACCTGAAGACGACTCAAGTCATGTTCAATAAATATACCACTCCACAGGCAATTGAAGTCAATGGGATCAAGCCCGAAGAAGTCAATAACTATGTATACTTAGGACGGTTAGTTTTGACAATGGAGAACCAAATGTGCGAAATCAACAGAAGAGCAAAAGACTGCCTTTGGAAGATTTAAGAATGGGTCTGTGAGGGAAACTACCCTTATGCCTCAAGAGGAAAGTCTTCGACCAGTGTGTGCTGCCTGTGCTAACTTGGAAGCGAAACTGGACCCTCAATGCAAAAATGACTCAAAAATTAGAAACGACTCAACGGTGTATGGAAAGATGCATGCTGGGAATAACAAGAAGAGACAGGAAAAGGAAGGAATGGATAAGAGTGCAAACAAAAGTATGCAATGTTATTATAAGAGTGAAAAAACTGAAATGGACAGTGGGCCGGACATGTAGCAAGAAGAACAGACCATCGCTGGAGATACTAGACTGGATCCCAAGAGATATAAAGCAACCAAGAAGACGACCTCCAGGAAGATGGTAAGATGAAATTAGGAAACATAGCAGAGCAACGTGGATGAGGGACCCAGGGGGAGGCCTTCATCCAGCAGTGGATTGAAAACGGCTGAAGATGATGATGATGATGATGATGCTGATATATATTAGAGATCAGCAAGGGTAGAAAATTCGAGATCGGTACCCGCTGTGAAAAACACCTGGATGCCCGGATCTTTTTCAGGTAATGATTTAAAAATCACATATATTAATGTTTTAAGTGCATGATACATATTTAAACACTATATAGTATACATACATTTAGTCCCATCAGATCTGTAGACTTGTGTAACCTTTTTCAGTACTGGAAATATAATAATAATAATAATAATAATAATAATAATAATAATAATACTACATAAAAATACCTTCATTGCTCATTTCTTGCAAAGACGTCAACATATCTGAATTTTGTTCATCGCGTTTTCTTTCAACTCTGGATGACAGGGGCTGTGTTCCATTCCAAAACCTCGCCCTAATCCTACTCCCTTCAAAGTGATAACTTCCAGGAGAGATCACTTCGAAGGGAAGTAGGGCGTAGGGGCGCAAAAGTGTTTCAATTGGAACACACTTCAGCGTCATCATTCACGGCCAGGAAAGGCGTCATCATTTGTCGGCGCTAGAAATGTGTATTCATTATGTACAACACTGTCTCTTACACAATTTTAACGTTAATTTTGTTGCCTTTCATTTGACCCGGAGAACGTATATGTAGCATAAACCAGTCAGAAGATATACATAATAAAGTGAAAACAGTACAACTAGGCAGAATTAACCCGCGTATAAAGAGTTAAAAATGTAATTCCAATTATTATTTCTTTTCTTACATACAAGTTATCTTCTGCATTAACAGCAATATAATTATGTACACAACATAATACTGACCAATACAACTGAGATATGTAAATATGCATTTAAAATTCAAATAATTAAAAGTGAATATAACTATTAAGAAATAAAGAAAATTAAAACCTGTCATCAAATTCACTTTTCAGGGATATAGCCTGCAGTGCTACACAATCTATCATCTGTCCCTGTAATAATTGAAATAAATGAGCTGAAAAAGCTGATTCACGAGAACAAAGCTATCTAGCAATACAGATAGCCAGCTACCCAGCTAACACACAACGTCCTCACAACGTTGCAGTAATAATATATATATATATATATATATATATACACACACATACATACAGTACTGTGCAAAAGTTTTAGGCAGGTGTGAAAAATGCTGTAAAGTAAGAATGCTTTCAAAATAGACATGTTAATAGATTATATTTATCAATTAACTAAATGCAAAGTGAGTGAACAGAAGAAAAATCTAAATCAAATCCATATTTGGTGTGACCACCCTTTACCTTCAAAACAGCATCAATTCTTCTAGGTACACTTGCACAAAGTCAGGATTTTGTATGCATATACTCAGGTGTATGATTAAACAACTATACCAAACAGGTGCTAATGATCATCAATTCAATATGTAGGTTGAAACACAATCATTAACTGAAACAGAAACAGCTGTGTAGGAGGAATAAAACTGGGTGAGGAACAGCCAAGCTCAGCTAACAAGGTGAGGTTGCTGAAGACAGTTTACTGTCAAAAGTCATACACCATGGCAAGACTGAGCACAGCAACAAGACACGAGGTAGTTATACTGCATCAGCAAGGTCTCTCCCAGGCAGAAATTTCAAGGCAGACAGGGGTTTCCAGATGTGCTGTCCAAGCTCTTTTGAAAAAGCACAAAGAAGCGGGCAACGTTGAGGACCGTAGACGCAGTGGTCGGCAAGGAAACTTACTGCAGCAGATGAAAGACACATCATGCTTACTTCCCTTCGCAATCAGAAGATGTCCAGCAGTGCCATCAGCACAGAATTGGCAGAAAACAGTGGGACCCTGGTACACCCATCTACTGTCCGGAGAAGTCTGGTCAGAAGTGGCCTTCATGGAAGACTTGCGGCCAAAAAGCCATACCTCCGACGTGGAAACAAGGCCAAGCGACTCAACTATGCACGAAAACACAGGAACTGGGGTGCAGAAAAATGGCAGCAGGTGCTCTGGACTGATGAGTCAAAATTTGAAATAATTGGCTGTAGCAGAAGGCAGTTTGTTCGCCGAAGGGCTGGAGAGTGGTACACGAATGAGTGTTTGCAGGCAACAGTGAAGCATGGTGGAGGTTCCTTGCAAGTTTGGGGCTGCATTTCTGCAAATGGAGTTGGGGATTTGGTCAGAATTAATGGTCTCCTCAATGCTGAGAAGTACAGGCAGATACTTATCCATCATGCAATACCATCAGGGAGGCATCTGATTGGCCCCAAATTTATTCTGCAGCATGACAACGACCCCAAACATACAGCGAAAGTCATTAAGAACTATCTTCAGCGTAAAGAAGAACAAGGAGTCCTGGAAGTGATGGTATGGCCCCCACAGAGCCCTGATCTCAACATCATCGAGTCTGTCTGGGATTACATGAAGAGAGAGAAGCAACTGAGGCTGCCTAAATCCACAGAAGAACTGTGGCTAGTTCTCCAAGATGTTTGGGCCAACCTACCTGCCGAGTTCCTTCAAAAACTGTGTGCAAGTGTCCTTAGAAGAATTGATGCTGTTTTGAAGGCAAAGGGTGGTCACACCAAATATTGATTTGATGTAGATTTTTCTTCTGTTCACTCACTTTGCATTTTGTTAATTGATAAATATAAACTATTAACATGTCTATTTTTGAAAGCATTCTTACTTTACAGCATTTTTTCACACCTGCCTAAAACTTTTGCACAGTACTGTATATATTGTAGTATTCAAGCCTTTAGCTCTTATTCTTGAAAAATACAGCATTAGTTTGGTTTACTAGCTTGATTCTAATTGGTCGTAAAGTGTTCCATTGCACGCGCCTCGAGGAGCATCAACTGAAGATGCTCGCGCACCTGTCAGAGCTTAGTAGTGTGAAGGAGAATAAGAGTGAACGGAGAGATCATTTATAAATTGTTGTATTTGTATAGCTATATTTGTATAATTTATTTCTTAATATATATTTAATTTACATATGTGTTGTATATATTATTCGTGTTTTTGAATGTTTGTTTGTTAATTTTTTTTATATATTAGAGTAAGTTGTGTGTGTGAAAACAGAACTCGGGCTTGTAGCTGGAGGAGATCGTCGCGATCCTGAGGTAAGTTTATTTTTATTTTATTTTTATGATTAATAAATTGTTATCCATAAATGTTATTAAATAAAGCGATTTGTCATGGTTAAATAATTTTGAGGTATTAACAAATGGGGTTTTATCGTCCGAAATTTAAAGACTTTCAATTTGGTCTCACTCAAAGGGGACATTTAATTAAGGTTCACAATATCCATATATGAATTTCTAATATAGCTAAAAGCAAATAGAATACGCGTTTCGACTGTCATTCGTGAATGTACAGTAGCAATGCGACCTAGCTATACAGTACTGAATGTCAGTGTGGCTACGTTAGTTAAATTAAGTTATTTGTATTGTCATTTCATTTATTGTTGTAATATAATCTCGTGTGTAATAATGTTTAAATCCTCAACATACTGACTTAATTTAGCTATCGGTGTGTGAGAAGGATTTTGACCCCAAGTATATTCTTTTTTATAGGTGGTATGACCATTAACAAGGCAAAATTGAGACATATCACAGCAGATTTTGATTTTGTCTTGCAGGGTCATGTACAATGACCATAAAACACACAAAGCAGGCTGATGTAGAAGTGGAGATTGCGGAATTTCTGAAGCACGCACCCAACAAACCAGGAGGTTCCCGCTACAAAGAGCAGGTAAATAGCCACAAAAGTTGCTAAATTAATTTTGATAATGTTTATCATAATACGGTAATATTAAGAAGAATAAATTGAAAGTATAACAGTGACCACAATTATGTTAGATTGTGTTTGTTGGGTGCATGATTAAATAAAGGTCAGTATGTTTATTTGGTTAGGTAGTTGGGCGGCACGGTGGCGTGGTGGTTAGCTCTGCATGCTGTTCAGGTTGATTGGTCACTCTAATTTGCCCTGTGTGTGTGTGTGTGTGGTGCCCTGCGATGGACTGGTGTCCTGTCCAGTGTGTCCTGCCTTGCACAGTGTCTGCCGGTTTAGGCTCCAGCTCACCACGACCCTCTTAAGGAATAAGCGGTTATGATAATGGATGGATGGTTACGTAGGCACTGTACACCGCTCTGTTAATAAACGTGCCGATGAGTGTACAATAGAATCACTCATTTAGATGATTAAGGTAATGCAATGAGGTGATTGTGAATAATTGCTTAGTAGGTAGTTTAATAAGGGCGCTATATCGGCATCTTGCGGTGCCGAAATACAGCTTAAAAAAAAAGTCTCGAAAAACGCAGGGCCCTAAATATAATTAATATTGATGTTGTTATCTTTTATTCTGTTTTCCCAGAGACGCAACACTACAGATAACACGGACAAGGGGAACATAGAAGATGTCTGATTGCTTTGTTGCAAATGTGTTTTGTTTAAAATAAAAATATGACAATGGCTCACCGTGCGTCATGACAAAACCTTGTATGTCATTTTTTGCCACTTTTTTTTTTAATTAATAGAACGCTCTCATCTATTCGTCAGTCTGTAAATGTCTCAACAACTAATAATGTTGTTTCAAAGAACAAGTGAGTTAACCTTATGTCAAATGGGTAGTACTAAACCTTGTATGTCAACACTGATGTCAATTACCAGGCTGGGTTCCATGTGCTATTTACAAGTTTAAGTTGAGGCAAGAGGGTTTTTTTTCCAATGTTTGAATTAATTCCTTATTTCGATTTCTTGATGGTAAAGTTTATATTTTGATTAGTAACTCTTTTTGAGTTCAGGCTTATTGGGTGATACAAGGTTTTGACGTCAATCTTGAATTATACATTAATTCAACGTAATTTTTTAATTTCACAATGTTGTAACATTTTTGATTAAATACAGTTGTTTTTAAATTGTTTGTACATATGTGTTTAATGTTTACAATGTTGTAAATACGAAGTTGTAGATAAGTTGTCAGAACATTCTACTCCCGTTTTCACAACGTAATTCCAGAACGTTCTAAGTACATAAATACAACGTTGTGGTTATGTTGTCAGAACATTCTATTCACGTTATCACAATGTCGGGTACAACGTTGTAGTGACGTATCTGGGAGTCCACAAATACGTAGTTTAACAACGTTGCCAAAACATAAAAGGAATGTTGTGACAACGTTGTGACAACATTAAATTGTTAGCTGGGTAGCTTGTTAGCAAGCTATCCCTCAAGGTCTCATCTATACAGAGTAACATAGCTTGCTATTCGTTTGTTTGTGTTAACAATAGCAAGCTAAGAGAACGCAATAAATTGGTCTCGAACATTGATTTATTTATCTATCGGGGACACATACAAGAATCACATGAGTGTAATTTATATGACACAAGAAGCATTATAATATTGTTGTGTCATATGATTGACAATTACATTTGTAGACGAACTCCGTCTTCTCTGGCTCATTTTTTGCGCTGTGTCTTTAAGACACAATGTTTGATGGGATTAACGCAATGCTTGGGGAGTTATAAAAATAAAATCTCTTCCGCAGAAGTGTACAGTGCTTGTACACTTTGGGTACGCCCACTCAAAGGCCTCTTCGAAGGGAGCATTTTAAGTTCACTATGGATTGGAACACCCCTTAAACATGACGGCCACCCACTTCCGCCCTTCGATCTTCACTTCGTAGGGTGTATTTTCATGAATTGAAACACAGCCAGGGAGTCCTGGAGTTACTTCCTCTCTGCAGTATCATTATCAACTAGAAAAACAAAAAGGCAGAAACAAACTCCCCTACTCACCAAACTGCGCAATCTGTCAAACTGCATAACCAACCATTTAATTTAGAAAACTGTACATTCCCAGGTACAGTCAACTTCATTAAATTACTCAAAATAATGTATATAATTAATTTGAGACAAATACTGAAAATATTCTGATAATTTATTGAATTTATTTAAACTTTTAAATATTTTGTTTATCTGTTAAATTCATTGGAACGGTTACATTTATTGGTACTGTAATGAACCTGCTCGTTCACAGCTACTGGATTAAATATGCAATAGCGCGCCGCTGCCACAACCTTTGTTTAACCGGAGGGTCCGGTAGTTAGGTGTATTTATAGAATAAGGGAGAGCGTATGAAGTCACGCCACAAAGACATCAAGAACAGCAACTCAGGGAAAACAATGTATTAGTATAGTTAATTAAAACAGAGCAGTTAGCGATCTTAGCGATAAATTAGACCAATTGAGCTAGATCAATTATACTCTGCGGAATAGGAAACGCAAGGGGGCAGACACGCCCACTGCAAATCCCATGGAGTAAGAAAATAACTTAAAAACAATCATTCATTAGTGAACATAAATCACACTACAATCAAAAATAGTGAGAAAATACAATACATTAACTACAAGTTAGCTTGAAGAAAACTATAAACAGATAAATCAAACCATTAATAGTAACCCAAAATAGACAATAACCATATATCACAACAAACTCAAAAACACAAAATAAACCTACACCAAGGATTGGAGTGAGCGTGTCTGTCCCCTGCAGATCCACACAGTGTTTCAATACAGTGTAACAGTTTGGAATTTAAGTGTGGTTAAGATCAATAAAACACCAAGATTTACAAAGTAGAAATACAACAATAGTATAGCAATTTAAAAGAGTACTCCCCTGGTTTCTCATCAAAGTCAGTCCCCTTACAGACTAGTCATCCCAGTGCTCACACAGCGCACTCTATCCCAGTAAGGCACCCTGTGGTGAGAACTAGTCCCCTTTTTAAAGTTCAGGCAATCAAATCGTGATCACCGGCACCTGCCGACCAACTGCTTTACCTTAACAAAACTCAGGTGTGCCTTGTTAGTCCTAATGGGCAATCAGCAAGGTCCATTACAGTACTATTTTTCCTAGCATAGTAATATATTTAGGAAAAATAAACCTATATTCATTTTTAAATAAAAATGTGTCTATATCTTTATTTCTAAAAGCTAGTAACCCATTTTATAATAGTAATAAGACACTCCAGGGTACTGGTTGTGCTGGAATAACCTCATCTCCAGGGTCTAAAGGCACTCTGCCTACAGCCTTGTGCCTTACTATGCCCCTGGGCATGCGGTTATTCCAGTACAACCAACACCGTGCTTACTTGTTGCTGACATAAACATTTCTTGTTGCAAAATGAACTTGGGATGAAAGTTCAGGAACTCTGTGTAAAACATCAGTGGGCCACTCACTTTAGTTCATCACAGTTCCTGGTGCCCAGAGCAGTCCAGGTTTGGCCACATGGCAGATAGTAATGAGTTTGAAAATGAGTTTGAAAGTGTTTGAAAAACTTGAAATCCCAGAAGCTGCACACATTGGCTCGCCCTCCCAGTATCCAAGCACTGCGTTTCCATGACTGGCGGGTTTTAATGTTGACTGCGTTCCCTTTCATGACCTCTTCAAGTACAATAACAGAGAACAGGAAGCGCAGCATTGAAGTTTCTGCATAGAGTGAGCAATATAGCTTCTATACAAATAGCTTTGAAAAAAATACACTTAAAAACTGAATTCAACTTTCATATAGGACAATATGAAAGCTAAGGAATGATGGAAATATATATTAAGTAAGATTTGTTTGAATTATTTAATTAGTTCTATGACCTCCAGATGTTTATACCTTTGTTTTGTATTAGGAAAAATATTTTGTTTGGGTGATTTGTTTACTCACCTGCCTTTTGCAATTTTAAAAATTATGGTTGTAAAGGTTTAATATGTAGTAGAGGAAATGTATTTTGTATGAGAATTGCTTACACTTAGCAAAGGGAACTTTGAACCATTGGACCTACGGAAACTGCCCTATAAAAATGAACAAAGACAACAGAAAACATGGATCAGACATCTGTAATATGAACAAAGTGGATTTACATAGGATGTGGGGCATCAGTTCAATGCAACGATTCAGAAGATTGATTCATTTCATTCAGTAATCTTATCTGGATTACTTGGGTTTTATTTCTGTAGTCCCTTGTGAGTTTGACCACTGTTAACACATGTTTGTAACTGATTGATAATCATTAATAAATATTTGGATGTTCTAATTATAATCCCCATTCGTGTCCTCCACCAGCATGTAAATCAAGTTTTTGTCACCATGAAGTGCGGAATTATAAATATCATTGTCTATGATTTTTAGAAAACTTAATAAAACAACATGCGTTTATTTCAGTTCTCAGCCCGGCAAAGACAAATAACAATCACAAACAAAAAGAACAACAATTAAAAGCACAGTTTATGACTGACAGGCCTTCTGGTTTAAACAAGTTATGAGTATTTAACTCTGAGTTTTGGTGCCCCTGTGTTACGACCTGAATAATATGGCATAAAGCACACATCAAGCCATGCGGTTGCGTATCTGCAATTATTTTACTGAGTTCAGAATTGCAACTTAGAAGGATCCAAAGCTCAAACAAAAACGTTCAACATACAGAATATGTTCTTTACCAACATTGCAAAATCAAAAATGTTGCATTGTTACCAGAATTAGTGTTATAGCCACGAAGTGTGCATTATCACTGCACGAGGTGTGCATTATCACTGCACGAGGTGTGCATTATCACTGCACGAGGTGTGCATTATCACTGCACGAGGTGTGCATTATCACTGCACGAGGTGTGCATTATCACTGCACGAGGTGTACATTATCACTGCACGAGGTGTGCATTATCACTGCACGAGGTGTGCATTATCACTGCACGAGGTGTACATTATCACTGCACGAGGTGTACATTATCACTGCACGAGGTGTGCATTATCACTGCACGAGGTGTGCATTATCACTGCACGAGGTGTGCATTATCACTGCACGAGGTGTGCATTATCACTGCACGAGGTGTGCATTATCACTGCACGAGGTGTGCATTATCACTGCACGAGGTGTGCATTATCACTGCACGAGGTGTGCATTATTACTGCACAAGGTGTGCATTACCACTGCACGTGGAGTACCTTGAGGCCTTCCCGGTATTTTTACAGTTTTCATTCAAGTACAACAAAATCAATTTTGTTACAGAAAATATGACTTTTACAGAGTTCATTACCCTTCTAGTAGCTAGCAGTCTTTTATTAGAACCCATTAATTAGGTTATTTACACACATACCTGAATAATATGGAATAAAGCACACATCAGGCCATGCGGTTGAGAATCTGCAATTATTTTACCGAGTTCAGAATTGCCATGTCACAGCTGGCCCCTCCCATATTTATAGTGCCATAGCTATTGACACAGCTGAGTTAGGATAATGAGCTCCCATAATGCTCATATTACTGTGCCATGTACTTAAATTGAGAAATCTACAACCTATTAAGTAGTAAAAGAAATGATTTATGGGGAGGGGATGTTACTAATGTACCAATTGTACTGTGTGCCCCACATCTGCACACTCCTAATAGGAATAGTGACTACTTCTGTTTCAGAGTTCAAAATCTACTCTGTTAGTGTACATAAGCCCATACAATGTTGAAAACAAGAGGATTGGTTTATACTTATACTTCATCCAGTGTGAATGACCTCCATGATCTGTTAGTGAGAGTGTGAAAGAAAGCAGAAGTGAGAGAGGAGAGTGGAAAAGCTCTATACAACCCTACTGAAGCAACCTTTCCTGAGAATCTCACAATGTAATTGGTTCTGAGCAAAGGATTCCTTCCCTGAACATCACTGAATCAATGTGTTAAGCAGATTTGCAGTCTTTTGAAGGATTTTGCCATAACCCCAGGGCACAGTATTATAGTGTCCTGGGTTGGTAATAGGTTAGTTATCTAGCTGTGTTCAACATTAATGCCTAAATGAGTCAGCTGGTGTGCTATGTTGAGTTGATTCTTTTTTTTATTGGACGGCACGAGCAGTCTGCTGTTTTGAAGTGGAGTTATTAAACAGATATATTTAACAAAAATAAACCTAAAATTATTTCCTAGAACCAACAATTTTATTCTACTCAGAACTTAACTTTTCTTTCTTTAAAGTTATACAATGAAACAATTTTCATTAAGGAACTGAAACTGGCCTTTTACCAATTAAATGCAAATCTGCTAAGTGTTCCTTTGGGAACCTGTAAGACTGATCTTCTAAGTGTTCCATTGAGAATCTGTAAGACTGATCTGCTAAGTGTTCCATTGAGAACCTATAAGATTAACCTGACTAAGTGTTCCATTGAGAACCTGTAAGTGATCTGCTAAGTGTTCCATTGAGAACCTATAAGATTAACCTGACTAAGTGTTCCATTGAGAACCTGTAAGTGATCTGCTAAGTGTTCCATTGAGAACCTTTAAGACTGATCTGCTAAGTGTTCCAATGAGAACCTGTAAGACTGATCTGCTAAGTGTTCCATTGAGAACCTGTAAGACTGATCTGCTAAGTGTTCCATTGAGAACCTATAAGATTAACCTGACTAAGTGTTCCATTGAGAACCTGTAACACTGATCTGCTAAGTGTTCCATTGAGAACCTGTAAGACTGATCTGCTAAGTGTTCCATTGAGAACCTGTAAGACTGTTTTGGTGCTTGTTGCCTTTCTTTGTGTTGTACTTAAAACAATCAGTTTGACTACAATTTAACAGCATACTTTACGTGGAGCAGATGAATAATTATTTCATTATTTGTCAAAATTAAATTCAATCTATATATACACATCCCCTTGATTACAAGTATAGATTTTTTTTATTTTTAAACATGATGGCTTTGTTGAGAATGGAACTAAATTAGATTAAACAAATCTTCATGCTGGCTTGTCTACGCAACCGTCGTCAGTTGTACCGCTTTGCAGCGTCATTTTGCATGTAATGTAAGGTCAATGGCATGTAATGTAAGGTCAATGGCATGTAATGTAAGGTCAATGGCATGTAATGTAAGGTCAATGGCATGTAATGTAAGGTCAATGGCAGGTAATGTAAGGTCAATGGCAGGTAATGTAAGGTCAATGGCATGTAATGTAAGGTCAATGGCAGGTAATATGAGCTCAATGGAAGGTAATGTGAGCTCAATGGCACAACACTGTAGTCGTCATTGTTTTCTGACAGGGAGGTTGTTAAGGACGTTCGGTCACCAATTTGATGACATTAGTTGTGTTTAAATATGTAACAGAGAAGACCCCGAGAAGGCTGTCATCTTCTTCACTAATCACTGCCCAACACACACTTTTGCAAGAGGTACAAATGGAATCCATCTGGAGACCCCCAGACGCCATTGAATGGCTTTTCAAATCAACACACAGCTATAAAGTCATCCATTGCTTTTCAAATGCTGTACAGTACAATACAATACAATACAATACAATTGTTTTTTATACGAAAGAGAGAGACTGGCACAGCATGCTGGGTACCATGCACACCACTCATGTATTCGAGCTGTGCAAGCACTCCGATTCTATTAATTCCCTTTGAGTAATTCTTGTTTTTGTCACCAGGAAACCTATTAATAAATGTATTCATTCACAACAAGAAAAGCTGCCTTTTACACACCTAGAAAATGGAATGCATTGTTTTAATTTGTGTAATTAACACACTTTATTCCATTTAATTAAAACCTGACAACTTGAAATCTGAGTATCTGTACAGCCCTAATGTGTACAGCTATGACATGTACAGACACACTGGCAAAGTGGTCATTAGTGTGCAGGTGTAGAGCAGATGCAGTAATCCAACAATGAAGACAGGCAACAAAGTGCGGGTGAAATGGTTCCTGTTTATTTGTAAGTCAGTTATACCTATAGCATGTATCTCTTAATGTTCATTAGAAGTATCTTTCGACGTCACTAATTTACAAAAGAGGTGTACGGTCAGATACAAATATAATACTACAAAAATGTAAAGCGCCAGTCAACTTCACCAAAGGTTACTACTGCTTTGATTACCCTAGTTTCCACTACATACATTTCTTATGAAACCTATTAGACACATTGCAATGCTATTGTAAATAGAACTGGAATAAGAAATAAGTCCTGGAAACTTGAACCACAGCATACTCTGCACTTACAGCATCCTTGTGTCATCTTTTTCTGTAGGAGATTTTGACTTGCAGTGGGAAGTTCCCTTATTTTTAGGAAATTAAAATTGCTAACTCATTTTATTTCTACATTTCCTGTTGCTATATGAAGAACTGAATCTAGTAGCGAAACATCAGTCAGACCGTCACGGTTCTGAGTGTCCGGATCACTGCAGGGTCGGCAGCATGGCAGACAGTAACGACTTTGAACATTTTGACTTGCATCAACAAAATGCACAAAAAAAATATCAGGATAGGAAAAGAAACTGCGGATCAGGTACATTTCAGTTTCAAGACTTACCTGTCTCCCTACTTGGGCTTGTGTTTGAAGGGAATGCATTACTGTTGGGTTAGGGTTGTAACAGTGTTCTACACTATGTGAAGCCAAGGTTGATGGAACAAATGATTTCCGTAGCATTTAAAATGACATGTATTTGCGAAGGAGGTTGCTACACTTTTAATTGAACTACCATAGGGTATGTGTGCAGAAATTAACTTATCTAGTGCCACCTTCTTATTTTGTTTAATTCTATGTAGGCCCACTTGTGCAATTTTGCTAGTTTTTCTAGATGGTGCTCTATATAATAAAATATATAGAAACACTAAAAGAAACTTAAGTTCAAAGATAAATGTTAGTTAGAGAGGAAGTCTACCAAAGGATTAATGCCATTGCAAAAAAAACCTGCGGTTTCTTATATATAATATTAGATTGGAGCAAAATAGATTCCGAAACCAATGCATAGCTGTCATACAGACGTTGTGTGTGAGATACCATATGAAACCAATGCATACAGACTTTGTGTGTGAGATACCATATGAAACCAATGAATAGCTGCCATACAGACGTTGTGTGTGAGATACCATATGAAACCAATGCAAACCTGTCATACAGACGTTGTGTGTGAGATACCATATGAAACCAATGCATAGCTGTCATACAGACGTTGTGTGTGAGATACCATATGAAACCAATGAATAGCTGTCATACAGACGTTGTGTGTGAGATACCATATGAAACCAATGCATACAGACGTTGTGTGTGAGATACCATATGAAACCAATGCATAGCTGTCAGACAGACTTTGTGTAGAAGATACCATATGAAACCAATGTGTCGTTTGCACGTTTCAAAGCAGAAACTTAAAACCCAGAACTGGTCAATATGTACACTCTTTGGACTTGATTCAAATTCTAGCAGTGACATTTTGCACAACATGTTTTCGACCACCTGTGAATGACGATGATGAGGATGAGGAAGTTAACTATATACACATGGATGAATCTACTGAATCTGAGGAACAGATTCACAAGGGGAAGCCTAAACCTATGAAGACTAAAGGTAAGCTCTTTATTCCCTGGCACTGTTTTTCAAAGATAGCGACTCACTGTACTCTACTGAGCTAACTACAGTATCCCACATTATTGTGTGTTTACAGATTACGATGTTTAAAGATGGTTTTCACATTAAAAAAATGACCTGAAATTGAGCAAAAAAAGGTGTCTACGTAGGATTCATAACATAAAAAATGTGAAAACTGGCAATAGGCAATTTCATTTCTGTAAATATACTCAATGCTAGTTCCATTTTTCTTCCACAGATGGTGCTGGCCATATGACTTCAAGAAGGATTAACAATAGCTTTTGAATAAATAAAAAAATTGACACATTGCTGTTCACCATGCTGTGTTATTTTGTTATTTCTCCAGTCTGTTGAAACATAAGCAAGAATACCTGACATTATATATATATATATATATATATATATATATATATATATATATATATATATATATATATATATATTTTTAATAAATGTATTCATTGCCAATTATTTTTTTATTATTTTCTCCCAATTTGGAATGGCCAATTATTTTATTATGCTCAGCTCCCTGCTACCACCCCTGCGCTGACTCGGGAGGGCAAAGACGAACACACGCTGTCCTCCGAAGCGTGTGCCGTCAGCCGACCGCTTTTTTTCACACTGCAGACTCACCATGCAGCCACCCAAGAGCTACAGCGTTGGAGGACAACGCAGCTCTCGGGCAGCTTACAGGCGAGCCCGCAGGTGCCCGGCCAGACTACAGGGGTCGCTGGTGCGCGGTGAGCCGAGGACACCCTGGCCGACCTAACCCTCCCTCCCCCCGGAGGCTCCCAACCTCGGTCGGCAAAGGAATAGCCTGGACTCAAACTCGCGACTTCCATACTATAGGGCGTATCCTGCACTCCACGCGGAGAGCCTTTACTGGATGCGCCACTCGGGAGCCTCGACTTTAATTTAAACATTCTGTTATTCCTTGAAGTGAAAACACATACAGTAGTCCCTCACTAAACTGGATATTTTGGGAGAAAGACAAGTTGTCCGAAATAACCAGGTGTCTGCACAAACACATTTATAATGCCCATTTTATTTTAAATGTATAAATCGTTGCGCTGAAATAACATCCATGTGTTCTCTGTAGACATTACATTATGTAAAATATAAATCTGTACAGTAGACCTAAACAGTGTTGTAGCGGTGGGTCCGCTGCAACGAGGGATGCATGGAAATGGACTGTGTTCCGGACTGGGTAAGGGGATGGGACTTTGCTGTTTATAGTAATGTGTAATGTGTAATCTGTTATGCACTGCGGCGTGCGAGTCTGTCTGTCTGTGAGTCTGGTTTTCTCTCTCTCCCTTGTCCTTCTTGAGCAGCCTGCTCCAGCCTGCTGTCAGATTGTGTGGTGGTGAGGTTGTGGGTGCATCATGTGTGGGGTGTATGCATGGCCAATGGGGTACTGCACTAGGAATGAGCCAATGAGTGAAGAGTGGGCGGAGTTGTGCTCCATAAAAGGGGAGTGAGTTGTGAGCAAGTCTAAAAGAGCAATCCATGAGAAAGAGCATACATAGCTGTCCTACAGTATTCAGTACAGTAGTCAAATGAATACCTAGTGCACTTTCTTTTTGCTTTAGCCTATAGCAGGGCTTCCAAACCCTCGTCCTGGGAACCCCTGTGTCTTCTGATTTTCATTCCAACTGAGCTCTCACTTATTTAACTAAACTCTTTTTTTAACTAATAATTTACTTAATTAGACCTTTTTACTTGTTTTCAGCTCTTAAACAGTCACAGTTTCAAGTTAGCTATAACATTTTATAAGTAACTTGAACTCTGCAACTTTTTAAAAGCTGAGAACAATCGAAAAGGTCTAATTAAGCAAAATGTGTCATACAACAGGGAATATCACGTGATTGAATCTTGGATTTGTGAAAACAAACAGCGACCATATCAAGTGGATATTTCTCATATACACAAATATACACAAATATTACTGTTTTTATTAAATGGTTTAAAAAATGACCACTGGGGTGTAGCAGTAATCTCTGTCCCCTATGAAGCTGTCATTTTGTGCAGAGATTTTCCATTCTCAGAAATTTGAGTTGCATACCCATGATGGTCATATCTAAAACCATCTCACTTCAGAAATTCAGTTAAAAAAAACAAGGACATTAGAGGTATTTGTTACATGCAATGTGCTCCACTGACAACAACCATCTTATATAGGTTTTTAAAGTACTTCAATTTGACAGAAATATTTCAGCAAACACAATAGAAACTTTCCATTTAATGTGCGTCCCGGGCACAGCTAATGTTACGATCCCAAGGCCACTTACAGTTGTATTTTGTTTTTCCAGATCGTAATGTCTGTGGTAGCAATTCGATTGTTGTTCTCTACATTCTGTTGATGGCTACCTCGATGGTGTGGATGATCCTGCTCTCCAAGGCATTTGCAAAACGTAAGTCTTAAATAGAAGAAGAACAGATTTCCAATAGGAGAAATAAATGCCAAGTACAATAATACACAATTGGGAATGCCCACCTCCCCATTATTTATTTTGAATCAGTTAGTTTTCTCTATCCTAGCGGGATGTTGTCTCAACACTGCAACCCACATAAAGATTAAAACCACTGAAGGCCAACCGCTGTTCTCACAGTCAAGCCAACCTGCTGATCCTACCGATAAAGAAAGTCTGGACTCGTCAGGCACCAGAGCAGCAGGGGTTGCTGAAGCACAATGAAGTGAATCACCACAAGCCGATTTCCTCCCTTACTGCAGGGCAGCTCTCCTTGTGGCTCCCCAGCCAAGACGGGCAACTCAGTAGGAACAGGATTCAGACCACGGGTGCATGACTCAGGCTGCACTCCAAGCGGTCGTGCATTTACAAGGTCCCTTGGTTAGCTATCCTAGTGATAAATACAAATATGTACAGTAGGCCTATACAGTATTCAGTACAGTAGTCAAATTAAATGAATACCTAGCGCACCATGTCTTTTTACTTTAGGCTTATCGCTAACACAAAATAAATAATGCTGCTGCATTGTAAACATTACTATACAATGCAAAAATAATTAAAGATTATTTTAAATTGAATGAATAAATTATTTTAGCAAATTTTTTCTTTTTTACCATAGCCTACTTAGTACACAATTAACACAAAATAGATCATGGTGCCTCATTGACACGTTATGATACAGTACCTTACATATACTGCACAGAAAGAAATCATTTTCAAACTTACATATCAAATGTTAGTGTACACATGGCTGCAAGTAAAACACACAGAGAGAACATTTTAAAGCTGTAGCTAATGCTTGCTAATCTTTTAACAGCTGGGGTGATTTAATTAAACAATGTGGGTCTTCAAAAACATCCTTCATTACCACTGACTGATAGAATCTGCTGGCAAACCCTTTAAACATAGAAACCAATGGCTGTGTTTCCAAGGCAAGGTGCTCTAGACACTGTATACAGGGAGCCTCTATGTGGGGACAGTTTCCTCTGAATGGTTTTTTCTTTTTCAGATTCAGAAATCTCCGCTGAAATCGAGAACCTGAGAAACTCGAGGACAATTTTGAAAGGAAATGGTACGAGTTTCTCTCTCAAGCTAAAAGCTCGGTCAACTCTCAATCAAGGAGATATTTCTATACTTGGTTTGGTTTCTGTTCCACTAGTAGGAAGTACATGCTGGTGAATTAGCCTGCAGCACCACTTCATTCATACTTATAATGATGTATTGAAAGGGCTTAATACTGTATGTATTTGCTATTATCTGATGGGACGTTATGTCATTGATGTAGAGATCAGGGAAAAGAAGAATGCAAAGTACTTTTTTGTTGGTCCCTGATAGATCAGTTTAGATAGATCAGATAGCTCTGCGTAAGGAGGTTTGCACTCCTCCTTTTGGGCTAAAAATGTTAGCTTAAGTTAGCTTAATTAATGTGTGTGTGTGTGTGTGTGTGTATATATATATATATATATATATATATATATATATATATATATATATATATATATATAGTTTTGGTATGATTTCTAAACTTACTCAAAAAAATACTTTACTACCTGCTATCTGCTAAAGCAATGACTGTGCTCCATGCCATCATGCTTCAGGTACTGTCTTGTCCTTTATCAGATTCTGCATGTCTTTATCAGAATTTAATATGTTTTTCAGAATCTGCAATACTGCCGAACTACAGGAGCTGCGGAATACACTGATCAGCCTGAAAGCAAACGGTACGCAGCCCCTTCACACAGAGGGGTGCAGTGGCACTAGAATACGTTAGAGTTCATCACTCCTTTAATGATATATTCTGCTTATCCAGTAGGCCACTTATTAGTCGAATGGCTTGATGCATTGTGCTGTGTAGAAATACTTGAAAAAAGAAAAAGAAGGGAAAGAGGGGGCTTAATTGAAGTTTATGATATACATGTCTCAGTGATACTTTGATATGAATGACTGTGACCCCCGTTATGCATCCTCTCTCAATACTGTATACTGTATATCTCTATAGATACAATGACATCACAGTTCCACCGCAAGGAAGGGAAAGCCTGTTATAGACTATAGTGGCTGAGTGGATAGACACTAGATAGAGTGGAATCTATTTCAGTCAGGAAACTCAAGCAATACATTATTTATTAAAACACAGACTCGACAACATGACTACATTATACATATTTTACACTACATTATTTGGCCTTTGACCTCGCCTTTCAAGATACCCCTTCCAACAAATTAGCTTGCAGATAAGTGGAGAGGCTGACCGTAGGTAAGCCATGGTCAAGGGGCGTAGGATAGCAACATCCCACTGAAAATCACTTGGTCCTTCAAGGGTTAAACAAGCAGGTCTAGTGCTACAGAAGGTTCTTGGTAAGTTCTGTGCTCATTGGAAAAGTGGTTGTCATGATGTATAAAAAAACCCCTTCCAAAAGCGATTTGACTAATATGTGTTCCTTTTCAGATACGAAGCAGCCTTCAGATCTCCAGGCAATACAAAAGGATGTTTCTAGCCTCAAAGCAGCAGGTGCGTGTTCTCATTAAAACACTGTCCTTAGTATAGAGAGTATCCAAAGAGTTACTACAATGCATCACATATAACACTAAAATTACATGTAGAAAGATAATGATACAGGTCTTAGCAAGTTTAGTGATAACGGGACCAGTGGTTCTCTTGATATATGAAGTGTGACATGAGTACATACTGTACAGTATCAGATGAGAACAGCATCTCCACCACATCGCTGATCACTGAGGTTCACTGATTGTTATTTCTTTACAGAGACTAAGCGGTCTTCAGATCTCCAGGCATTACAGCAGGAAGTGTCTAGCCTCAAAACAGAAGGCAAGTGTTCTTATTATAGAGGATACCCATGTGGGTTAGTACTAGGGCTGTGCAAGTACTCACATTGTCAGAGCAATTCCCTTGAACAGGTTTTTTGTCCACAGGTACTAAATGAAACCAAAAAAGCTGCCTTTCCCTCACCTGAATGCACCTGTACTCACATGATGAATTACGTGTGGTGTATTACACACACAGCTTCTGCTGCTAAAACGGGTACAAGATTTAGTTGCCAAAAAAAGGACCAGCAGACTGAGGCAAATGAAAGTTACAGAATTATTCAGACCACCAAAACCTTAGATGAAGCATTGTGTGTTTTAAATTGTTGCAGTTAAGCAAATTAAAACAGCCTCCTGGTTCTTGATTTTTGTTTTATTTTGTCAGTGAGGGCTGGGGATCCTGTCTGTGTTATTGAGCAGCTTCGCTTCAGCCCTGCTCCGGCAGCCGAACCTGGGGTGACCATTCCCTCTTCTTCCCCTCTCCTTCTCGCATTTTGTTTGCTTGTCTGTCGCTTCGAACTGAACTCCCGACCGCCGTCTAGCCAGGCTATTTATAGATTAAAAACTGCTAATAAAGTGATCCATGAGTGGGAATGTTACATTTATTTTTTTTTTTTCTTTTGTAAAAAATATAGCGTTGAATACATGGTGCTTTATGCATGGTTAATTCACGGGAAGTTACATTTTCGCTTCACTATTTGTGCATTATAGAGAGGGAGTTATTTAATTCTCTATTTTAGTCAGATGTGTGTTGTTATGTGTCCCGCTGCGCCCCCTACCCCCTTTTAAACTTCCTCAAAAAAATACTTCACTACCTGCCATTTGCTAAAGCAATGACTGTGCTCCATGCCAGCATGCTTCAGATACTGTCTTGTCCTTGATCAGAATAGGCATGTTTTTATCAGAATTTAATGTGTTTATCAGATTCTGCATGTCTTTATCAGAATTGAATATTTTTTCAGATTCTGCAATATCTGCCGAACTACAGGAGCTGCGGAATACACTGATCAGCCTGAAAGCAAACGGTACGCAGCCCCTTCACACAGAGCAGTGCAGTGGCACTAGAATACGTTAGAGTTCATCACTCCTTTTAATGATATATTCTGTTTATCCAGTAGGCCACTTATTAGTCGAATGGCTTGATGGATTGTGCTGTGTAGAAATACTTGAAAAAAGAAGGGAAAGAGGGGGCTTAATTGAAGTCTATGATATACATGTCTCAGTGATACTTTGATATGAATGACTGTGAGCCTCGTTATGCATCCTCTCTCAATACTGTATACTGTATATCTCTATTGATACACTGACATCACAGTTCCGTCGCAAGGAAGGGAAAGCCTGTTATAAACTATAGTGGCTGAGTGGATAGACACTAGATAGAGTGGAATCTATTTCAGTCAGGAAACTCATGCGATAGATTATTTATTAAAACCTAGACTAGACAACATGACTACATTATACATATTTTACTCTACATTCTTTGGCCTTTGACCTCGCCTTTCAAGATACCCCTTCCAACAAATTAGCTTGCAGATAAGTGGAGAGGCTGACCGTAGGTAAGCCATGGTCAAGGGGCGTAGGATAGCAACATCCCACTGAAAATCACTTGGTCCTTCAACGGTTAAACAAGCAGGTCTAGTGCTATAGAAGGTTCTTGGTAAGTTCTGTGCTCATTGGAAAAGTGGTTGTCATGATGTATAAAAAAAACCCTTCCAAAAGCGATCTGACTAATATGTGTTCCTTTTCAGATACTAAGCAGCCTTCAGATCTCCAGGCAATACAAAAGGATGTTTCTAGCCTCAAAGCAGCAGGTGTGTGTTCTCATTAAAACACTGTCCTTAGTATAGAGAGTATCCAAAGAGTTACTACAATGCATCACATATAACACTAAAATTACATATAGAAAGATAATGATACGGGTCTTAGCAAGTTTTGTGATAACGGGACCAGTAGTTCTCTAGATATATGAAGAAGTGTGACATGAGTACATACTGTACAGTATCAGATGAGAACAGCATCTCCACCACATCGCTGATCACTGAGGTTCACTGATTGTTATTCCTTTACAGAGACTAAGCGGTCTTCAGATCTCCAGGCATTACAGCAGGAAGTGTCTAGCCTCAAAACAGAAGGCAGGTGTTCTTATTATAGAGGATACTAAACCTGAAAGTGGAGCAAACCTTCATGAAGGAAAACAGTACAATTAACTTACAAATGCAAAAGAAGTTCTCTGGTGAGAACAGTTTAGAGACTTTATTCTAGTAACTCCAGTTTACACATGTGTGTCTTTTCAGATTCTAAGATTACAACAAATGTTACAAACTTGGAAAATTATGTTTCTAAAGGTAAGTGATAAAGAGACAGGACCGCCAATGTGTGTGTGTGTGTGTGTGTGTGTGTGTGTGTGTGTATATATATATATATATATATATATATATATATATATATATATATATATATATATATATATATATATATATATATATATATTGCTGTCCTGTTACCTGCAGTAGTTCTTAGTGGTTGTGTTTCTTCTTTTTTGTTAAGTCTGTATTTCTATGAATTTAGGAGCTTCTCTTCCGTTCTAGTTGCCTTCTATAGACAACTATAGTGATCAGCCAAAGTGTCTTTATAATGTAAAGCACCAGCACCATCGTGCCCAGCGGTGTAATACCAGCAAAACTAAATAATGAAGCAGAACACTAGATGGCACTGACTCTTATCGAGAGAGACATTCTCTGGCTGATCTTGCCTGTGTTACATGTATCTATGGCAGGCAACTAGAATGAAAGAGCAGCTCCGGAACTCAAGAGAACTCAAGAACCTTAACACAGACTTGACAATAAATAAATACATGAATCACATTCCTACTCCTTTTTGTTTTCAGTGTGCGCCATCAAGACCTGCCCTTGTGAATGGACCTTGTTTAGTGGGACATGTTACTACTTTTCCAATGAGAACAGAGACTGGAAGAAAGCAAGAGAATTCTGTCAATCCCAAGACTCGGACCTTACAGTGATCAACAGTGATGAAGAGCTGGTAGGAGACATCCCCTCATCCTCTTCATCACTAATTATAATGAATAAAACATCAGCCAATGTCTAAACAAGCAGGGAATCCCTTTGACTCTTGACCCATTCATAATGAAAATAACTATCTAGATATAGTTTCATAATCCTAAATTTATGTCAAGTGCAAATAAAGTGCTCATCAGGCTCCTGACCAGCAGGGTTCACTGTAGCTCAGCAGGGTGACTCAGTCCCTGCCCATTTAGCTTCCCTAACCAGTGGGAGTGCCAGAGTCAATGCTCTCTGTGGAATCCTCAATGAAGACCAGGAACTTCCAGGAACCTGCACTGCCCTTACTGTATGACTTACCCTGTACACATCATGGCCATGCCTTTACCTGGGATTCTCAGTACTCAGCAACCCCTATATTTGACATACCTTAATGTTTTCAATAGAGTTCCAATTGAGGTATTTTTAATTTATGCTTCATTATTAAAAATAATTCCATTGTTTACCAACTTCTTTCCTCAATTGTGTTTTCAGAACTATTTAAAGGGCAAAGTTCGAGTGGATCACTTGGTTGGAATGAGTGATTTGGAGACAGAAGGGGTCTGGAAGTGGTTGGATGGGAGTTTAGTGTATGGGAGGTAAGCGCTTTAGAAACGGTGTCCTAACTTTACAAGAGAAAGATGGCATAAGAGATAAAGTACATGCCACATAATAATGCTGTGATTCTATCAAGGGGTTTTGGTGACACAAGAATACACACAAGAGTGACGCTTGAGTGCTTTGCTCATGTCACCAGAACCATTGATTTTCACAAAGAAAGCTGTAATCAAAGGAATTTCTCGAGATGCAGTGTGACTCACTCAGAAGTGCTTAAAGAACAGTCTGCAGTACAAAACAAACACACACAAAAATATCAAAATTACTACATAAATTTGTTTAGTGTTTTACAAATCAGAAACTTTTGCATTTATTTACAATCTAGGTAATTAAAGCCTTTTTAGTGGTGGGCTCAAGCTTTATGACTGGTACTGTATTTATCCAAACAAAAGCAAAACATTCGAAATGTTTACCATTTATAACCCAAACTCACAGAAGCTTCATTCATTGGCTTTTGACCAGAATTGCAGCACTGAAGTATCTGCAAAGAACAATCTATACATTCTTCACTCGCTTCATATACAATAGCATTTAAAAAAATCTAATTCACCTTTACCATAATGTGCGTGTAAATAAAATAAATAATCCATTAGATGTATGAATTACTAAAGTACGAATAATAAAATCACTTGGTAAGTCAAAAGAGCTATAAAGAAAATATCATTGAAGTATCTGCAAGGTATCTGATTGTTGCATTGTCTTCACTACCTTAATGTGTGCATGTTTCATATAGGGGAGCCTGTGAGATCTAAAAAAAATGCTGGCAATACATAATAGGTCAAATGTACTGGAGTGATTTTGTTACTCTGTAGACTGTAATCTGCAAGATGATTGAGCACCTGGGCCTAGATTGACTACAGTGTACACAGATTTGTGACTCTGTATTATTAGAAAATTAAGTTGTGTGTTACAGTCTAAAGCCTTCATTGTTTAAATAGGGGACCTTGCAGCCAATAAAGGACTTTTGTTCTACTGTTTAGAATGTGGAATCCTGGGGAACCAAACAATCAAGGAAAAGAAGACTGTGGTGAGATGAGCAACGGCAAGCTGAATGACATACCTTGCAACCTAAAACAACGATGGATCTGTGAAAAAACACTTTAACAAATACATATTCAAAATTCTTGATGAGAATAAAATAGCTTAACTACAAACCTGATGAAGCTCTAACCAACAGCTTGTAATCTTATATATATATTTTTAAACTGCTTTTATAAAAACAGGAATTAAAAAATGGAAAAATAGCATGATCTAAAATTGGAAAATGATTCAGTACCATCAGCCAATCAGCTTCCAGCTCTAGCGGGCTTCAAATAGATAGTAGATGCCTGTTGGAACGTTGCTGCACCAACTGCGAATCAAACTTCAAATCAGTCTGCGCAAGTGCCAGATTTTTCATTCTGACTTGCTGATGAAAGCAACCAGTCCTGTAACCCAGCTTGTCAGCTCCATTCAGATATCTGGCATCGTCCAGATAAACTATAAGCAGCTCTGACAAGTAAAACATAAATTGTTAATTATGCTTTTTTTATTATTATGCATGTGATCCTTTATGCAAATTTTGCGTGACTATTTTCCTAAATATTTGCTTAACGGAAGGGCACCCAACTAATCACTACAAGTTCACGTGTTTTAAAGTGTTTTTTTAAAGAACATGATGAAAAATATGTTTTCTAATATCGATAGTGCCCTCTCTATGATGGCTCTACCGTGTGATAGTTGACCTTGACTTTCGTTAGCGCCCTCGCCTTCAGTTTGTGACGCATAACTCTAGAACCAGTCAATGCTACATGGCAGAGCCTTCATTGACAGTATCGCTTAAATAATACACAGTGTCTTCCTGCAATTAATGTATATTTTTTTTATTAAACTTAAAACTGTAGATTTGTCAACAAGACAGTAGTAGATTGCTAAAAACACTTCAGATTTCCAGCACCTCTATGTGTGCATGTGTGTCACGATGTCTACTCCTGGAGCAAATCCTAGGCATGGAGATACTTGATACAGTGTTTCACATACTTGATACAGTGTTTCATATACTTGCCACATACACTGCCTGGCCATTTTATTAGGACTTTACCCTTTTGGCATCGTCCTGACAATGGCTACAGATATGACAGAAACTTCAGGCATCTTCTACGGACAGCACAATCCAGTTGAGCATGTTTGGGATGAACTTGAATGACACATTCTCCATCATGATCCTCTGCCCAACTCTGTACCAATTGTGTGAAATATTAATGAGGGAATGGATTAACATCCCACTAGACACCTTCTAGCACCTTGTGGAGTCTATGCCATGTCGTTTTAAGTGGGTATAGGTCCTAATAAAGTGGCCAGGCAGTGTACATTCTTATTGTTATGTGTTTCTGCATTTAGAAGAAGTTTCATTTTGTAAAGTATTGAACCAAACCTCACGATTCAGCTTCAATTTCAGATTCATGCAAAGCATTTCCAAGCACTGTTCTAGTCACACAGGTGTAAATGTAATGGAAGAACACAGTCTTTAATTGTTCTCCAATCCACAAAAAAAGACACAAATACATTTAAATCTTTCATTTTTAGTTTTTACTGTAAACTGTTGGAGAAACTATAGTTACACTTTACAAGAAACTATAGTTTACAAAATTAACTGGGTTTTAGGTTGAGTTAGTATTTGGGTTTTAGAGTTAGTTAAGTTAGTTGGGTTTAATATTGATTGTTGGAGCAGGAAAGACAGATGGTAAGGAGAAAGCTTTGAACTGCACCATACAGCAATTTAAAGGGGACCCTGTGTTTTCAAAATGTAACATTTTGGGGCTAAAACCTTCAAAGACTGACAATCTCCTTCCTTTACTTAATTTTATGACGTTATAAATATGTGACTAAAACATCAAAGCAGCATTGATGTTACATTCACTTCAGGTAATAAAAGGAAGGTGGTCAATGACCGGATTGGTTGATAATAAGATGCATCACTATGTAATTGTCTTTTCTGATAGGTTAAGAAATACAGGGTGATGTCATAAGGGAAGCCTATATTAATTCAAGCACTGTATTGTCTTGTTGATTCTATTATAACTTGTGCTTAAGGAAAATAGAGCACCCAGCTGCGCTGCTGTGCCTCATAAAATATACTTGTTGAAATCTACAATGGAGTTCGGAATCACAATAATTTTATACTCACGGATGAAATAAAGAACATTAGGAAACGTTTTAATTTCTTGTTGAAGTCTACATAAACAGACAACAAAAATGACATACAATCAATCTCTTTTGATTATCTATATAAATTCTTCTTCTTCTTCTAATTGTGTTTGGATATTTAAACACACACGTCCACGAGTTTATCTGATCCCTGCAATGGAGCTCACACTTTATAAACCCTTCCTATTGCTTCTGATTAACTCTTAGCTGCCTGCGCTGGATATATCCTGCTGTGTTCCTGCTGCAATCATTCAGATGCAGATTTTTCAAACACAGCTTCTTGTTGGAATGTGTAAGCTCTGTTTCCAGAACCTAGAAGGAAATCAGACAATTAATATAGATCACTGTCAAACCATGCTGTAAAATAGGAACGTCTTAGAATCCGTTTGGTATGGCGAGTCCTGAATTGCAGCAGCTAATGATATAACTGGTTCACAGTGCTTCTACTCTCCCATATCTACCAATTACTTTCAGGAGAAAATGTCAACTTTGCTTGAGTTTCTTGGATAAGGATAACTGAAGATAACCAAAATTGAGTTATGAGGAATCTGCCTGGAGAACAGAATTACAAAGTAGGACTCAACTACATGGCTAAATAAACATTAACTTGTCCTCTGAGAAAGCTGGTGCAATACATGTTAAGTCATTCGGAATAAAAGATTTAGGCTGGTTCTACAGACCCAATTAGCACTAATCTTGGACTATCTAATGTTCTCTTAGGTCATGTAATCTAAGATTAGTGCTAATCAGCATTGGTGAAATCAGTTGTTGAAAGACTATCTCTGGTCTCCTCAGAAGATAAATGTATTTCCTCTGGACATCTGTAAGCACAGGAGTCTCTTCACTGCCATGTTTTCTTCCTCTGGTATTCCCCTCACTGTAGCCTCATGCTCAGCAAAGCGAATCACCATCATTCTACTAGGCCTCATCTTTCCACCCAGTGGCTGAGCAGTTTGGATAGATTTACCATAAAAAATGTAAAAACCATGCAAATTGCACTCATGCACAATAAATCAATTGTTTTAGATTATTAAATACCTCCCTGGCAGTTCAAGCAATAGGCAAGTGACTATAGTATAGATAGAATATGGAGTTGTTAGACAGACACATTGATGAACAGAGCACACTTTCTTTCTGCATTCACCACTGAACACCCCATTGTCATCTCTCTGTCTCTTTGTTTAACAGTTTAGTCAGTCAGACTGTCTTTAATGCTATAGACTCGCACAGCTTTCAGCTGATTGGCTCAACTAGCTGTGGCCAGCTGGCTTGAGAGCTCAGCAAGAAGTAGGGCTGTGTATAAAAGTGTGAAGACTCAGTTAAGACTGCTGTAGTGTGAAAGAAAATCCCTAGTGTCGTGGGAATGTGTCAGAAACTGAATGTTATGTTAATGTAGATGGTGCTTTAATTTACATTTATATTTCTAAAATAAATACCCAATTCACTGCAGCATGAAAACACTTAATTTCTGCGAACCGCTTTTACCATTTTTAGAAAAGTTGTGTTGCAATTGGGTTTGACTCTCGAATACACACATGGATCAATGAAGCAGAACTGCAGCCGCTAGTGTTGATGCTTGGGTGATCACTACTATGAATAAAATGAAGATACATAGAAATGCACAGCTGTGAACAGAGGATTGCACCGGAGTTCAGCTGAAGGTGGGGTTACAGACCAGCGTGGCTGAACTGCTAAAACAACACCAAGGCACCAGGGTTCTCATTCTGGCTATCAATATGGCACAGGAGAATATTTACGGTAATATTTCGACCATTCAACATCAAATGCAAAGGATACGACAAGAGAGCCATGTCCCAGGTACCATTTCTCAGTTTTATTTGTTGAGGCAGTATCAATAGGCAGGGGTGCACCAATCCTGTGTGCAGCACTCCAGGTTTGACAGGTATCATGAAATAATACATGAATTAAGAAGAATTGAAGGTGCAACAAAGACCAGGAGTGCGGTGGACCTCGAGGACTGGCGTTGAACTCCTGCAATACAGAGTCACGGCTTGATAAGCGATTGTGATTATATGAAGACGCGGCACATTCATACTGTATCTCTTTTCTTTAGTGTTGAAGTGAAGTGTGTTAATTGATTGCCTGTTTAACCTGCCCACCTGGATAAATCAGCAACGCAGTTCAGATAGGATCTCAGGAGAGATAACTGCATCCTACCTATATATATATATATATATATATATATATATATATATATATATATATATATACATATATATATATATATATATATATATACACACACAACAAGAAGTGAAGTCTCTACTGAAAAACAAAAGTTCAGAATTCTTTCAGCCAGACTACGGCTTACCAAAAAGTTTTCGTACAGACATTCGTGGTCGCACTCTCGTCATTTTTCTTAAAAAGGATTAATTATTAAACTCCTGCTCATATACTGTGTGTGTGTGTGTGTGTGTGTGTGTGTGTGTGTGATATATATATATATATATATATATATATATATATATATATATATATATATATATATATATATATATATATATATATATATAATCGCAGTTAACTTCTGCGATTAACGGGTAAATGTTTTTAGAGATTAATTATTTTAACGCGCGTTAATCGCATTGCTGTTTTGAACCTTTCGGCACACCGTATTTCAATCCCGGCCGCGGCAACATTGTATCGAGTGTCTGAGTGCAGTTATTGTTTTAATAGAAAGCTAGTCACTGAACCGCTTAATGGAGCAAAGCACTAAAAATGAATGGGATTTTTTTTTTTTTTTGTTGACGGCTCACTGGACAGAAAGACGCTTGCTTGTCTACTGTCAAAGTGAGTTCCAGTATCAAACACGAGTACATCTAGTCTGCTGTGTGCTGAACACGCCTTCATCTCTCAAAATACTAGCAGCTCTTCTGCTACAGACAATAACAACAACAAATTAAATACACCAGTTTCGACAGAAATGCAGGATCGCTGCAAGCCCATATCAAGCTAAGCATGATCATGATAATAAATGAGTTACGCTGCGTTTTTTTTTTTTTTTTTGCGTGTAGTATGTAAAGCCTAACAATTGTTAGTTTGCAGTTTTTGGATATGATGACAGTTTTTTTTTTGTATCTTCTCTTCACAATTAACAGTTTATTTCCTAGAAGTGCTTACTATAGCTACATAGTTATAATTTTTTTTTTTTTTTTTTAAAAACTAATTTATTTCAGTTCACAATCCCATTTAAAAATAGATATCCTATGTATTATGTTTTCTGGTCTCTGTATGCTGCTGCTGATCAAGCTTGAACTGCACATTTTATTGTGTTGGTTGTATTTGTAATTTCTAAATTATTGACCCTAGTACATTTTGTTGATGGTCTCAATGGGTACATTTCCCAGTTAAATAAATACATAAATAAATACATTTTAAACAATTTTATTTACAGTTAAGGACAATAAAAACAATAGCATCAGTAATAAAACAAATTTAAATTCAATGAATGTAGTAATTGTAACAATTTACTCAAAGCCTCCAGTAGTGTGTTCCACTATTATAACAACTTTGACTGTTATGAATATAGCTTAGTTTGGGTGAGAAGAAACCAAGCTTGTCATTTAGCAATCTTTAATTCACATTGATCAGAATCTTCAAAAACGTGTGATCACAGCAACTCAAAGTAAACTGTACAATATGAAGTGTCGTAGTAGCTAATCCATCAGATTTACTTAGTGCTTCTCAACAAAGGGGTGGGGGGGCGAGAAGCATTAAAAAAAAAAAAAAGGAAAACGTTTTTTAATTTTATTTAAAATGCATACAAGACATGACGTTCTATAGATGGCACTGGCACGGGTTGATTCTATGGTAATACAACCCCCCCCCCCCCAAAAAAAAATAAAATAAAATAAATAAATAAATGTGCAAAATGTCTAAGACTTTTGCACAGCAGTATATATATATATATATATATATATATATATATATATATATATATATATATATATATATATATATATATATATATATATACACACACATACACACACTGAAACGTATACTGAAACAAAAAAATTGTCTCTTGTTTTTCCCTTCATAACTTGACAGAGCCTGATTCTGTTTTGCTTAATTTTTATTTTAAACCGACGTCATGTCAATTGCTCATCGCTGATCCTAATTGCATTTCATTCTTGCAGTTATTTTCACTTGTTTAGCAGAGTTGTCCTGACAGCATTTCCTGACAAATCATTGGCGCGTCTCACTGGTATTTGCATATGATTGTGTTCACAGGAATATTTAAATAAGAAAACTACCAAGGATCACTGGCTTGGAATCAATGACTTGCAGAAGAAGGGGGACTGGAGGTGGTTGGATGGCAGAAGCATTGATACAAGGTAAACTATAAGTAAAGGGCTCTCAATACAAGACTAAAAGGTCTCTGGTTATAGCAGTTTAACATTTCTGTGTTCTGATTTAACACTGAGGAGCTAATATATCTACCAAAGCATTAATCTAGTGCTGCAACAGATATCATGTTTTTAAATACAAATCTGTGTTGGCTAAAAAATACATTTCTTTTCATGTTTGAGACCTGCAGTATATAGTGACTGCATGTGCATGACATGGACGTTGTATGGATTAATTTTGTTAGCTACAATACAATCACTTTAATTAGAATCATTATTAATGAGTTACCACATAATTAGGTCACCCTCGTAATTGAAAATGCATACAGGTTCTTTATAATAATAGGGCAATAGTAACTACTGTGCTATTACAATGCAATTACATTTAATGGAAAGTGTTACTATTTAGTCACAAAAGAAAAATCAATATGGATTGTAAGAAACAATATAAAAAAAGCACAAACATGCAGTGCAAATTTTGCAAATACTTTATAACTAACTCTACTAGTGCAGCACACTATGAACGATACTATTTAAATAGACATTTTTACTGCATCAGGCAAACTTTAAGTAGCAGCCTATAGCAAAGACCTAATTGAAAGGGTTCAGCCAACCTGAATTACTCACAACAGCGAAATATTAGCTACTGTAGGTAAAAAAGTTTCAACCACTTGTTATAAGAAACGTATGAAAGTGTAATATTTGTGTTACATTGAATTGTTCTTCTTAGTTCAGTATATGGGATTCCATCATACCATGGTGACATGCCAGTAGATGGCAGCAGATTAACTCCTGAGGAAAAATCAGCTGAAATGTTTCATTTTGTTTATATTAAAAAGCAATGCATCATATGTGCCATAACCATAACACAACTAAAAATAAATACATTTCAATAATACGTGGTTTGTTTTTTGTTGTCTTCTTGATCAATTCATACTGTATATAAGGCATGGTACAATATAACCCAAACATCATGTGCTTCGTACTCAGGGTCTGAATGATTTATAAAGTGGCTCAATCTCTGGCTTCAAGATTTTTCCAAGTTATTCCCTTTGGCTTTGGTTTATTCTCTTCTTGTTAATCCGTGCTGGTGATGAAATCCCCAGTGCAGAGGATATAGTGCAGGCAGTCATGCGTACGTACATACATCTGCAGAACTGCTTATCCAACTTGTCATGAAACTTGGTATTAACATTATTTAGCCATTGACTGAAAAGCTCCATTGAGAAATACTTTAATTAAAACGTTTGTCACGAATGTATAAAATGTCTTTTAGTATATTTTACATTCTAATCCAGAATACCCATGACTCCCTCTTTTCTCATTGTCACTAAATTCAACATAACTCCCCATTACTGCCAGACTCATAGAGCACTGCATTTTCACTCCAGAAACCGTCTAGCCTCCTTCATTCATGGAAAAAACAAAAAACACTTTCAATATATGTTGTATTGTATCCATGGATTTGACAGAGGGAAAGCTGCTTCTGAGATATTCTATTATTTCCAAACTGACAGTCTAACAGAGTGAGCATCACAGGAACAAGGTTCACACAGGCACCTTCTTTCTGTTTGCTTTGATTAAAAGCCTTGTGACGGCTGATAAGGTTTAGGAATGGCCTCCTCTCACTCTTACACTGTCTTTTGTTCTTATAGTAAATATGAACACATTTAGGAAGAAAATACTGTATGTTATGCATGGCAATAAAGTAAAATGAACTTGGATAGGGGTTTCGACATTGCAACTATACATAAAGTACTCTATTGAGTCAATGGAAATATATTTAGTCAGATACTATTTCAGAATTGTAATATTTGTGAATGTTTTTCAGCATCAAACAAAGAAAAGTTGTATAAACTAAACTGTATAAACTTTAGTACATTATGGTGAAAATAGCAGCAATAATATGTTTAGATAGGATGGTCAGTTAGACATGTTAACTGAGATAAGACTTTGCCTCTCCAAGCACTACACAGAAACACCTGGATACTACCTTATATAATACAGTAGAACCTCAGTTCCGAACACCAAACTTCCGAACTGACCGCTCTACCAAACACCCCACTTTCAGCCGGAAGAACGCAATCACTCAACCATGCGTGCAATGCAACCAGATAGGCACTCCTATAAGTGGCGTGCTGGTCATGGAGAAGGCACAATTATTGTACCAACAAATGTATCCAGACAGAGGTGAGGCAGATTTCAAAGTGTTTCAGTAAAAGACTTAACAGCCCTGAAGATAACAGCATTGGTAAGGAATTACAAATAACTCAGAAGCCTGCATTGAGGCTGATTCGAATTTAGATTGCATGTACGCTGTTTGTGCAGGCCAATCAGGAGCAGGTTATGACGGTCTCTTGTTTGTAAAAGGTATGCTCTGGGGCTCGACGTCAGGGATGAAGAGGGTTCCTGACAGTTTGGAACAGTATTTGTGCTGCTGTTGTCCTGCATAACATGCAGGACAACAGGTAATAGCTGATGGGGTAATAACAGGTAATAGTAATAACAGGTAATAGCTGATGGGGTGCAATACTGCATTTGTTAGTATTAGTGCACATTCCCCTTATTTCCTTATACAGTACATTGTAAGTAATGATTGATTTTTTTTCTATAATACAAAATAAACACAAATAGCACACAAATAATAATTGTAGTATTTTTTAACAGCATAAACGATGGGTACAATTTTGAGTAATGGCAATAATCAAAGTAAGGTTTAATATATTTAGTTTCCTTCCAAGTTCTAGATCAAAATGGCATCACCGTCAAGCAAACTCAGGACACAGGAATCTTTCCAATATGAACGTTTTACTAGTACAAGTTAAGTGAAAACAGTAATTAATGCATTACACAACTAATAGTGAATGTGTAAAATCAAATAATCTACTTTCACACATAACCTGTACAGGTCTTTCTTTTTTATTGACTTAAAACAGAAACTCCAGAGTGGTCCAAAACTCAGGAGATGTCCTGACTGATCACTGTTCTGATTAACAATTGGTCCAGCCTGCAGCTCAAACACTGGAGGCTCTGCTTGTATAGAAACATCCCCTGAAAAAAACTGACCAAGGACCCTTAGCCCAGCCTCCCCTAGCGCTGCTCTCAGCTGCATTAAAAACACACTAATAAAACGCACTGATCTGACCCCTACACACTTAGAAAAAAAGGTTCTATCTAGAACCATTAAAGGTTCTTTGCACCGATGTCATAGGGGAACCTTTTTTGGTTCTTCAAAGAACCATTTTGAAAAGGTTCTTCAAAGAACCTTTTCAAAATGGTTCTTTAAAGAAAAAAAGGTTCTATCGAGAACCATTAAAAGTTCTTGCATCGCTGTAGTAGGGAACCTTTATTTGTTCTTCAAAGAACCTTTTCTGCTCCTACTACAAAATCATTGTGTGAAATTAAAGATTAGTGTATTTTTGTTACTGTAACATTTAACTATGTAGATAGACCATTCCCTTTTACAATTCTCCTCTGTAAGTAAGCTATAGAAATATCTTCATTATTAGTTAAAGCAGTAATGAATAGAACACACAAATTACTAACTACTTCTGTGTAAGGTGAATTAAAATAAAAAAGAATGCAGCAAAAAAAAAAAATTCTCTAATTGGAGAAAAGCATTTCCATTTATTAAATACAATCATAAAATATGTACATAATTAAATTGAAATTAAGTAAATGAATTAAAAGGAAAGGGTTAGAGACTTCCTTCACATTTTCTCCAGTAAACTCCAGTAAAAACAAACTTAAAACACTAAACATTTCTGCAGCACTTTCAGAACAGAACCTTAATGATCACTTATGTGTTTATTTTCTAAACACAGACCGAAACAGCATTATATAGTATTTTAATACTTTAAAGTATTAAGTTTGAAGACAAATGCCTCCAAAAAGCTCATTGTCTTCCTCATCTGCTTTGGATCTTCAATACCAAATATATAATATAAAGAAAAAAAAATACAGTACAAAACAACAACAACAACAAAAAAACATTATGGACTTGGAGGTTATTCAAAATGTTTCTGAGAGGATAAGTGCACTGGCTGAATATACATAAGAGCTATTACAAATGCACATGGGGTGGAAGGAAAGGCCACTTATGTTTACATAATATCAGAAAAAATATTCTGAAACATTTACAAACTTTTGTTTTGATCAAGTAGTAATATATAGTACATGCAAAAGGTATACAAAATGTAAATATATCTGTTAGTTGCAATGTTTCTTTTACATTCTCTTACATTCAGCCTACAAGCAGTAAAAGATAGAAACAACCGATCAATCAAACTGTACCTGATCTATCACAAATAAAGTTGACGAATCTTCTTTTAACAGGGATGGTAGAAGTAATATTGCTGCAAACAAACTCCAAACCTAGGAAAAAACAAAACAAAACATAATAACCGATAGGTTGTTACTTGACATCAGTACCAGTATCCAGAGAAATCGCTTTCCTAAAAGATCCAGGTGTCAGCTGCTTTAAAAAATACCTTATATAAATATATATATATACACACACACACACACACACGCTCACACACAGTATATCTATTTACCTGAACAATTATTTTGATAGCTATCAATATTAAAAGAGAACAATGTAATGTCAACCTCAATGTTTTCCAGAACTGAATCAAAACTCAAACCAAAGCTTGTTACCTTTCTTCTCTAGGTCATTCAAGCAGCTGTTTGTTTTATTTTTTACACACATCTGCTTTAATTGAGTCTTCGGGGCTAGTGCTATTAATTGGGAAGCCATCTTGCCAAGATTTGTCACCACCATCTTGTCTGCATCAATGCCTTATAACAACTTCTTCTCAGTCAGCAACTGCATAATATAAACAGGATACAAAATATTTAAACTCTTTAAAAACAAAGCCTCCAAGGCTGATCACGGTTATATATTATTATTGCAGACACCTTTATCCAAGGCGACAAATAAATAAGTTGCCAAAGGTTAAATTATTGATTACCTGCATATTAATGTAGTCTTCCCACATCAACTCCTTAACAGCAGTAAGCAGCTGTATGATTTTTGTTTATGAGAATTCATTCAGATCCTTCTTTCCAGTTCTTAAAATGAAGTCATATATCACCTGAAAGAAGTATGCACAAAATGAATATGGATAACTCAAGCTATTGTTTCTATGTCAGTTTATCACACTGCTTTTAACCACCCATTGCTGCAATAGGTTTTCTTATTTGTGTGCAATACTTACATACTTTCCCTGTTCAGAACAAGGACACTTGTCCATGATTGTTTTCATGTCCCCACCGGGACTGTGGACAACCACATTCGACATCCTTTGTGTGTCTCTTTTAAAAGCATTTTTATATGAATCCTGTGGAAACTGATGAAAGTAGCATGGGAAAAACAGGTTGTACCAAGAGCATGGCGCCGAGCAGGTGGAGTCTTTATACCTAAAGAAAAAGATTCTACAAGCATCAGTCAGCTTTGCCCTATTTCCCTATTAAACGTAGAAGGCAAGATTTTCTTCAGCATTATTGCTCAGAGATTGTCAACTTACCTATTAAAGAACTGCTTCATTGACACTTCAATACAAAAAGCGGGCATTCCAGGTTTCCCAGGATGCTTAGAACACATCAATGTGATCTGGCAACAAATTCAATCAGCTAAAAAGGAGAGGAAGGAGCTCCATGTGACATTCCTGGATTTGGCTAATGCATATGGTTCAGTGCCACATGAACTTCTTTGGGCAGCATTTGATTTTTCAGTGTACCAATGACAATAACAAATCTAGTGAAAGCCTACTTTGGAGATTTGCAATTTAGTTTTTCAACTTCCAGAATTCAGCACTACATGGCAATGCCTAGAAGTTGGAATAATGGCAGGATGCACCATTTCTCCACTGGCTTTACCATGGCAATGGAAGTAATCATTAGGGCATCAAAATGGGTAGTGGGAGGAGAGCGCTTGGCTTCTGGAATACGACTACCACCAATTCGAGCATACATGGATGACATGACAACCATGACTACAACAGTAGCCTGCACTAATCGGTTATTGGGCAAATTAACCAATAACATTGAATGGGCACGAATGCAATTCAAGCCCACTAAATCAAGGAGCATCTCTATAATTAAAGGTAAAGTAGTAGATAAAACGTTCTTCATTAATGGTGAGGCAATACCAACAGTGTCTGAGAAGCCAGTGAAGAGCCTTGGGAGATGGTACGACGGGGATCTAAAGGACACAGTTCGTGTGGGAGAAGTTAGACAACAAGCTGTGGAAGGGTTGAAGAGCATAGACAGCAGCTTTACCAGGCAAACTAAAACTCTGGTGCTTTCAGTTTGGCCTACTGCCAAGGTTGCTGTGGCCACTGACTGTGTACGAGGTTTCTTTGACAACAGTAGAGAAGCTGGAAGCTTTAATCAGTTCACACATCAGGAAATGGTTGGGAGTTCCACGCTGCCTCAGCAGAGTGGGACTTTATAGTAAAGGAATACTGCAGCTACCTGTCTCCGCTCTAACCGAGGAGTTTAAGTGCGCCAAGGTCCGACTGGAAATGACATTAGTAGAGTCACGCGACAAATGCGTAAGGGAGGCAGCACCTGTGTTGAAACTGGAAGAAAGTGGGTGGCAAAGAAAGCTGTGGAGGATGCAAAGGCTGCCCTTCAAATTGGTGATATCATGGGGCAAGTTCAGCATGGAAGAGGGGTCTTGGTCTCAGTTCAGCTCCTCCTACATGGCACAAGGCAGCCCCAGCGCAACGGAGGAAGCTTGTAGTCAACGAGGTGCAAAAGCAGGAGGAGAGGATGAGGTGTATAAAGGCCATTTCCCAGGGCAAGCAGGGAGAATGGATGAGATGGGAGAGTGTGGAACAACGCAAGATTGGCTGGCAAGACCTATGGTCAATGGAACAGAGCAGGATCAGTTTCCTTATAAGGTCAACATATGATGTTCTCCCATCACCACAGAACCTAAACCTCTGGGTAGGAGAGGATCCCTCATGTCCTTTGTGTTCATCACCTGCAACATTAAGGCACATTTTGACAGGATGTAAGGTGGCTCTTAGCCAAGGACGGTTTACTTGGCGCCATGACCAGGTGCTGCGATGTTTGGCCTTAGCATTGGAAGACAAGCGTTTCATGACCAATAAGTTGCCATCTGTTCCATCAAAACAGTACACACAAAAGACAACATTCCTCCGCCCAGGAGAGCAACCACCAAGAAAAGGTGTTAAAACCAATCCTCGCCCAGGACAACTGGAAGCTGCTAGAGACTGGAAAATGCTGGCGGATGTTGGTCAACGGCTTATTTTTCCACCTGAGATTGCCACCACAAACCTTCGACCAGATATTGTCTTGTGGTCTGGATCAGCACGCCTTGTTCACCTGGTGGAGTTAACAGTGCCATGGGAGGATGCTGTAGATGAGGTGTATGAGAGGAAGAAACTGAGGTATGCTCAACTAGCCACTGAAGCGGAACAGCGAGGATGGAGAGTCTGGGTTTACCCAGTGGAAGTGGGATGTCGAGGATTTGTGGCACACTCTACAACCCGGTTTCTCAGAGATGTCGGATTCAATGGCCAAGAGTTGCGTCGCACAGTGAAGAACTTATCTGAAGCAGCAGAGAGGAGCAGCAACTGGCTGTGGTTGAGACGGAAAGATTCTGGCTGGGGATCTCAAGCACAATAGAAAGGGAAAAAAGGCTGATATACAGGTAAGTAAGCTGGGCTGAGTTGAGTGGGGGACGGAGGGGTGAAGCTGGGACGCCAGAATCACCGTCGAGCCCTCTTGAGGTGTCGTGGGCTAGTCGACGAAACACCGAGGATGGAAGGTGCCCACTTGAAGACCCCAGAGATGTACCCTACTTAGCTCAATCCAGACGGTTGTCATGCTGATGCGCTGGGGAGACCGCACTATGGTTGATCCCGGAGCCAGCATCGCAGCCGTTGTGTGTGCTGATGCGCTAGGGAGGCAAAATAAGCTGATCCCTGGAGCCAGCATTACACTTCAGCCATCAACACCAGACAGAAGGATATCTACATCATCATATGGAAGGAAGCGCAAATGGATGGAGACACATATGGATCACATTAGTTTACTGTGAAGCTACGTCTTAGTTGGTGCTTATCTTGGCAGAGCCAAGTTCAAATCAGCATGAAGTTTTAACATCTACTCTCATGTAATGGAAATCATGATTTTCATTGGCCTGTTGTTTTGCCCATTCCTTGGATAGCTCAGACACATTTCTCTCATAGTCATCACTGTTTATCACAATTGCATTTGAGCAGTTATCCATTGCAACAGTGAAACTCCTTTGTTTTTTTGGTGCTGTTTCACCTCCAGACGGCTTTCTTTTCTGGAACATTCATATCTATGCTTTGGCCTGTGAATAAAATAAAGTAAAAAAATCACAACAATAAAATAATTAAACTGTTTAGATGACTCCCATCCATCCATCCACTATCATAACAGCTTATTCCTTTAGAGGGTCACAGTGAGCCGGAGCCTAACCCGGTAGACACAGGGCAATGCAAGGCAGGACTACACCCTGGACAGGACGCCAGTTCATTGCAGGGCACCACACACACACACACACACGCACCCACGCACGCACGCACGCACGCACGCACGCACGCACACACACAGACACACACACACACAGACACACACACACACACACGCACACACACGCACACACACAGACACACGCACACACACACGCACACACGCAAACCAAAGTCATTGTATTTATCTTGTTCTTAATTGTATTATTACTTGTACTATGATACTTGAAATGTATTTGCTTACGATTGTAAGTCGCCCTGGATAAGGGCATCTGCTAAGAAATAAATAATAATAATAATAACAGACACACACACACACACATAGAGGGCAATTTAAACAGCAGGTCTTTGGACTGTGGGAGGAAACCCACAATGCAAACACATTGGGGAGAGGGTAACAACCAAAACAAGCTCAACTCTGCCAAAAATAAATAAATAAATAGCAGCTTAAATGAGACTTTTATACCCTATTTTTACATATAAAATGATATTAAATATAATAAAATGTATTGCACATTATCTTAAGAAGATGAATGACTTACCTCAGACAGACCAGAGATGCTTTACCTCAGGAAAAAAAGAAAAAAACCGTTGGCAACTTCGAACAGCTGAGCGGAGCGGAGCGGAACAGTTTCATCTCTCGATGTGTGTGAGTGTGTGAGTGTGTGTGTCTTTCACCGCTAAAATGGGTGGTTTTAAAATAATCCATTTATACTTAAAGTTGAACTGTTGAGATGTTCTGTTTTCACATACGTTGATTATCAGTAATATTGGATTCCTACAATGTATAATGCTAATGTAGCTAAACTAATCGAACAGTGATATTCAGGGTGTGTGAAAAAAAGTGTTTAACAATGTTACAAAGGTCTAAACACCAGTGTTTACATTATCACTTATAACATTGCTGTTTAGGGATAGATCACCTCTCTGCATGAATAAACACACGCCATTTAGCTTATAAACGTGTCACACGTTCAGTGCAGAGTACACACAGCACACCTACAATGTAAATAAACATGAAAAAAAGAGATTGAAAAATAAATCATGAAAAAAGAACACAATTTTTTAAAAAAAACTGAATTGTTGTTAAGAAAAAATACATTTAAAAAGCCCTCCCGGTCTCTGAACTCTCCCTAGTCGCTGCAGTCATTAGAAGAACATGCAACTTGGCTGTGGGAGGATTCTTTTTGCAAAATTATCAACAACCCTTTTCTGCATTTTAGCCTGCTAAAGAACCATCTGATAAGGTATAAGGTTCTTCACACACAAAAGGTTCTTTAAAGAACCTTGACAACATCGAAAGAACCATTTAAGAACCCCTTTTTATGTGGGTGTAGCTCTGCAGCCAGAGAGTCTGCACTCTTCAATTCTTTTTTATTTATCTATTAAATGACCTACCTTAGTAACCCCCTTACAAATCAACAACGATGAAAAACTATGAGATTCTAAAATTGGACAATTTAGAGCAAGATTATATATTAAAAGTTCCTCCCAGAGCCAGTACAGCCCTACTGACTCGAAATCCCTCCTCACTGCCAGCATATGCCACGTAAGCAACACCTCTCGATAAAAAACAGGTAAACAAGATAAGGCCAACCTGCTGGTGTTCATTAATAAAAGCTGCCTATCAAAGTGCAACCCATTCACCTTATGAAGGAACCCAAAAGCAGTGTCCCTCCATGGCAGAAGGCCAGGAGCATACAGTAACCTCTGTAGCGTCTGCATTCTAAAGGCAGCCATTCTGCTGTTAATAAAAATTAAGCCTTGCCCCCCTTCTTCTAATGGTAATTAGAGCACTCCCTGCTTCACCCAATGTAATCCATACCAAAAGAACTCCAATAATAATCTCTGGATTTCCTTTAATAGAGATGGTGGAGGTTCCACTCACATTAACCTGTGCCAGAGCATCGAAGCAACCAGATTATTAATTATCAAAACTCTGCCTCTATAAGATAATTTTAACAAAAGCCATCGCCATCTTTGTAATCTTCCCTTCACCTGGTCTAGCACTCCTCCCAGTTCTCTGCTGCTACACCCTCTTTTCCCAAAAACCCCAAGATACTGAAAAACTTTCTGATTCCACTGGAGTCCCCTGGTAAATCAAGCAGTGTGCTACCCTCCCACTCTCCCTTTAAAAAGCATTGCTTTTACTCCAGTTAACTCGAGCAGATGACATTTTTTCAAAACTTTCTGGCAATGAGTTAAAGCCTTTATATCTTGATTAGTGGTCACTAACACTGATACATCATCTGCATAGGCTACCACTTTAAATGACTGGTTTGGGGCATTTGGAAAAGAGAGGCCATTTAAGAGCTGTCTAAGTCTCTCTATAAGGGACTCAATGGAGAGAGAATATAGCATTCCAGATAGAGAGCATCCTTAACGGATCCCTCTCTGTACTGAAAATGGTGACCTTAAACCACCATTTATTTTTAGTACACTGAATACGTTATTATACAGTAACTGAATTTTCCCCACAAATTTGTGGCCAAAACCAAATGCTCTAAAAATATTAAACAAATATTTGTGGTCTATCCTGTCAAATTCTTTCTCTTGATCCAGGGAAATTAGACCAGCTTTAAAACCAAAGACCTTGGAGGCTGTTATCAAATCTCAATTAAAACACATTATCAAAAATAGATCTGTTGGGTACACAGTATGTCTGATTTGGGTGCACAATAAGTTCCATAACAGTTCTCAGACGATTGGCCAACACTTTTGACAAAATCTTGCAGTCCGAACAAAGGAGACTTATAGGGCACCAGTTCTTTATATTGCATAAATCTCCTTTCTTTGGCAACAAAGCCAACACTGCACGCCGAGAGCTCAAGGGCAGTTCCTTTTCTAATATGCTCTCCTCAAAAACTTCAAACAAGTCTCTCCCAATTTGTGACTAGAGTGCCTTATAAAACTCAACTGGCAATCCATCAGTGCCTGGCGCTTTGCCATTATTGAGTTCCTGCATGGCCTTAGTGATCTCCTGGAAAGTCAGTCCATTTTCAAACCGCTCCTTATCCTCTTCTGGAACCTGGGTTAATCCTTCAAGAAAACGCAAGGTTCCTTGGGACTCTTCCACCGCCTCCGCCGTGAACAAGTCCGAATAGAACTCTACAGCGTGCTTCCGGATCTCTCCAGGGTCCCTCAGTTCCTGCCCTGTCACAGTCTTTAGGCAATGAATCAGCTTGCGCTGAGCTGTCTTTTTCTCCATCCCAAAAAAAGAATTGAGTAGAAGCATCCATCTGAGACAAATTCTGAAACCTGGAGCGCACTAATGTCCCCTGTACCGTTACATCCAACAGATCAGTCAGTTTTTTTTTTTAATTTTTAGGTTTTCAAAAAGCTTATCTTTAAAAACACTCTGCAGAGCTCCATGAAGCTCAGTAATGTCTTCCTCCAGCTCTCACATTGCTTTACTAGTACTCTGTGTAGCGTGTTCAGTGTACTGCTGGCAGAACAATTTCACCTGCACTTTAGCTACATCCCACCAATGCTTTAATAAGGAGAAAGCGTTTTTTTGACCTCTCCACCTTTCCCTAAAAAAATTCAAACATTTTAAAAAATGTGCATTCTGTTGCAGTTTAGTATTAAAATGCCAGTATGAAGTATGTATTTTTGACAAGGGAAGAATCATTTTCAAATAAACCATACTATGGTCTGAAAAACCAACAGGATAAATACAGCAATTAATAAATAAATTTAAATGGTGCTTAGAACTATAAACTCTACCTAATCTGGCTAAGGATATCAACCCTGGAGATCCTTTTGCCCAAGTGTATTGTCTATCATTGGGGTGTAGATTCCTCCACATATCCACCATCTCATGAGCTGTTAAAATAGTGAGAAGCTCTCTGACGGACCCGGGGTGAGGCTCTGAACCATTTCTATCCAACTGGTCATTTAATGTACAGTTAAAATCCCCTGCTAATAAAATCACTTCCTCAGGCTGACTTTGTGCTAAAACCCCAGTTAGGTTCTGAAAAAACTGCACTCTTTCTTTCCCATCATTTGGTGCATAGACATTAATAAAAACCAGTATTGTATTCCCTATACACACCTGCACTTTTAACAAACGCCCTTTAACCACCTCATACACTGTAAAGGAGTCAAAAATAAAACTCTTAGAAAATAAAATGGCAACTCCAGCAATGAAATTGGTGCCATGACTAAAAAAAGTCTCCCCCTCCCACTCTTGAATCCTGTTCACTGTATTTGTATCGTCAGTATGCGTTTCTTGAAGCATAGCGACACCAATTTTTTTCTGATTTAAATAATTAAAAAGAGCTGTTCTCTTAACTAAATCTCTCCCCCCATTTATATTTAAAGTGCCTACATTTAATGTCTGCATTGTAGGAAAAGAGAAGGAAATAGAAAAAAAGGCACAGAAAAAAATAACCCAGTAAGCAAAAAGAAAAAAAGACTGCCTGAGTGGACTTAAACATGACTAGTCTTAATGGAAGAACGCACTTTACTCATTACATTTTTCAATCGATCTTTATCTTTCTTTTCAATCCCCAGTACAGATGCATTGCGCATTAAGTGCTGCGCAGAACTTTAAAAAGTTTCAAATCGGGGAAATGCTCAATTACACTAAGCCCTTGTCTGTCCTAAATCATTTCTAAAAAAACTCGAATGCTTTCAGCACTATACCCTCCCCTCGCTTGCTGACTAGCTGACAACTCAGAGCTTACTGAAGAATCAGTATCACTATCACCTCTATCACTGTCCACATCCTCACTGCAATCCCCTACACTAGCCACAGTGCTGTGAGGCAACGAGGGAACAGCAGATTCTTCTCTCACAGACGCACCACATTTCACTTTTCCAGCACGAATGACACTACCAGTCTCATCAGTACTACTACGCTTCACTGAAACAGTGTAATCAATTTTTTCCCTTCTTTTTCTTTTAGGTTTTTTTAAACTGCGTGCCTGTCCCTTCCATTTCCTCACATCCTTCCATCTCCTCACCTGAAATTAAAGCCGCAATTTCATCTTGTTTGGTGACTTTCTGCATCTGTTCAGATACTGTGCTTTTGATCTTTTTATCACCACTGGTACCTGCTGCAGTTTCACACTGTGCTATCCGCTCTGTCTCTGTGGGTATCTGTTTAGGCTTATTTGGAGATGCTGTTTCTCCCTCTCTTTTATTAATTTTTGACGGTTCTTGAAACGCAGCTTCCTCGTTATCCACACCAGCAAGCTCTGCAGGTTCGGACACAATCTGGTCAGTCTCTTTAATCACTGGCCCATTTGCAGCGCAGTGAGTCGAAGGGCCAGCTTCTTGACTCGCTGGCTCACCAGCACTGCCGCTGTGTTCTGCGATTTCTTCCCTCTCGCTATCTTTATCCTCAGCAGCCCACTTGCAGTTCTTAGCCATGTGTCCTTCACACCCGCATTTAAAACATTTCAGTACATCACTTGAAGCAATCACTTCCATCAATCCGAAATTTGAAAGCTATATTAAGTTCTTCATTTGGATTGTTGAGAAGCATATATAACTGTCTCCTGAAGGAAACAACGTGTTTCAGTTCAGGAGTCTTACTCCCCAGGGGAATCATAGAAACATCAAACATAATTTGCCCATGACGACTCAGCTCTTTTACTAACAGTTCATTTTTTATAAAAGGGGGGACATTAGAAATAATAATTTTTTAGCAGGTACAGCAAGAGGAAGGACAGAAATGAATGCTCCACCAATCACCAATCCCTGCTGGACAATTTTATAAACTATTTCATCACTACTGAGAAAAACAACAGCAGCTTTATTCATACGTGAAGCTGACTTAATATTTTCACATCCAATTATTTTTCCCAGTTCAACAACACATTTTTCAACTGGAACTATAACGTCAACTAAGATTTTTATCCCGTGTCAGATTTTCAAAAGTGAATCAGGATCCCCTAGGGACTTCTCCAGTCTTGGCCATACCGGCCGCACCTGCTGACAAAGTCAGCACTCAGCTAACAAAAAAACACTGATACAACTCAAATAACTCAAATAAACCGATATACAAAGAAAAGAAAAAAGAAAAAGAGAAAAAAAGATATGGGGAAAAACCCCGCCACTTACTCAGAGCTGCGATAAAGTGGAGCGAAGCCATCAAAAAAAGGCGCCAAGTTAGAAGCAAGAATTGTGTTAATATTGGGCTCCAGCACCTTTCCAATTGTGCCTATTTGCTTGATGCTTGACAAAATTGGCCTAATTGCTTCTCCTAACTTGGGCTTTTGTGTTTGATATCACCCCTTTAAACGGCTGTTGCGTTTTTCTAACTTGTTTTTTTACATTGACAATGTTTTTGTTATAGATATTAGTTCTTTTTTTACTTCATCAAATAATGAATAAAGCGATGGAAAGATATTCGAGAATGTGTATGGTAAATAGACAGACAGACATTACAAGAGAGTAATAAGTAGAGTAATATAAGAGAAATGAGAAAAGATTTGAAAGTAAAATAATGGTAGAAGGGACTTTTGGACAGTATTGAAAGTGTAAACATTGTATTCTTATAGTTGCATGAGTGGCGAAAACAATATTTTGGCAGGTATTGATATATTCATATTTACGTAGGTACAAAACTACAATGTTATAAATGGTTCAAAAGGTACATATGCATGTCCGTGCTAAAGGGTAGTATACTAACATATTTTAATGCTGGAAAAAAAAAACATTCTCCTTGATACAGTGGTGTTATGAACTTAGGCTAAGGCATTTGTAAAGCATTAGATCTCTTCATAAAAGGCCATATACATTTCGTTTGCATTTCTTGACCATGTTTTGACTTCAGTAAGTGCATAATTTGCATGCACCCATTTTCCAGTAGCACCCGCAGCAAGAACAGACACATAGTGTCCTGAAGTAACACCCTGTCCTTGGTGTATGATAGTGGAATCTAATTGGTAATTCCTGTTGTCCACAGTAATTGTGCTCTTCTGCACAGCAGTAAACTTAGCATTGTGTCACTTTGTTATGGTCCCGTCTGGTTTGGTTTCCCAAAGCATAAGTTGGACTGCAATCAGTCTCCCTGCTGATTGAATAAGTTCACGTTTCATGATTGGAGAAATTTTGCATTGCCTACATTTGCTACCAGGAATCATTGCCCATTTGTCATTTCTATAAATGAGTTCTTCCAAACACATGGAATCTGTACCAGCAGGTACATGTAGAGGATAAATATACAATACCTCTCGGTTTGATGAGCAGTAGTTACATGTAGTACATAGAATGCCATGACTTACAGAAACCATGCAAGATACTTCAGGACAAATTTCAGACAATTTGGTGAGAAACTCTGCAACATGTTGCTGCTCACCTCTATTGAAAGGTTCTCCTAAGAAGTGACAAATATCCACAGTAGTTAGAGACGCAGGGGATGGCAAGTGATCCTATTTGTGAACAAAGCTCCTGATAGCCTCTTGTTGACTGTGTTTTAATGAATCCTTCAGAGGTTGCAAGTGAAGAAGGCACTGCAATGTTGCATTTGCATAGCATGAGTTGAAATCGGGGTTGCTCAAGCCTCTGAATGGATGCGTAAGTGCAATGTTCTCTTAGAAGATTGAGGCTTTTGCTGTTACTGAACATTAATGATGGCTCAGTGAATGAAATGCGCATGATCTTTTACCTTGTGTCCCTTGTGCGTGTTAGTCTCCTTCAAGCTTTTCAACTTTGGACAATAAATCCCTCTGAGCCGATGGTACTCTTCAACTGCAATTTGACATGCATAGATGCAGGAAGTAACTGTGGAAAGTGCAATGAAACTTTGTCCATAGGAGAAAATGGAGTTACCACGATCCTTCATATCTGTTTTTAGAGTCATCCCCTGACATTTGTGAATGGTGATTGCATGAGCACCAATGACTGGGAACTGCTCTCGAACAATGTAGACTCTATCCATGATTTCAAACTTTGAGCATAAATGATGAAAGGTATGGGTGACTCCATTGTTAAATGTGATGGTTATGGTTTTGAGCATACTTGTGTTTTCCACGTAGTAGGAAATTGATGAGACCAGTGGCAATGTCAGTGTTCTTGCGAATTTGCTTAATACAAATGCAAATGTGATACCTTTACTACCAAACTAAATACAAATGCAAATATGTGACAAATGCTAAATGGACTTCAAATACTTTCCCATACAACAAATGTTAATTTATTAACATGAATTTGGCAGAGGCCTTTATCCAAGGTGACATACAAGGAAAACAGTTTATATAATAACAACATAAACACAGTAATCACGTAGTTCATAATAATTAACAGGTATGTACCAATATAGGAAGCAAGTGTTTCCCAATCTTGGTCCTGAGGACCCAGTGTTTCCTGGTTTGTGTTCCAACTGAGCTTTAAATTACGAATTGAACCCTCAATTGAATGAATAAAATGTCTAATCAGAGCATTTAATTTATTTGTAGAAATGGCTTGCAAAGGCCTCAATTAACACTAATCTAGGACTACCTAATGTTAACTCAGGTAAAGTAGTCCAAGATTAGTGCTGATCAGGGTTTGTGAAAGCAGCCAAAAGAGTTGGATATTTCAAGTTATTTCTAACATTGCATTACATCACTAATTGTTAGTTCAATTGGGGGATCAATTTAATAATTGAGAACTCAGTTGGAACACAAACAGCAGACACAGTGGGCCTGCAGGACCAGGTTTGTGAAAAACTGACATCAATGATGAGATCTATCTATATATTTATATATGTGTGCATTGCACAATTTTATTTTTACTTGTTTTGTTTGTTATGTTTAATAAACATGAAGTTCTCAAAAGTGTCCTTTAGTTTGCATCTTTCAGGTTAATCAACTTTACCAGCAATACTGAGAAGTCTCTCTACTTTATTATGAGCATTATTATTGAAAAGTGTTTAAAATTGAAATATTTTTTAGGCTTTCCCATGATTTGAAATTCAAATGCAAATTCTTATATTTCAGAATATACAAATACCAAGTCAAATGCAAATAGTTCAGCAGATTGCATTTAAATTATTATTATTTATTTTTCAGCAGACACCCTTATCCAGGGCAACTTACAATTGTCACAATTATATCGCATTATGTTTACATACAATTACCAATTTATCCAGTTGTTTATACTGAATCTTGGTAAAATACCTTGCTCAAGGGTACAACAGCAGTGTCCCTCACCCGGGATTGAACCCACAACCCTCCGGTCAAGAGTCCAGGTATAATGAGGTGTAAACACTGCTGTTTAGGAATAGAGCACTTTTTTTACTACACACACATTCCATTTATATACAAATGTTTCACACGTCTGTGGTTTTACAGACGAGGCTGAAGTTGGCTTCTTATTCGCCAGTTTCTTATTCGTCAGCTTCTCATTCGCTCAGCTTTTAGTGCATAAATGTATTTGTCTATGTTGATGAAGTAGCCTTGAATTTAACTGGTTAAATCACTTTGGGCCACCGATTTCTCTGCCGTTACCTGACAAGGGGCAACCCCTCTGCAAGCCCCACTTGTATTTAGCCCGGCCCAACATGGTTTACTGGGGAAGAACAGCGGGTAAATATGCCACATATGCCAATTGCTCAGCATCTTATTCGCTCTTTATGTATCTACGTTGAATAAGCAGCCATGCATTTAACAGGTTAAATCACGTTGGGCCGCTGATTTCTCTGCAGATACCCGACGAGGGGCACCCCCACTGCAAACTACACCTGTATTTAGCCCGGCCCAACGTGTTTTACTGGGGCAGAACAGCAGGCAAGCATGGCACATATGCCAATCGCCCAGCTTCTTATTCTCTCTTTATGTATCTATGTTGAATCAGTAGCCTTGTATTTAACGGGTTAAATCACGTTGGGCCGCCAATTTCTCTGCAGGTACCTGGCGAGGGGCACCCCCTTTGTAAGCTACACCTGTATTTACCCCGCCCCAACGTGGTTTACTGGGTAGGAACAGCGGGTACACTTGCTACATATGCCAATCGCTCAGCTTCTTATTCGCTCTTTATGTATCTATGTTGAATAAGTAGACTTGCATTTAACGGGTTAAATCACGTTGGGCCACTGATTTCTCTGCAGGTACCTGGCGAGGGGCACCCCGTCTGTAAGCTACACCTGTATTTAGCCCGGCCCAACGTGGTTTACTAGGGCAGAAGAGAGGGCAAACATGCCACATATGCCAATTGCACAGCTTCTTTGCTGGAAAAAGCCTTGCACTTAAAGGGTTAAATCACTTTGTGCCGCCGATTTCTGTACTTATTCAATGTAGATACATAAAGAGCGAATGGGAAGCTGAGCGATTGGCATATATGGCATGTTTGCCTGCTGTTCTTCCCCAGTAAACCACGTTGGGCCGGGATAAATACAAGTGGGGCTTACAGAGGGGTTGCCCCTTGTCAGGGACCAGCAGAGAAATCGGTGGTTCAAGGTGATTTAACCCTTTAAATGCAAGGCTTTTTCCAGCGAAGAAGCTGTGGAATTGGCATATGTGGCATGTTTGCCCACTGTTCTGCCCCAGTATACCACATTGGGCCGGGCTAAGTATAAGTGGGACTTGCAGGAGGGTTGCCCATCGCTGGGTACCTGCAGAGAAATCAGCGATCCAACATGATTTAACCCGTTAAATGCAAAGCTACTTATTCAACATAGATAAAGAGCGAATAAGAAGCTGAGCGGTTGGCATATGTAGCAAGTGTAGCCGCTGTTCTTCCCCAGTAAACCATGTTGGGCCGGGTTAAATACAAGTGGGGCTTGTAGGAGGGTTGCCCCTCTTCAGGTACCTGCAGAGAAATCGGCGGCCCAAAGTGATTTAACCCTTTAAATGCAAGATTACTTCTTCAACGTAGACAAATACATTTATGCACTTAAAAGCTTGCGAATAAGAAGCTGGCGAATAAGCCAACTTCAGCCTTGTGTTTTACAGTGTAAATGTATGAAAAGAAGACAGACGTAGCCATAATACAGTCAATTTTAATGTCACTTCTGTTAATGTCACACTCTGCTTATTCTCATCAAATTGAAATGTCCCGGCCCGAATATAATGTATGCTGTGACTTTGTTTTGACTGTGTTTTGTTTTTAAAATGTATTCATGTTCAATGCATTGCTGAGTTTGTTGCATTGCTGAGTTTGTTGCGTTCACTTATCAGGTGGTGTCTGGAATGATCCAAATGCAATTAAAACAGCGGGTGGAGGCGTGAAATAAATATATTTATAACTTCTCTTATGCAATTATTTCAATAGCGAGTAATACCCATTTCAATAAATTAAAAGTAAATCAGCTCATTTTTGCTGTTTAATCTATTATTTGTTAATAATACAAGTAAAACTTCAAAGAAAAGTTTGAAGTATCTGGTATTGCCAAGCAGTCTCCCATCCAAGTACCAACCAAACACACATATTATTATTATTATTATTATTATAGCAGATACACTTATCCAGGCCAACTTACAATTGTGACATACAATTACCCATTTATACAGTCGGGTTTTTTACTGGACCAATCTAGATAAAGCAGCAATGTGTCCCCCACATGTGATTGAACCCAGTCAAGAACAAAGTGCTCTAACCGCTACTCCACAGATGCTGCAAGGGACGGATCACTAGTGTCTCGTTGTGTAAGGCCACAGAAAATTCACGATTTCACGATTTAAATATTGGTGATTTCTGGCTGAGGTATGAAATCAGATTCCGAAACATGGCAAAAATTGCACGCTGTTTTTTGTCAATTCCACCAAACTCTGGATGCAGCACGAGCAGTTTCTGCAGATGGGCAGGTTTTTACACAACAAAGACAAACCACGAGTGTTGAAACTGCAACAAAATACACAATTATTATTATTATTATTATTATTATTATTATTATTTATTTTAGTACAGCAGCAGTGTCCCCCACTTGGGATTGAACCCACGACCCTCCGGTCAAGAGTCCAGAGCCCTAACCACTACTCCACACTGCTGCCCATGCTGGTCTTTAACAAATAACTAGTTTTCTGCTCACAGGCCAGATCATTTGTGTGTGTGTGTGTGTGCGTGTGTGTGTGTGTGAGTGTGTGTCCTCGCCCGCGCGTGTGTGTGTCTGTCTGTCTGTCTGTCTGTCTGTCTGTGTGTGTGTGTGTCTGTGTGTGTGCGTGTCTGTCTGTCTGTGTGCACGCGCACGTGTGTGTGTGTGTGAGCATGCTTGCGTGCGCGTCATATATAATTTAGTGTGTGTAAAGAAAAACGGTTTTGTCACTTGCACTAAACCGTTTTTAACATTTTTTTTTCAAAGTCAGCATAACGCTTTACAACACAGTCCGTTTAATTACTTTATGAACATAGCATACAAGTTTTAAATGTTTACAAAACTCGACAATGTTGCCGAATTTGTCATTCAAACTTGTTTAGTTTTAATCAGTTTTGCCTGCTTGTTACTTTTTTCAGCCAACACATTTAAATGACCCTTGTTTGTTACAATTTAAAAGATTGTTTTAAACGTTACAATGTAAATGTTGACTCAGTAGCTACCATTAAATGTTTCAACCTCGGTGACTTTCTTTGATGCGCTATTAATTTTAGGCAACTTGCATTTTTTTTTACATGAAACTTGTACTTTTTATATAGGTATATAAATGTCAATTGCTGTGCATAAACGCATCAGCCAAATCAATTAATATGACATGTAGTTTTCTAGCTTGCTATTTATTAATTTATTTATACATTTATAATATAAACATGTATTCATTTCTACATTTATTTATTTAAAATATTTATTTCTAAATGTATTTATTCCTCTATGCATTTATTTAAATCACTCATTTATTTCTACCAAATAAATAATTCCTTTATTTATTTTTAATTAAACGAGGAACAACAATTTATCAGAGATCAGAGATTTAGACAAGGAAGCTACATGCCACTCTTGTGTGCAATTCCATTCTATGGTATCTACCCTAACAAACAGGAAACTAGAAATTTTCAGACAGGAAATCGAAGCTGGTCAAGCTTCGATGTAAGCTTAAAAAATGAATAAGTTTCAACAATTGCGCAGTGGCGCAGGGGGCTAAGATTGTGTGCTCTTCAAGAACGTCATGTTGCAAGTTCAAACCACAGTATTTCCTCCCCCAGTGCGATATGTGTTGTTTTAAAACATAAATAATTTGTTTAATATAAATGGTGTGAATATCAAACGGCTTGCACTCCCTGGTATGTTTTGACGTTGACCAACGTGTGGAATCACATGATTGGTAGATGTCCAGTTATTTAGGTTTTCTGTTTGAATAGTCGCTACACACCCTTAAAAAGTAGACGGAAGAGGAAGGAGGAGGAGGAGGAGAATAGCAATTTTACCTTAGTTTGACGACTTATATCTCATTGTGTATAAGAGGTACGTACATTTTTTTCACATTTAAGGTAAGAAAGTTTCAGACTTTTGATACTGGTACAGATGGTAATTCTAAGTGATTTAGTTTTGCCGCTGCAACATGGTAAAAACAGCTAAACTCTTTGAGCTGTATAGAGACTCGGTAGTTTCAAACAAGTTTTTCTAACTTGTACGAGGAACTACCGTTCCTCTCAATAGTTCATAAATATGAATGAGAAAAATAAGAAAATTAACCCTCATGGGAAAATATCTATTCTGTTCAGTGAAGTGTTCGCTTGTTTTCAATCACATCCTGTTGTTTTCTAACTTTCTAACTAAGGTTTTGCTGTTTATTGAAATTAAATCAGTTAATTACTCATATTAAACTTTATTATGGAGTAGAAAAAAAGAAAACTCTGTATAATCAAACATCTTTTAAACCCAACCATACCAAGAAAATAAAGTTTCAAAATGTAGCTCTACATTATTATTATTATTATTATTATTATTAACCTCATGTGGTGTTCAATGGCTCAACTGCTGTTAATGTTCTTTTTTTCTGAGATTTATGAAACTTTTTATGGTGAATTTTCTGTCATTGGGTAATAATATACAGCACAGTTAACTGTACCGTACAATACATTTCTAGCAAGAAAAATAATAATTATAAAAAAAACAAATTACAAAAGTGTATGACAAAAGTGTGGTGAAGACGGAAAATCAAGACAGTTATCATGTTCCCTGGTATAGTGCGACAGACAAACAGACACCAGCGTAGAAGGGTCCCCATTGTGTTTAATGATGATCCTAAAAATTGTTCAATGAATGTAAATATTTCTAAATCCTGCATTAACAAATGGTGCTGTGGCAATAATGGGCAACTTTTTCTTCATCAAGATCACAGCAAAGGCAATCGCTATGGATACAGTTTTCTTAAAGGGCATTTCAGTTGCTCTGTCTCTCTCTCCCCTGCCTGCCTGTCTGTTCCCATCTGTTTCACTTCCTTACATTCTCTCTCTCCCACCTGTATGTCCTTCAGCCTCCCTCTTTCTCTCTGTCTATCTACCTACCTGTCTCTTTCTGTTGCTCCAATTAAAAAAAATATATACTAACTGATTTTTTGTCACCAGAATTATTATAAGATGATGAACATTCTGGACATGTTACTGAACACCCTTTAGTGTTTACAACAGACACACGACTTACAATTGCTGTCTCCTGTGCTATTACTGAAATATCTTTTTAAACATAACAAATGTTTTTATGTTTTATTTATGTACCCTGGGCCATAAATCTACTGAAGAATGAAACCAAAACAAAAGTATGTGCTACAGCTGGCAGGTGTTCCCTTGTATGTGTGTATAGCTATGGGAGAGGAGCAGGGGAATGCGCTTAGAGAAGGAGAGGAGTGGAACAGGAGAGAAGAGATTATTATTATTATTATTATTATTATTATTATTTATTTCTTAGCAGACGCCCTTATCCAGGGCGACTTACAGTCGTAAACAAAAACACATTTCAAGAATCGCAGTACAAGTAATAATACAATTAAGAGCAAGATAAAATACAATGACTTTGGTTCTAGCAAGTACAAGTATATGACAAAATACGATTCAGTAACGGAGCAGATAACAGTGTCAGTGATAGCTACATCAGGATATGATTAAATACAAAATACTACAGATTAAATAACACTTGTGACAGATTACAGTACTCTAAAGTACAGGATTAAATGCAGTAAAATAGGGGGGCAGATAAGAGCAAGTAAAGCGCATTTAAGGAAGAGTAATAAGTGACCCAGTGGAAGAACAGAGGAGTTCTACAGGTGCTTTCTGAAGAGGTGAGTCTTGAGGAGGCGCCGGAAGGTGGTCAGGGACTGGGCAGTCCTGACATCTGTAGGAAGGTCATTCCACCACTGCGGGGCGAGGGTGGAGAAGGAGCGGGCTCTGGAGGCAGGGGAGCGTAGAGGAGGTAGAGCCAGTCTTCTAGTGCAGGAGGAGTGGAGAGGTCGAGTGGGGGTGTAGGGAGAGATGAGGGTCTGGAGGTAGCTGGGTGCAGTCTGGTCAAGGCATTTGTAGGCTAGTACAACAGTCTTGAACTGGGTGCGAGCGGTGATCAGGAACCAGTGGAGTGAGCGGAGCAGTGGAGTTGCATGGGAGAAGCGAGGCAGACAGAACACCAGGCGAGCAGCGGAGTTCTGGATGAGCTGGAGCGGACGAGTGGCGGACGCAGGGAGGCCAGCCAGGAGGGAGTTGCAGTAGTCTAGGCGGGAGAGTACCAGGGCCTGGACCAGGAGCTGGGTGGCGTAGTTGGTGAAGAAGGGTCGGATTCTTCGTGACAACAGAGATGACAACAGAAGAGAGATGAGTAGAGGAGTGATGTTGTCATCCCTCTCTGTCAGTAATGTAACAATCACACAAACACCCAGAGTGTTTACTTACCCCAGTTTCTTTAATTTACAGTTTGTATCCTTCAGTGCAGCAGACAGCAGGCTATTCCCGCCTGCTATTCCCTCTCAGCTCTAGCAGTCTCAGGGTTGACTAGTTAGTACGGAGAGCAAAGGCCAGGTCCTCACAGGAATCACCCCTGAGACAACACCCCAACAGCCTGAAGAGATAAAGCGACAGGGTCTCACTAGAAACTCAGTTCTGTACACCTGGCTGCTCTGCTGCTGCCAAGATTGAAATCAGGAAACTATGGTAAATTCACAGTATAACCATGGGAAATGTATGGTAAAACTGCAACGATACTGTGGTAAACTTGTATAAGGGTTAGCATAGCTATTATGCTTGAGTTACACAGGAATGTTACAGTAACATAATATTTAAGAAAAATGTATGTGGTCGTTATCATGGCACCCATTACATTTCTGTGAACCATTTCAGCATTGCAATCCTAAGGAATATGAATGTGCTTTATCAGCATCAGGCATATCCCTATTTAAAACAGCAAATGTGGGAAGAGTAAGGCAGATATATGATATGAAAATATCACAAGATATATGAATACAAATACCAAAACAATCGATATTACATTGAAAAAGATATTTCAGCAATATGTTTTGCACAGATAGCAATGGTTAGTGTGTTTGTTGTAAACACTAAAGGGTGTTCTGTAACACTGTAAGACTCCGTGTTGTCAATGTAATTTGTGCAGTAAAATGTGACGAGTTGGTTTTGTTTTTAGAATTGATATTTATTATAATGTCATTGTTTTTGAAGGAAGGAATTTCTCAACAATTGTAATTTTTTTGTTGTTGCTGGGGTGAGGGGTGGTTGTTTTAAAATGGATCCTGGAGACAGTTTAACATGTGATATGATGAATTTTTTACTTTTTAAATTAAAGTCATAATTCTTTCCCCTTGTCTGTCTGTCTCTGCTCTCTCTCTCTACTTACATTTCTGTCTGTCTGTCTGTCTCTCTCTCTACCTTATTTTTCTACTCTGATGTATTATGAGCATCAACAATTTGCTCAAAGCCTCCACTAGTGTTTCTATTATTATAACAACCTTGACTTGAAAAAAATTGAGTGAAATAGCTTGCATCGCTCAATTTTCAAGATGTCTTTTTTACTTTTTTAAATTTAAGTAATAATTCTTTCCCCTTGTCTGTCTGTCTCTGCCTCTGCTCTCTCTCCCTCTCTACTTCCATTTCTGTCTGTCTCTCTCTACCTTCAGTTAATGGGGAAGGAGGGAAAGACAGAGACAAGGAGGGAGGGAAGGAAAGAAGAGAGAGAGAGAGAAGGCCTTCTCGGGTCTGCTGTCTTGCCTATCCTGACTGAACTTGACATGCAACAGGGAGATGCAGCTTTTGCATATTACACAGTACATTCCAGGGACTCAATCTGCATAACAAATGAATCAGTCATGTGAGGGACAGCCCAGTGACAAAAGTGTGTGCTACGACTGGCTGGTTTTCCCCTGTATGTGTGTATAACCATGGGAGAGGAGTAGGGGAATGCTATTAAAGAAGGAGAGGAGTGGAAGAGGAGAGAAGAGATGAGAGGACAGGAGATAGAAGAAGAGAGGAGTAGAGGACTGAAGTTGTTATCCCTCCCTGTCAGTAACGTAATAATCACACAAACACCCAGAGTGTTTACTTACCCCAGTTTTTCTAATTTACAGTTTGGATCATTCAGTGCAGCAGACAGCAGTTTCGCTCCCGAAAGCCCCAGGTTATTCCATCCCAGCTCCAGCTCTCTCAGGGTTGAGTGGTTTGTACGGAGAGCAGAGGCCAGATCCTCACAGCAATCACCTGTGAGACGACACCTTGTCAGCCTGCAGAGATAAGGAGACAGGATCTCACTAGAAACTCTGTACACAAAACTTATGTACAAATGGCTGCTCTGCTGCTGCCAAATGAAATCAGTAACTGTGGTAGTTTTTAATCCATTTGATTGTCTTATTCTGTCTGTCTCGACCTGCCTCTCTTCATTTCCCCTCCCTTTCTCTGCCTCTATCTCCCTCTCTTCCCCCTGCTCTCGTCATAAATCACTCCTCTCCCTGTCTTTATGTTTGCCTCCCTCTCTCCCCTGTCTCTCTCTATTTCTCCCTGTCTGAAAGTTTAGCATAGTAAAAGCACAACAAAGTGTAATAAAGCATAGGTAAGCATTGTAAAGAACAGCAAGGTCTGGTAAAGCATAATAAACATGACAAACTAAGGTAAAGTATGATAAATGCATAGTCATTACCGCCTCCTTTTCTCTCTCCCCCATTCTCTCTCTGACTCTCGTCAATATCCCCCCTCTCAATGCCTTTGTCTGCCTCACTCCTTTTCACACTCACTCCCTCTCTTTCTCCATCTGTCTGAAAGTTTACCATAGTGAAAGCATAGTATAGCATACGCAAGCATTGTAAAAAGAAGTGAGGTACGGTAAAGCATATTAATAAACATGGCAAACCAGGGTAAACTATGGTAAGTGCACAGCATAACCATGGGAAAAGTATGGTAAGACTGCAAAGATACTGTGGTAAACTTGTATAAGGGTTAGCACAGCTATTATGCTTTAGTTACATAGAAATGTTACAGTAACATAATATTTTTTAAAAAATGTATATGGTCGTTATCATGGCATTCGCCATCACACCCTCCCTCCCTGTCTCCCAGTTTCTTTCTTACCCTCCTTGTTTCATTCTGTCCCTTCCTCTCTCCCTGTCGATCTGTCACTCTCCCTCCCCCTCTCTTCCTCCCTCCCTCCCTCCTATCCTGTCTCTCCCTTCGTGTCCCTTTCTCTGCATCCCTTTATCCCTCTCTCCCTGTCTGTCACTCTCCCTCCCACAAGTCTTTCTCTCCCTCTACCTTCTTCCCTCCCTCCCTCCCTCCTATCCTGTTTGTCTCTCCCTTCCTGCCCCTTTCTCTGCATCCCCCTTATCCCTGGCTCTATATATTCACCATATTTTCAATGTTACCAATTATTTTACCACTTTTTAATTTCCCTTAACTCACACAGTGATGCACTACTATGGTTGAATAGTTTCCCATTCACTTGTAAAAACATTCCCCTATAGACTTGCACTCGGTACGCTTTCGCTCTGTATTATTGTTTTACAGGCTAAAGTAATTGTAGATAACAAAATCATTTCATAAATCTTACCTGTTTTGCACCACCATTGGCTAAATAGGTCTCAATTGTGGAGTTTTGAAAGAAACACATGTTAAAGCACACAGGAAGCTCTCTGTTTTTTGCACTTCCTGGGTCATTTCACCTCAGCACTGTCTACAGGGTTAATTACTCATTTTATGTTAAATTAGAAAATTCTATGTAAACAAGCATATTTTTTGTACCCCATCCTATTTAATGACATGTCACTGATATTTACTAGAGGCCAAGAAAAGAAAGAAAATTGTTTTAATCGCATACCACATAAAACGCCGCTAGATCAGCACTGCCGGCAACTCGGAGCGTTTCTCATTGTTTTAACCTGTGATTGAAGGTAAGCCCCCACACCGTTTGTTTTTCCCAGTGTGTTCTTTTAAAGGCATTAGAATTTATTTCTGTTATTGGTTGTTTTATGGGTTTAATTTGTAACTTTTTAGGGTGAGCCAACACCTCATATTTTTTGGAAGTAATTTAGTCTAGTCTTTAAAATTTAAATAGTAATTGATTTTTTTGCTGTCGATCTTCATATATGTATATGGTTCAATCCTGGCACCCAAAGAAAAAAAAAAAGATCTGGAATAAATAACTTAACACAGGTATGAAACGTGCTTAATGTTGTTTAAGAAAACGGATCAGCAGTGGAGCCGGTAGCTTATGGCAATAGAGCACGTTCTGTGCATGCGCATTAGGCGGATACCATGGAAAGTGATGATGTAAAATGGACTGCTTTAGGTAAGAAAGTGAATGAGTACACGTACAGATTAGAAATATGCATATGAAAATCAAAAGTTTATCGGATTATAGACAAATGCAATATGAAAAGTCTATAGCAGGCTAGGAGTGTATGACAAAAGTGTGGTGAAGATGCAAAATCAAGACAGTTATCGTGTTCCCCCGGTATAGTGCGACAGACAGACGTACATCCGAGTATATGGGTCCCCATTTTTTAAATGATGGCCCTAAAAATTGTTCAATGATTATAAATATTTCTAAATACTGCCTTAACAAATGTTGCTATGACAATAATGAGCAAATTGAAGTCATAAGCATCCCTCCCTCCCTCCAAGTCTGTCTGTCTCTCTTGCTCTCTGTCTGTCTCTCCCATGTCTGTCTGGTCCTCTGTCTGTTTCACTTCCAGTCAATCTTCCCCCCCCCCATGCCTGTCTCTCTCTCCCTCCTCTCTCTGCCTGTCCTTCAGCCTCCCTCCCTTCCCTCTTTCTCTCTTCCTTGCTCCCTGTCTCTCTCTGTTGCTCCTATTTAAAAAATATATTACTAAATAATCATTTGAACCAGGATGTTCTACATCTTTTAAGAAGATCTGTCAGTAGTCAGAATTATTATAAGATGATGAACAATCTGGACATGTTTAAAGTGTTACTGCACACCCTTTAGTGTTTACAACAGACACACGACTTACAATTGATGCCTCCTGTGCTATTACTGAAATATCTTTTTAAACATAATAACAAATGTTTTGATATTTTTATTTATATTCCCTGGGCCATAAATCTACTGAAGAATGAAACCAAACACATTATTTATCAGACACCATGAAAACTTCTGGCATTTTATCCAAATAAAATGCACTTACTACATCACTGACGCAGATTTTTAGTTCCTACATGATACCTAGCGTGTGAAGACAGTGTAGTGTATAACGAGTATCAGCATTGAATATGTGTCACTAGATTTGATACCTCTGTGGCTTTGGTGATTTTGCTGGTGTCTTAAAGATTGTACACTGCAACTGTGTTACATTGAAGGCTGCAGTATACAAAAAAATAAAAAATAAAAATAATAATAATAATAATAATAATAATAATATCTGGAAGGTGAGAGTGACAGAGGGCCCTGTCAGGTCTGCTGTCCTGCCTATCCTGACTGAAACCAACATGCAACATGAGATACATCTTTTACATATCTAGACAGGTGATCCACTCTGGGCCTGCTGACAGCAACCAGTCTTTGAACCTGCAAGACGTGTGCTTGAATGCTGAATGCTGTTTGCTAAAATTGCTTTTAAAAATCCATATGGGTGAATTATAATAAAGCTTACTTACTTGATTCAAAGACTTGACTCATTTTGACATCTGTTCCGACCTCAGTGTCTTCTTTATAAATAACTTGCAACCTTGGAATCCACTTTAGCTCATCGCCCGAGGACCGTAAGGGTTCAAGAGCGTGACAGTGTTTACTTACTCCAGTTTCTTTAATTTGCAGTTTGGATCCTTCAGTGCAGCAGACAGCAGTTTCATCCCCGAATCCCCCAGGTTATTCCATCCCAGCTTCAGCTCCCTCAGGGTTGACTGATTTGTACGGAGAGCAGAGGCCAGGTCCTCATAGCAATCACCCGTGAGGTGACACCCCCTCAGCCTGCAGAGATAAGGAGACAAGATCTCACTAGAAACTCAGTTCTGCACACCTGGCTGCTCTGCTGCTGCCAAGATTGAAATAAGGAACTGTGGTAGTTTTTAATCTATTTGATGGTCTTATTCTGTCTGTCTCCCTTAATCTGTCTCTGCCTGCCTCTCTTTACTCCCCCTCTCTCCCCCACCTCTAACTGTCCCTCCTGCCCTCTCCCTCTACTCCTCTTCTTGTCACTACCCCCTCCCCTTCTCAACCTCTTTTTACCTCCCTCTCGTCATTAACACCCCCTCTCCATGTTTTCATGTCTCCCTCCCTCCTTCTGTCAAAGTTTCCCCAATAAAAGTTTACCATAGTAAAAGCCCAGGAAGGTGTAATGCAGCATACTGAAAGCATGGGAAAGCATAGGTAAGCATTGTAAAGAATAGCAAGGTATGGTAAAGCATAATAAAAATGGCAAACAAGGTAAACTATGGTAAATGCACAGTATAACCATGGGGAAAGTATTGTAAAACTGCAAAGATACTGTGGTAAACTTGTATAAGGGTTAGCACAGCTATTGTGCTTTAGTTACATAGCAATGTTACAGTAACATAATATTTAAAAACTCTATATGTGGTCATTATCAAGGCATTCACCATCACACCCTCCCTCCCCGTCTCCCTCCCTCCCAGTTTCTTTCTTACCCTCCTTGTTTCATTCTGTCCCTTCCTTTCTCCCTCTCTCTCTCTCTCTCTCTCTCTCTCTCTCTCTCTCTCTCCTATCCTTTCTCTCTCCCTTCCTGTCCCTTTCTCTGCAGCTCTCTATCCCTGTCTCTACATATTCACAATATTTTCAATACTACCAATTATTTTACCACTTTTTAATTTCCCTCCTTAAGTCACACAGGGATGCACTGCTATGGCTGAATAGTTTCCCATTCACTTGAATGTAAAAACATTCCCCTATAGACTTGCACTGGGTGCGCTCTCGCTCTGTATTATTGTTTTACAGGTTAAAGTAATTGTAGATAAAACCATTTTATAAATCTTACCTGTTTTGTAACACTAAGCTAATTTTGTCTCAAATATGTAGTTCCTGGTTCATTTCACCTTAGCAGTGTCTTCAGGGTTAAAGTATGTTACTGGCTGAAAGCATGCCAGTCAATAGGGGAAGCAGCCAATTGGTTATTGATAGGAAAGAAGCCAGTGAAGGGGCGGGGACAATTTCACCCTTGCTTGGCTTGCAAACAGAGATAAACTAGTGTAGAACCAGATATCACTTTTTAAATGAAAAACACATGTGTGCTAAAAACATGTCCTTCTTTCAAAACTATACATTTGAGACCTATATAAAGATGTAATAAATGCTTTAGTTTTATTATAAAATTTATAGCCCCAAGTATTTAAAATAGATATATATTTTTCTTGAAAATACACACAGGTTCAGCTGGAGATCATTATTTTGAACTCTTTCTAGTTCACCAATACGAGTGATAAATAAAAATTAACCCTCAAGTGCAAATGTCTATTCTGTTCAATAAAGTGTTGACTCGTGTTCAATCACATTTTCTGGTTTTATAGCTTTCACATTTCAAAAACGCTACAACAGAATTTGTTTTCAATAAATGGTATGTATCCTCAGTAGTAAGATCACCCCTCTATTAAGACCACATTTTGATGGTACTTTACCTGGCCTTAATATTGAGGTTTATTGAAATAAATCGTTTAATTACTGATATTTTTATAGCATTTCACAGATAAAGGAAGGAATTACTGTATTCTTTTGAATTTTAGACACACTTTTTAAAGCAATTTTTCTTCTCAAAAATGGCCTTTGTCTTAAATTTGTAAACTGAATTGCGGAAGTCTAGCACATACACAAACATTTTAAAAGGTGTTTACGTCCCACTCCTATTACTTCTGATTGGCTAGCTGTGGAAGAAGCTGATCTTCTATTGGTTACAAAGAAACTCAGAAATGGCTGCCTGAGAGTGAGAGCCTCTGTTAAGACACACGCTAATCTTTTAAACTTAAGGTATTATTTATTTGTGTAATTTATAACAAAAAAAAACAAAACCATAAAGTTTACTGTTTAGAAGCATTTAAAGACAAACTTTCCCTGGCAAAAAATATGATTTTTTTTCTTTCAATTTTAGTATTGCTAACCTAGTTTGCTATTTACCATATTTACATTTTTTTTTTTAAAATATTTAAATGCTATATTAAAAAAATATAAAATTATATATATATATATATATATATATATATATATATATATATATATATATATATATATATATATATATATACATACTTTTTTTAATTTTATTACTATATTAGTTATTTATTGGACATGCACAATCCATTGATTTGTGAAACTATTAAAACATTAAGATTGACACATGTTTATAATAATAGAAATGAAATGCTTATAAGTATAGTACTATTAAGTAAAATAAATATATCACAGAAATAAACAAAAGAAAAAACATACTTTGTGTCTGCAGAATTTGATGGAGCCAACTGTAAATATTGTGTGGATTTTGGTAGAAAAAACCAGTAAAAATAAATAAATAAATACATACATAAAATCGGAGAAACTTGACAGGTTACACACAAGTCCTTTATAAATCTGGGGTTCAGCAGTTACAAAACTGAAAGAACGTCAAGAAAAAATTAGAATTTCACAAAGCAGCAGAAATAGTTGGCAATGAATTTGTGTCTGTGATGCAACAAACTAAAACACCTGTACATCAGGAGCTGAATTCAGCTAATATAAAGAAAGAGTGGAAAAAACAGGCACAAGCTATTTTTTAAAATTTGAATAACTCCCAAGTATTGCTTATTATAGTTGTACTCTTAGTATGTTAATTAAACAACAACGTGACTGACTGGCAGTTGAAGGGTTCCGTGGCAGTTCTTCTGCGGAGTGGACGCTCTCTTCCTCGATGTAAGCTATCGCTCAGCACCCGCGTGTGGAGCTATGGCCGTGGCGTGGGAGCCTCGAACTGGCACTGCTATTTTCTTAAACAGGATGTAAGCTATCGCTCAGCACCCGCGTGTGGAGCTATGGCCGTGGCGTGGGAGCCTCGAACTGGCACTGCTATTTTCTTAAACAGGATGTAAGCTATCGCTCAGCACCCGCGTGTGGAGCTATGGCCGTGGTGTGGGAGCCTCGAACTGGCACTGCTATTTTCTTAAACAGGATGTAAGCTATCGCTCAGCACCCGCGTGTGGAGCTATGGCCGTGGTGTGGGAGCCTCGAACTGGCACTGCTATTTTCTTAAACAGGATGTAAGCTATCGCTCAGCACCCGCGTGTGGAGCTATGGCCGTGGTGTGGGAGCCTCGAACTGGCACTGCTATTTTCTTAAACAGGATGTAAGCTATCGCTCAGCACCCGCGTGTGGAGCTATGGCCGTGGTGTGGGAGCCTCGAACTGGCACTGCTATTTTCTTAAACAGGATGTAAGCTATCGCTCAGCACCCGCGTGTGGAGCTATGGCCGTGGTGTGGGAGCCTCGAACTGGCACTGCTATTTTCTTAAACAGGATGTAAGCTATCGCTCAGCACCCGCGTGTGGAGCTATGGCCGTGGTGTGGGAGCCTCGAACTGGCACTGCTATTTTCTTAAACAGGATGTAAGCTATCGCTCAGCACCCGCGTGTGGAGCTATGGCCGTGGTGTGGGAGCCTCGAACTGGCACTGCTATTTTCTTAAACAGGATGTAAGCTATCGCTCAGCACCCGCGTGTGGAGCTATGGCCGTGGTGTGGGAGCCTCGAACTGGCACTGCTATTTTCTTAAACAGGATGTAAGCTATCGCTCAGCACCCGCGTGTGGAGCTATGGCCGTGGTGTGGGAGCCTCGAACTGGCACTGCTATTTTCTTAAACAGGATGTAAGCTATCGCTCAGCACCCGCGTGTGGAGCTATGGCCGTGGTGTGGGAGCCTCGAACTGGCACTGCTATTTTCTTAAACAGGATGTAAGCTATCGCTCAGCACCCGCGTGTGGAGCTATGGCCGTGGTGTGGGAGCCTCGAACTGGCACTGCTATTTTCTTAAACAGGATGTAAGCTATCGCTCAGCACCCGCGTGTGGAGCTATGGCCGTGGTGTGGGAGCCTCGAACTGGCACTGCTATTTTCTTAAACAGGATGTAAGCTATCGCTCAGCACCCGCGTGTGGAGCTATGGCCGTGGTGTGGGAGCCTCGAACTGGCACTGCTATTTTCTTAAACAGGATGTAAGCTATCGCTCAGCACCCGCGTGTGGAGCTATGGCCGTGGTGTGGGAGCCTCGAACTGGCACTGCTATTTTCTTAAACAGGAGAGGACTCCCTGAGCACGCCCCCCAGCCAATCAGGACCTCTCGATCAGCTCAGCTCCAGGCAAGCCTTCCTGTTTACCACGGCAGCAGCGCAGCTGAACCAGCGACAGGATCCTCCCTGTCACAGCGCGTCATTAGCTTCCGGAGGAATTCCAAGAGAAGCTTTTACAATTTCAGCGTTTCGTTATTAGGCTCAGTTCTTTATGGTTAGTTGTTTTGTTACCTCGGATTGGGTTTATAATAGTTTATTCTAGATAAACCTTCATGATTTGAACAAACGGAGATAGTACATAATAACTTTGTTAAACAGTCTTATTACTAATTGCAGTTGATTAAGAATTCCAAGTAGGATATTTTGCTCGGAGAAAAGTGTATAAACCGGCCCAGGATTATTCTTTATTTTTGCTTTCTTATTTTTTCCACCTTTCTCTTTTCCTCCCTGATTTTATATTTGATTTAAATATTGTGGGGGGAAGAAATGAAGGCTGTGCACATGCCAATGTGATTGACTGTTGTAGAGAAATCAGTTACTTAAATTTTCTTATATTTTATTTTTTATTCTAAAGCCCAAGAAAATGGACTGCACTGGACTTTATACACTGACCAGACTAATCTGCTTGATTGTTTTGTGAATCTGAATTTCTTAAAGATGTAAAGCTCTATTAAAAGAGTTATCACCGTTATTGTTGTATTCTTTCATGCTAATGTTCTGTTATGTTTTCTTTTGTTGTTCTATAAGCAATCAACTATTAGTTCTAAATTCTTTGCTCTATTCTCCTTGTCCTATGTATTATTTTGTTTTAATTTGACTAGTTAAGATTCATCTGGCCCTTAGTATTTTGACCATTCAGTAACAGGGTGCAGGTTTGGTGGCTAATTTTTTAGTTATTAGTGTCTCTGTTCAGGTGGTTGTGCATCAATTTTATTTTAAATCCTTTAAGAAATCAATTTAGCTTTTGTTTTTCTATTAACATTATTCCGGTAGGACAATTCCTACCTGGCACCCAAATACATTTGAACTTTTTTGGGTGGCACTGTCACAACACCCAGTCTTTACTTACCCCAGTTTCTTTAATTTACAGTTTGGATCCTTCAGTGCAGCAGACAGCAGTTTCCCTCCTGAACTCCCCAGGTTATTCCATCCTAGCTCCAGCTCTCTCAGGGTTGAGTGGTTTGTACGGAGAGCAGAGGCCAGATCCTCACAGCAAACACCTGTGAGATCACACTCAAACAGCCTGCAGAGTTAAGGAGATAGTTTTATTCTTTCTGTCTCACTTAATCTGTCTCTGCCTGCCTCACTTCATCCCCTCTTTCACTTTGTAGTAGGTAAAACCACGTAGTATGAAATGACTGATGACTCTACTCAGCAGCATCTCAAGAAGCTTCATTACAATGCATAAGGGAAGAGCAGCAGTTGTAACATGAACACACTCTCTTGGTTATTGACAAGGTAGCACTATTTATACAGGACTAGCGTAGCAACAATAGGCAGATTAGAACTTCCTAGAACTTTCTCAAAGATGAAGATTCCCTAAGGGGTTGTTTTTTAGTTAGGCAGTTTCGCCTCAAAGTAGACATAACAGCACCCTAACTATATCCCTTTTATCTCTTGAGAAACACATTTCTCACTAGAACATACTGTGCTCAGGACACCACACGATTGTTCTTAACCCTTTAGATATCACATCACATATTCGCTGCCTCTTCAACTTCCTCCTTGTCTCCTTCTCCCCTGCCTCCATCTATCCCTCCCCCTTCTCCCTCTGTCCCTATCTCTTCTTTCTCTCTCTCACTGTCACAACCTCCACCATCGCTCTCCTCCTGTCTTTTTCCTTCCTCTCTCTGCATTAACTCCCCCTTCCTGTCTTTATGTCTGTCTCACTCATTTTCACTCCCTTCCTTTCCTCCCTTGATGTCTGTCTACCTCTTTCTATCTGCCACCCCCTCACTCTCTCCCCTGTCTTGCTCTACCTCCCTCCCTCTCAAGTTCTCTTCCTCGGTCTCTCCTCCCCTTTCTCAGTTCCTCTTTTCCCCCTCCCTCACTCTCTCCCTCTCCTCAGTTTCTCACCATCCACTCTCCCCCCTACTTCCCTTGTTTTAGTTTTGATCAATTTCATTACTGGGCAAGCAAAGTTCTGTTTTACCATCAACCTTATTATACACAGGTCTCACACCACCACCATGTATAAAACTGAAAAACACTTTAGTATGTAGGAAAATTATCATTCACCTAAATAATAATAATAATAATAATAATAATAATAATAATAATAATAATAATAATAAATATTAGCATTCCTGGTAATTTTCAGATAAACATTAAAATCACCCCTATTTAAATCACAGATAATAAAGGAAAAAAGTACTAGTACTAGATCACCTACTGTGAAGAGTAAAATAAGATTTAAAACAAAGTTGACATTCCATTCAAAATATGAAAGTGAATGATGAGTTTCATTTTTACTTCGGAACCAGTAATAGCATTTCAAATGTGATCATAACCAGGGGTTCATTTGTGCCGGATCCCAGATCCAGTACCTTTTTGTCTGACAGGGGAGAATTAAACTGGTTTTCAAATGAACGGTATGGAAAAAAAAAACTGCTATATACGTAACATGCAGAATAATAAAAAAAAAAAGCTATTGTCTAATAGCTGTTGTCTAGGAGAAGCTCTTAAAGGGGAAGGGAAATGGTGGGACTTTGTGTGTTAATTATTCATCCGTGCTAAGATAACATTTCCCACCGAAAACACGGTTGTAACATAAAACTATGGCAACCGGCACTTAAATTGTGATGTGTTCGCCATATTGAGAGTTTGTCCGTGATGTCACTGGTTGGAACGCTTGACCGGTTTGTAAACAAAGATGGCAAATCTCACAAAGCGCTGGAACTAAGTGACTTTGAAGAGCTAGAATCTATTGGTAAAAACTTTCCAGTGCGTATAAATTTGAGTCAGTCTCTAGAGCGCCAAATAGGCCCTATTGAAACTGAAAGAAAGGGTTCAGATTCCTGGGAATCTGACCCAGATAGTGAGAGAGATCCGGATCCTGACAGAACAGCACGCAGTTTCTGTTGCAGCTGCTGTAACTACAAAGCAATGCCGACCTGTGAGGAATGCGTTTGTTGTTTTGAAATTCCTCGCTTGCAGCACAGAATTCCTGAAAAACTGCCAAGTTCAACCCGCATCACACAAAATGCCAGTTTTAAAATTGTGCGTCTGGATAGAGAGGTCCTGGATACTGCACTGCTGCTTTTACAGACACCAGAGCTGACTCTGTATACGACCTATCACCAGCAGGTAGCCTGTGTTTGTATTTATGTGTTTCATAATTCTTATACGCATTACATTACTACTACTATTATAATAATAATAATAACCCCCCCCTTCATAGGTGTTAAAAATTGATAGAACAGCTTTAATGTTTTAAATTAAACGATAAGTTGTTAACATATTAATTTATTTATTATTTTTAAAGTTTGAATGTTTTCCTCATGGGTATAGTTTCCCACGAAACGACGCTGCTAAAACCACCTCTTGTCCACCTTTGAATCTTTATTGACACTCTGTATGCAGAAGACTAAAGCACCCTACATATGCGTGCATACTCATCCTCCCTAGTTACCATTGGAGTGCTGTTCAAAGATCTGATCAAAAAATCTGCTTTGTACACAAACACCTTTTCATAATCTGGCTAAAAATGAGCCGGTATCCAATCCTGTTTTTTGATGCCATTACAGTACAACCGGTCCCAGGTCACTGTTGCGAAGTGCATTTAAATTTACTGTTAGCACTATAGACATTTGGAAACTGGAAAACTCATGTAAATGCTAAATGTAAATCGTATATAAATTACTTTGTTATAATGATATTGTACAAAATCGTCACCAGTAAGTCACGATTACAAAGTTCTGAATCTCATGTTAAAATGTTACGTTTTCCAAACAATTTGCATGAGAGAAATCTCTTACTTCACATACGTCACGTACTCCAGCCAGCGACGTCACAGGAGGTATTTCCAGCAATGGCGGATTACAGTTTGATAGACCGTGGAATTTACACAGCTCATTTGACATATACCGATCAAAAACAATCAAAGCAAACCCAAGATTACATTGCTTTCCCATCTATTTTATCATTTACAAACACACCGAGAAGTGTTTCCTATCCCCTTTAACAACATTGTTTTGGCTCCTGTTCATCAGATTAGCCGGCCCTCGGCTGGTATTGTTCAAACCTGAAGATTATGTTAAAACATGGCAAAGCAAAAATCAGCATGCAGCTCCCGACACCAACAAGAAGACACGAAACCAACAAGCAGATGAGAACTTGAAGCATATATGGGAGCTACTGACCTTTCACTCACTTTCCCTCCCTGTCAGCTTCTCTCCCTCTGTACGTCTATCTCCCCGTCTCTCCCTCCCTCTCTCCCCATCTCTCTTATTCCATCCGTTTGTCTCCCTTTGTCTGTCTTTCTTTTTTCTCCCTCTCTCTAGTTTTATTATTAGCAAAGCAAAGTTCACATAGAAATAAAATGCAGGCCTCAGGCTTAACTCATGTGCTCAGTGTTTTCAGATTGCTCGTCGGTTTCAGGATGAAGGTTGAGCAAGGTTGAGCTGTTATGCTTTAGTGAACACTTTAGACGTGTTTGTGTATAGATGGTGTGTTTCTTTTTTGCTGCTTTATTTTATATTAATTATTGTTAATAAGCAATGCCAGCAACAGGTTACATTCCGCACTCCACCAGTAAGTAGGTATTTAATTTGAATCTTTTTACAGGTTCAAATTTTTTCCTTTTCTTATAAAATGCATAGCCCCAGATATTTAATTATATATATATATATATATATATATATATATATATATATATATACAGTACTGTGCAAAAGTTTTAGGCAGGTGTGAAAAAATGCTGTAAAGTAAGAATGCTTTCAAACATAGACATGTTAATAGTTTATATTTATCAATTAACAAAATGCAAAGTGAGTGAACAGAAGAAAAATCTACATCAAATCAATATTTGGTGTGACCACCCTTGCCTTCAAAACAGCATCAATTCTTCTAGGTACACTTGCACACAGTTTTTGAAGGAACTCGGCAGGTAGGTTGGCCCAAACATCTTGGAGAACTAACCACAGTTCTTCTGTGGATTTAGGCAGCCTCAGTTGCTTCTCTCTCTTCATGTAATCCCAGACAGACTCGATGATGTTGAGATCAGGGCTCTAAGGGGGCCATACCATCACTTCCAGGACTCCTTGTTCTTCTATACGCTGAAGATAGTTCTTAATGACTTTCGCTGTATGTTTGGGGTCGTTGTCATGCTGCAGAATAAATTTGGGGCCAATCAGATGCCTCCCTGATGGTATTGCATGATGGATAAGTATCTGCCTGTACTTCTCAGCATTGAGGAGACCATTAATTCTGACCAAATCCCCAACTCCATTTGCAGAAATGCAGTCCCAAACTTGCAAGGAACCTCCACCATGCTTCACTGTTGCCTGCAGACACTCATTCGTGTACCGCTCTCCAGCCCTTCGGCGAACAAACTGCCTTCTGCTACAGCCAAATATTTCAAATTTTGACTCATCAGTCCAGAGCACCTGCTGCCATTTTTCTGCACCCCAGTTCCTGTGTTTTCGTGCATAGTTGAGTCGCTTGGCCTTGTTTCCACGTCGGAGGTATGGCTTTTGGCGCAAGTCTTCCATGAAGGCCACTTCTGACCAGACTTCTCCGGACAATAGATGGGTGTACCAGGGTCCCACTGTTTTCTGCCAATTCTGAGCTGATGGCACTGCTGGACATCTTCCGATTGCGAAGGGAAGTAAGCATGATGTGTCTTTCATCTGCTGCAATAAGTTTCCTTGGCCGACCACTGCGTCTACGGTCCTCAACGTTGCCCGTTTCTTTGTGCTTCTTCAAAAGAGCTTGGACACATCACCCGCCACCCCCCCAGATTCAGCAACCGCATCTAAGCTCCAATTCCTGCCCCCCACCGATCCGTATCTAAAGATAAATACGGCCGTTCTATCAAATTCTCTGGAAACAGGCAATTATGCAATAACTTCAACAATTCAGTATGTTATTCCACATACTGCAGGTTTTTGCATGTTTGCAGCTTTTGCAGGGATGTTCATTCCAAGACCATCTGCTCCCCCCCCCCACCATAGATAAGCACATGCTGATTTAAATTGACAGCCTGCAGTTTGGTTCTCCATCGGCACACACGCCACACTGTTACGATAGCAGACTACTGCACACTACTGACGGCAGTCCAACAAACACTGTTACAGATCACTGCTTCAGCAGATCTGTCTCTATATCAGGTCACTGCACACTACTGACGGCAGTCCACCACACACGGTTATGATCTCCGTTTCAGCAGATCTCTACTCCGACAGCAGGCCACTGCGCACTACTGATGGCCCGCCCTGCGGTCACAGACACACAATACGCTCTGCACCGCCTCCGGTCACAGACTTGCCCTACTTTAAAAGCCTGGTTGGCCCCCTTCATAATCTCCTTCTGTCCCATTCATGTGCAAATCTTCATTCTGCTTCCTCCGAGCCCAGGATCAGGATCTGCTGGGAAGACGACTTTCTCCTTATATCCCCACCTTTGGACCCCCCCGCTCAAGCAATCTTCAATCTGCAATCCCCATTTTGTTCAGTAGGCATCCCACTCTCAAGATAAACCATCGGCCCAGCAACCAAACTAGAATTCTTCAGAATCATCTGGGACACTGTCAAATCTGAAGCCAGCCTCCCACTCGACAATCCTGGAGTGCAATCGTCAGCTCATTAACAACTTCCAAGTATCTCTAAACACAACCCGTTATCTCCCCTTGGCCACTTCAACTTTGCAATTTGCAATATTCAATAGGCAGAACATTCATATTGCGCCTTCTCGCTCGCCTCAACTGCAAGTTGACTGGTGGCTGGCGATAACCGGTTGTCAGTCACTCTTTGACAAGGCACTCTCATCCAAAAAGTTAGTAAAATAAAATGCTTCCAGGCTGCCACGGTTTACGCGATCGTACCACAAGGACAGCGTCTTTGATCCAGCTTTCAATTTAGTCAGTGAGAGAAAGGACAGATGTATCTCGTCCTTGGAATGATGTGTGAAGAATATTTAAGTGACCAAAAATATCTGCCAGGTAAGCTAGCAAAGCAAGCCATTTAGCATCTACAAGCTTTTCGGGTTCTTGTTTTTTTACTGTTGATCGGGTCCTTGTTGGTCGGCACTTCTTTTGCTGCAGTGCAGATTTCCCTTCATTACTCCCGTTTCCTACACACTTCTTCAGAAAACTGTCAATTTTTGGAAATTTATGCAAAGCAACTTTTTGAACTTCACAACAAAAATCAGAGGCTGGACTAAACATTACAGAAGTGCATTCCGCTGACTGGCTGACATGGTAAGTAGGTTGCTAAGTAACCAGTTCAGAACGTTCAGAAAAAGGCAGGTAGTGTGAGGGGCTTCTTAAACTAAAATATATATTTTTAAATTGTGAACCCCATTAGAAGGCACTTGCGGCTTTACAGTTTGCTGTCTTACAACCTGCTGCTTTAGGCTCTGTTTCTATTCTTTATTCTCAGGTTATCTGTTTTCACTTGCACTTCCTGGGTCATTTCACCTCAGCAGTGTCTTCAGGGTCACAGCATGTTACTGGCGGAAAGAATGCCAGTCAATAGGGGAAGCAGCTGATTGGTTATTGACAGGAAAGAAGCCAGTGAAGGGGCGGGGACAATTTCATCCTCGCTTGGCTTGCAAACAGAGATAAACCAATGTAGTACCAGATATCATGTTTTAAATAAAAATGCATGTGCGCTAAAACATGTCCTCCTTTGAAAACTATACATTTGAGACAAAAAGATGTGTATAGTGGAGAAAATGAATGGAACTGTAATAAGTACTTTGAAATATGCCCACTAATCAACAAGTCATATCCATAAAAACTCTGTGTGGCTTGCACTCATGTTGCTTTTGTTTGGCTTCTCAGTCACATGCGGCGAGGCCAAACAGGGAGACGGCCGTCTTTAGAGCCTGGAGGAAGGGCTACCCTCAGCCATGGATTCCCTAAGGTTTCCTCCTACCAGTGAGTGGGTTTTTTTTTCTTACCGGAGTGCCGAGCGGTTCGTATTTAGTTTCTGCAGGGTGCGTGGCAGGCTGGAGAGGCTGGGCTCTCCCTCAGTGCATTTCATGCGCAGGGGGCGGGCCCGTGTTTCAGCTGCCTACATTTCATTCATCCTTTTCCTATTTTTGGGGGTAGGTGGCATTGCGCCACTGCAGTGTTGCGTTAACCATTCATCATCTTCATTTTTCCAGCCATGGTTTGGCAGCTTTGTATTTTGGGGGGAGGTGACCCTAAAAGCCACTTCTTATCCGCGGCACTAGACTACATGATGTCATCGTGTTTTCGCTAGCCAGCCAACATTACAAATAGCTGTCAGCAACCACAGACAATGTCTCCGACCAAATTCATTATTCATCATTAATTCGTATGTTCAATTGCAATGTAAAGCATCCACATTGCGGATTCTCCGTACTAAATTATTTTTATTATAAAATCCATAGCCCCAGGTATTTAAAATATATATATATTTTATTTAAAATACACACAGGTTCAACTGGAGGGCTTTATTTTGAACTCTTTCTAGTTCACCAATATGAGTGATAAATAAGAATTAACCCCCAAGTGCAAATGTCTATTCTGTTCAATAAACTGTTGACTTGTGTTCAATCACATTTTGTAGTTTTCTTCTACAGTAGAATTTGTTTTCAATAAATTGTAAGTATCCTCAGTAATAAGATCCCCACTCTACTAAGACCACATTTTAATGGTCCCTTGCCTGGCCTTAATATTGAGGTTTCACTGTTTATTGAAATTAAAATCAGTTAAATTAGGCATTTTTAATTTTATAATGGGGTCAAAAAATGTAAAGTAAAATGTCAAATTAAACATATTGATATTGTCATGACATTTCACAGATATGTATTAGATACCAAGAAAAGAAAGTTTCAAATTGTAGCTCTGCACTTCTCTGGGACAGTTATGCAACTCCTGCTGGCTTGTGTTGAGTTGAACATATAATGTGATGTCTTTTTTCTTTATAAAAAATGAATTCAGAAGTCTCTCTCCCTGACTGTCTCTCCCTTCTTGCTCTTTCTTTCGACCTGGCTCTCCACCTTCCTCCCAGTCTGTCTCTCCCCCTCTCTCTCTTTCACTCCATCTCCCTCTGCCTGTCTGTCTCTCCCTCTGACAGTGAGGAGTGGGAGAATGCTATTAGAGAAGGCAAGGAGTGGAGTGAAGTTGTCATCCCTCTCGGTCAGTAACGTAATATTCACACAAACACCCAGAGTGTTTACTTACCCCAGTTTCTCTAATTTGCAGTTTGGATCCTTCAGTGCAGCAGACAGCAGTTTCACCCCCGAATCCCCCAGGTTATTCCCTTCCAGCTGCAGCTCTCTCAGGGTTGAGTGGTTTGCACAGAGAGCAGAGGCCAGGTCCTCACAGCAATCACCCGTGAGATCACACTTCCGCAGCCTACAGAGATAAGGAGACAGGATCTCACTAGAAACTCAGTTCTGTACAACTGGCTACTCTACTGTTACTACGTAAGATTTTACAGGACATTTTTGCGGATTTAGAATGGAATTTTCTCTGTTATACGTATTGCATTTAAATTGCTGCCAAGACTAAAATCAGGAACAGTGGTCACTTTTAATCTATTTGATTGTCTTATTGTCTCCCTTAATCTGTCTCTGCCTGCCTCTCTTCACGCCCCCTCTTTCTTCCCCACCTCTATCTCTGTCCCTCCCCCACTCTCCCTTTGCCCCTAATTCCTCTCTTTTCCTCCATCTTTTTTGTCATGATTGATGTTTGATTGTTCTTAAAACATAAAAATAAAAACTTGATACTTTAATAACATTAACTCAATTAACACCGCTTTCTTGATACAATATGGTAGGCTACAAATGCAGAACCGAGCACATGTTTAAAATGCACAGTACGTATACTAATGTAATACTGTAGCAATAATAATAAACATACATTGCATTGTTACAATTACAGATCATCTAAGTCTGAATGTTATTTTAGAAATATACTTGAAAATAAGAATATAGCATGCACTGAGATGTTTTACTTATCAGAAAAAGCAGGGTGCCTTTGGTCAGACGACACTCTCCATAACAGCAACAGCAGCTTAGGAGCAACATAGCAAAAGGGCACCGATATGTTGCTATTAATGAGCGTCTACTGTATTTATAAATGTTGTAATAACATATATATATATATATATTAAAACACATGAGACGAATAAATGTTATAAGTCAAATACATCGGATTTACAGTGTTTTTCCGTTTCTTTCTCATCTCTAAAAAAGTTCCTCAGATTTTTTTCTTTCTGAGTGCTGATGAAACTTAGTCCACCCTTTAAAATTTAAATGCCCATCTCAGTGACAAGAAAAAACTATCAGGGAGTGAAATTCAATCCCTCCCCTATCCAATGATATGCATTTCCAACCTGTACGACAAAGTATGGTGGCCCAGTAAGTCAATTAATTGAAGTGCGTTTTTTTATCGTGTTTACCTGATCATGGGCCCGGTAAGACACTTTAGTAGAATTGTGTTTACACAATCACGGTCCATAAAGGGTTAAGTGAGATTTCATACTAGCACTTTATATTTTTTTCATGATGCGATTATTTGAAAATATTTTATGGAAATATACTGTCAAATATTCAATACCTACATTTGAATTCACAATGATACTTACATCAGTCTTTTGTATAATCTTGCAGCTGGCATCAGTCTCAGCAGACCTTCGTCTCGCAGTGAGTGACTGCTCAAGTCCAATGCATCCAATTCATCTTCTGACATTTGTAATACATAGGCAAGTGCCGAGTAATCTGATGGTGAAAGATTCTGCTGCAAAAGATTTCCCGAGGTCAAGGACACCTCGATATTCTTAACAAGAGAATTGTCGTTCAGTTCATTTAAACAATGAAAGAGATTGATACTACCTTCTGGAGAAGTATTTTTTCTAATCATCTGTTTAATATCCTTAGTTATTTTTTGGATGTCCTTTGATTTGTCTTGTGTTTTTAATAAAAGGCCTTTCAACAGTTCTTGGTTGGTCTTCATTCCAAGGCCCAAGAGGAACCTGAGAAAAAGATCTAGGTGACCATTTCTGCTCTTAGTAGCTTTGTTCAATGCGATGTTGTACACATCACATAAACGTGTTCTAAATATGCCACGGAATTTCTCAATTACTGTTTGTTTCAGTGGATTGTGATTTTTGATTTGAAATGATGCAAAAACATACAAAGCTGCAAAATATTCCTGGACTGTCAGGTGTATAAAGGAATATACAGTCTCTTTAAAAATTGTTGAATTTTCTTTGAATATTTCTCTACAAACGCCAGAGTAAACAGATGACTGTCTTATATCAATGCCACATTCTCTTAGGTCATCTTCATAAAAGATGAGATTGTTTCTTTCTAGGTTAAGAAAGGCCAACTTCCCCAAATTAAGAATGTCTTCTTGGTTTTCTTTCAGTAGTTTTATGTTTTCATGTTTCTGATTCTGTAAAGCCAGCAGAACTAGTAGGAAGTGTGTGTACACTTCTGTCAGGGTTCTGGGTATGTTCTCATTGCCATTTTCACCCAATGTGTGTCCAAGAACAGTGGCTATAATCCAACAGAAAGCAGGGACATAGCACATGACATGAACGCTCCTTAACATCCTCACATGTAAGAGGATCTTTTCTGCTAGAGTTTGATCTTTGAATTTCTTCCTGAAGTACTCTTCCTTCTGCTGATCTTCAAAGCCTTGTATCTCAGTCAACCTGCTGATGTATTGATAAGGAATGTAACTTGCTGCTGCAGGCCTGGAAGTTATCCAAAGAGATGCAGAGGGAAGCAAATCTCCCTTTATAAGATTTATCAGCAAAACATCCAAGACAGTTGACTTTTTCACATCACACAACTTCCCACAGTTTGTAAAATCTAAGTGAAGTCTGCTTTCATCCAGCCCATCAAAGATGTAGAGGACTTGGGTTGAGTCAAGTGATGAAACATCCTCACACTCTTTCATGTGTGGATAAAACAGCTGAACAAGTTCTACCAGACTGATTTCTTCTTTTATCAAGTTGAGTTCACGAAATGGAAAAATGTATATAAAATCAAATCCACAGTTGTCATCTCCAGCTGCCCAGTCAAGAATGAACTTTTGAACAGAGAAGGTTTTTCCAATGCCAGCGATCCCCTTGGTTAGTACAGTCCTTATTCTTTTGGGACTCCTCTCACTTGGTATGAAAATGTCACTGCATGTGATGGGCAGAGCCTGTGATCTTGCTTTCTTGGACTCAATCTGCCTCACCTCATGGTTGTAATTCAGCTCTCCACATTCACCCTCTGTTATGTGTAAACTGGTAAACACTTCATTGAGTAGAGGTTGCTCCCCAGGTTTAGCAATACATTCAGATACACATTCAAACTTTCTTATTAGGAAGGATTTGTGGGTGTTTTTCAGTCTTTGTAAGGCAACTGAAAACAAAAATCAAGAATCTTAATTGTATATTCATTTGAACACATGTGCCAATACTGATTGCTTACATGGTTAAGAGGCATTCCTAGAGGTATTTGGAGGTAAATCTGAAGGCAATTTAAGATGGTAGGTGTTTACGGAATTGTGTGTGTTCCACATTAGCTTGTGTGTTTGAAGCTCTGTGTTGCACATTAGCTTGTGTGTTTGAAGCTCTGTGTTCCACATTAGCTTGTGTGTTTGAAGCTCTGTGTTGCACATTAGCTGGTGTGTTTAGAGCTGTGCATGCTGCAAATAAGAGGCTTTGTATAGAGCTGTGTGCCCCACCTCAGTGGGTGTGTTTAGAGCTGTTCATGTTGCATATAAGCTGCTTTGTATAGAGTTGTGTGCCCCACCAGAGTGGGTGTGTTTAGAGCTGTGTGTTGCACTTTAGTTGGTGTGATTAGAGTTGTGTTCCACAGAAGCTACGGGTGTGTGCGTGTTCGTGTGCGTGTGCGTGTGCGTGTGCGTGCGGTACGCACCACATTAGTTGCTTTGTTCAGATCTCAGTATTCCAGATTAACTAGATAGGGGTTATGAGGTGTGCAGTTTGTTACACATTTACATTTAAAATGCTTTTCTAGTTAACCATTGCTATCCTTTGCTTCTCTACAGAGACCAAATCGTAGACTGTTTTTGTATTTTACAATTGTACTTTATAAATGATACAATGACTCCTATAGTATAAATGAAACCCGACACAAGTGAAATTACCACGACCACTGGAACTATACAAATACTAATTCCATACTTCTGTGTTTTATGATTCAGTTTCAAATTATGACATCCCAGAATGTATAGAAGTGTTGCTTAACACAACGGATATAGGAATAGTTGAGATCGAGAACTGACCTGGGAGTCTGCTTCTGGTTTCTGGAGTGTCAGCAGACAATGTCTGTGGCTTTAAACTGGCAGTTTCATTGACTGTGGATAACACAGTAAAAATGGTTATTGTTTCAATGTAAACTGAATAGTAAAACCTCAAACCTACTTAATTAAGACATATTGGTCTCCATTTCTCACAGGTTAGTGTTGTGCCTGTGCTAGCGTTATAGTTAATTGTTACCAATGCAAATATTTAAAATACATTGATTGAATCAGAATATAATAAGCATGACTTATTCTAACAGTAAATACACCACTGTGTGATCTTTTATTAGGATGTCTGGAAACTGTGTCGCCTATAAAATCAAACATGTCACTAGAAATAAATACACATAATAATACTTGGCTTTATTTTAATTTTAAAAAAAATAGGTCAGCTGCTTTTAAACTAGCAGGGAAGTTCAATAATTTACTAGACAATTTTTGGCTTAACTGTACAATCAACTGAACAGTCACAAGAGATGCTGTTTTGATTAGTTTTCAGTGTGCTCACGAATGTGTCCTTTAGACCAAGGAGAACCCCAGTTTAATAGATCTGAACTTACACTGTTGTACCACTCCCTTCAGTTTCTCAACAAGATCATTCCGATTGATGCGACCCAGGGTTTCAGCTGCAACCTCCATAGCATAATCATCACCATAGAAATCAATCATCTTGTCCACAACTTCAGTTTGTTTAGCATTTTCCAAATAGCTTTTAGGAATGTTTCTATATCCTTCTTTCAGTCGCACATGGTCCAGTTTCCATTTAAATCTTCTGTATTCTTCTTCAACTAAATCATCTATTGCATCAAGGAGGAGATCCTTAGAACTTGTATCCATTTTATACTTGCTGTTATCAGCAGTGTTTTGTGGAGAAAACTGTTCAATCTGAAAAGATTTTAAAAATAAGGTTAGAAATGTTTTATGACATCTTAAAACATTTCAAGAAAACAATTGGAGCATTTGGTCCCACAATATTAGATACTAAAACATGTAGGCCCAGATATTCGAAGCAATACGCAATCCCCTCGCAAAATTTGTGCCTCGCAAAAATTAGTGCTTTTGCACAAAAATTGATATTTTCCAAGTTTGTGCAAAGTTGGAAAATAGCACTTTTTTGCTCAATTCGCAAATGTGTTTGTGCTTCACAAAACCACCTGCACATTCATTACCAATATAGCAGAAATGCACAAGAGCTACACATGAATGTGCAGAATTGGAACACCACACGACAATGGACTGTTACCAATACCCTGCCAAGCAGCTATCATAGGTGTACAGTACAGTACATACCAATATTCCTCAGACGACATGTAACCTGCACATGGAATGCAGAATCAAAGCTCAACACACATCGGTAGCATTGGCACCCCCGAAGTTACAAGCCCACCCCCACAAATATATAAATAAGCTACTAAATGGAGAAATGAAACAATGGACCACATGACAGTGTAGGTTACTCAGCATATAACTTAATAATATATATTGTAGCGACTTGCTAACTGGATAAGTGTCAACATGACGGAGACTGACAAAATATCTCTGTAACATCAAACTCTATTTTATAGAAACGCGCCTGTCAGTCAGAATTCTGAGTAGCTCCGACCCGTGCTCCTTACACTATACATAAACATATTTACAGAAGTGTGGATTGTAAAACAAACCCACAATGCTGAAAACACTATTCTATTCTGAAGCCCTGAAGACGGGAATCTCAGCATGGAGCCAGCCAAGAACGCTGCCTGTGGATGCAGCCTGCACGTGTATCCCTTATCATACTCCTGCTGAAAGCCCCTTCCAACTGCCCCCCACTCACCACGTCCCCTGCTCCTACCACACCTGTATGGCATAGTCAATAGCATGGAATGCAGATTGTGGGTGTCGAAGTATGCTTCTGATATCAATGAGAAAAAAATAATACATCATTAAAAAAAAAAAAGGTCAGCTGTGTCCTTATACCTGAGTGTGGAATTACTGGGTGAGGGGCATGAAAAGGAAAGGGAGCCTTCGGAGAATGCAACTACAGGGACAGTTTAGGGATTGAGCCCTTGGGCACTGCAGCCCTTTACCAATGTTGCTGAGGATAGGGCACATAGCTAAACGCATGTAATGGAAACATTAGGTTCACACCACACCATTTAAACAAACATTTTTAAAAGAGCAAGAAAATGAAAATACAAGAAGAAAAACACTTGGGGCACTTTCACACTTAGTTCACTTGCAAGTGATTCGAATTGTGGTTCACTAATTTTTTTCAGGTTTCCAGGTTCTTTTCACAGCAGAAAAATTATAGCAAACTTGAGTTTCTTTTAAAATGAATTCACATTTGCTTGTTTGGTTCACTTGCAGCTTCATCCAGATTAGAGTTCTATTAGTTTCTGTGACACTGTGGTGGTGGTGGGTGTGGTGGTGGAATAGATGTCAGAGTCACAGGTACAGGTGCAAACAACCTCAATACCAACAATGGTAGAGAGGCGTACTTTATTGACGGGGAACACAGTCCAAAGCAACAAAAACAGAAATCATAGGTCCCAATAGCGCAAGTCCCTCTCAGCTCTTTAGTGCACTTTCAGGGTGGTGGAAAGTGCAGGTGCTGAGGTGCTGAAGCGTCCAGTTCAGTTGTGCGGGGGGTGTGCTGGCAGTAGTGAGGTAGCTCCTTGGCGTGATAGATCACTCTGACCCCGGTCCTGACAATAAACAAACCAAAAACACGTAATACACAAACACACGGCTCAGCAACCCATGTTCAGTGTTACCTCAAAGGCCCTGCACTTACAAAATGACAGCCGTTATATACTAACAGACTCCACCCCATGATCTGCCAGTTGTCTAATGCAGCACAGCTGATCACAGTAATCTTGTCCCCTAATACAGTCATTCTGCCCTGCACTAAGATGGCTGACTTCCTTCCTCTGCTTAGCACCCTCTTGGGTCGGGAGGGAGATTTGCAGTTCAGATCCTCTAGCTCTCTGTCACAGTTTCACATTGCACTTTCCAAACACACTCAGCTCTCCTTGTTGTTTACTACAGCAGAAGTTCTCTCCGGAAAAAAAACACGTTTTCCCATCATGCTCAACATGGACAATACTTTATGTGATGTGTTATTGTCTGAGTTCTTCTGGTTTATTTGGGGATTACAAAATCAAATCATTGGCTATGTTTCCATTGGAATGTCAAAGAAAGAAAACACTTATGTGCATCTAGGTTATTCACAATAAATAAATAAGTTAGCTAGGCCATTTCCACTTGCATTTCTTTACTTTAAACAAAAACAACAGATTGACTGGTTTAACCCTTGAAGGACTGGGATTGTGTTAACATGATCATACTGAAGTGGGCGTCTAAGACCGCGACCGTGTAAACACGATAAAAAGCACTTAGTTTTGATTACTTACAGGGCCACCATACTTTGCAGTACATGCTTGAAACACACATCAATGAATAGGGGAGGGACTGACGTTTACTTCCTGACTTTGCATTTTTTTGGTGTGACATCACTGAGAGGGGCATTTAGTTTCTAAAGGGCGGAGACAGTTTACAGCAGTCAGGCAGAGAGAAAAGCAGAAACAAAACGTCACAGAAACTTGTTTAGATCTAATAAAAAAAGAGGCAACACTGTAAATCTGATGTATTTGACATAATTATATTAGAACATTTATTCTGTCTCATGTGTTCTAATATATATGTTTTTACAACATCTATGAATATCAAGAAAACAAGTGGATACATGCATATACTATTTCATGAACTAAATGTATCGGGTAAGTTTTTTACCTTTATACTAATAATAATGAAATGAGTAACTATTTTATTTATAAATATTTATTTTGAGAAAATAAAAAAATCGAGAGTAGTGTCCATTATTGTTTATAAAGACCCTGAGAATAAACGTGTATTATGTCATTACAATCACTCAGGAGAAACAATGTCTTGTAATCTGCCCAAACATCAGTATTTTTCAACAAAACTTTCAGAAGTATTGTAAGGTCCCTCGGGTCATAGAATAATACGTTTTTATACATGTCTCTCTAAGCAGAATACATAATAAAAATTATTTAAAAGTGAAAAGTTTATATGGTTTCTGAAGTACTTTATAATGTTCCCCAGAGTGTTCTCAAAAAAAGGACACCATTTGCTACTGTAAAAAATTGATTTTTTAGTGAATTTTTATAGTAAGAGAGTCACTACAGCCAAAAAACATCTGGTCCTGGGGCAGCATCCCTCTGAAAAATGCTTTGTCCTGAAAGGGTTAATAACACTTTAGGTAGGTAAACACATTGGAACCCCATACTGAATCAAACCTGACGTGTATTAAACAATACCTACCGTGTCCTTATACTACTCCAAATTTGTTACAAACAAGTGGGCGTTCCTTTTTGGCATCCTGCTGCAATATGATTATTTTCTCTTGTTTCAATTAATGAAAATAATAACAATGCATTAGCATGCACAGTTTAAGCTAAGATCAGAACAAGAAAGGAGAGGTACAGCTATGGCCAAACATTTAGCATCAACTAGAATTTTAGGATTGAGATAATAAAAAACAAAGCAAAACAAACAAAAAAAAACTATATCAACATCATTTAGATCTTTTATTCAACATCATGTAAAATAATAAACTAAAAAAGGATATTGCAGAAGTCTACAAAGCAGTATGTAATTCAATATGTTAACGTAACATTATACAATACACAATACAACTTACTTCTACACAGCTCTCTTCATGCGAAGCATCCCAGGGAGCGTTACAATAAAATAAAAAGGAAGCCAATGTCCAAGCAATCCAGCTCAAAAATAAGCAACCAAACAGATAAGTTTTTAAATTTGATTTAAAAGTTTCAACTGCGTCAACATTCCTCATATAATTTGCATAACTACTAAAGGCCAGCATTTGCTGATCTCAGGGTACAACTAGGGGCATAAGGTACCAAAAGTTCCTGCAAATATGAAGGCCCTTATATAGTGAAGATAATTTTAAAATCAATCCTGAACTTAACAGGAAGCCAATGTAGCGATTTTAGAACTGGAGTAATGTGTTGTGAACGGCGAGTGTGAGGCAGCACTCTGGCTGCAGGATTTTGAACCAATTGGAGCCGACGCAGTTTAGAATCAGGAAGGCCAGCAAACAAAGCATTACAATAATCAAGCAGAGAAATAACAAAAGCACGAACCAACATCTCTGCATCTTTATCAGATCTCTATAATGGATCTAAATTTGGCAATGTTCCTCAAATGATAAAACAAGGCCTTTACAACGGAGATAATGTGGGTGTCCAAACATAGTTCTGGATCCATAGTGAGTCCCACATTGTTCACAGTATTAGTTGGGAGTCAAAAGATTCCCATCAAAGGATATTTCAAAACCAGATGATCTAGCCAAGTTATGCCTGGAGCCCGCTAATAGCACCTCTGTCTTATTGAGATTATTCTTTTTTTAGACAATTTACAGCCATCCATGACTGGATTTCACTCAGGCACTGAGACAGCACAGAACCCACCATCTCCTATTTAGTAGAACATAAACAATATATTTGAATATCATCTGCACAACAATGAAATCCAGTGTTGTATTTGTTAATAATTGATCCAAGAGGAAGCATATACACTGAAAAGCAGGGGACCAAGGATTGAGCCTTGTGGCACTCCATACTTTACCCGTCTCAGAAGACGACTGACCCAGAGACAAACTGGTGTCTATGTAATCGATAGGAGCAAAACCATTCCAAAGCAATACCTGGAATACCAATATAATTCTGTAATCTCTAATTCGATCCCATGGTCCACGGTGTCAAAAGCAGTAGAAAGATCAAGCAATACTAAAAGACAGTTGAACAGTATCAGCAAACTGGAGATCATTACAGGCCCTCAATAAGTGTCTCTGCCATGTTCTGAGCAAAAACTAGACTGAAGCTTTTCCCATAGCCCATTTCTACAAAAATGATCTTGAAGCGGAGTAGCCACAACTTTTTCAAGCACCTTAGCAAGAAAAGGGATATTGGAAATAGGCCTATAACTTCCAAGATCATGTGGCGAAAGGTTATGTTTATTCAGAAGGGGTTTCACCTCTGCCAATGTTAAAGTAACGGGGGCACTTCCAGATGTCAGAGAGGAGTTAACAATACGAGTTACAATATAAGAACATAAGAAAGTTTACAAACGAGAGGAGACCATTCAGCCCATCTTGCTCATTTGGTTGTTAGTAGCTTATTGATCCCAGAATCTCATCAAGCAGCTTCTTGAAGGATCCCAGGGTGTCAGCTTCAACAACATTACTGGGGAGTTGGTTCCCAACTCCAACAATTCTCTGTGTAAAAAGGTGCCTCCTATTTTCTGTTCTGAATGCCTCTTTATCTAATCTCCATTTGTGACCCCTGGTACTTGTTTCTTTTTTCAGGTCGAAAAAGTCCCTTGGGTCGACACCATCAATACATTTTAAAATTACTTCAAAATCGGACCTGTAATATCGCGATACTCAATATGTCGCTATAATTTCTGGACTAATATCGTGATAATGAAAAAGTTAACAAGATTAATCAAATTGATTAGTAACTCGATTTAGTTAATATTGAAACATATTATTAGCTTCAAATTAGTCACAAAATGTATTAATCATAGGCATCAATTGGATTTTTTAATTGATGTTCTAGCATCATGGCTGACAGCGATTTGGGGATGCTGTTTTGTGCATTGCAATTTCATTTCAGACAGAAAGTTCCAAGCAATAGTTATATCATATGTAATAAACTATAACATTAATATTATTGGTCAAATATATAAAATATCTCGCTATACAGTACAGACCATCGTAAATCGAGGCTACGTTTATTGTATTTTGCCAGTATTGCATATACAGTTGTAATTAATCTATTAGAATACAGTGAATTAGCAGTACAGCTATGGCCAAAAGTTTTGCATCTCTGTATAGAATTAACCCTTTGCGGTCCATTTATTAATTCTGCGTCAGGCTCGCCAGGTCTAATTAATTTTTTCACGCGCAGTTAATTTTAGACACGCTGTTTAAAAGTATTTTTTTTCAGAGTCAAACGGGTTTAAATGGCCCTGCATATCAACAAAGCACTCACTAGGGATCTCCAGCCCCGCCCCACCCTTTCGTTTGCTATTGCTTTCACATATGCTACCAAATAAAAAATAATAATAATAATAGCTGTACATACCGATCAATCGTCTCCTTATGACTCGTTTTATCACCAAACTCCTCAATAATGCAATCCAAGTCATTATTTTATTGCTATAAAATGTCCGTGATAGTCTCTGTGCGCTGATACTGTACTCCCAGCTTGTTTCCATACGACCGCCCCATCTGATGCCAATGGGGTAGTATGACTATTCATGAGATACGCCTTTTTTTTTTCTTTTTTTTTCATCGGCTTGTCTCTGCTCCTTTCGTTCCCACTCGGCCATTGAATGGTTTTCTCGGCTTTTTCCGTTGAAAAACCGACTTTTTTGCGTTTTTTGCGTTTTTAAAATGATGTCGGACAGGGTCCGACAAAGGACCTGATGGGAATAATTGCAATGTCGGACCCAGTCCGACAAAGGACCGCAAAGGGTTAATAAATTTTGCTTCATAGAGCCCGATGAAGCTTGCTGAATAATGCTACGTTAACATACTGAATTACACACCGCTTTGTAATTTTCCATATACTTAACGAAAAACTGACAACACTTTTAATGTGACATTTCGAAATCCAACATGAAATACTACAACTATTACGGCTTCCGATAGACTTTTGCAATATCGTTCTGTAGTTTCTTTGATTACATGATATTAAATAAAACATTTAAATGTAGGTGATGCAAAACTTTTCTCCATAGCTGTACCTGCGGGGCTTCGCCATGTTTCACCATGTGGAACTGCTCCCCCCAAAAGAAACTCTAGATGAGCTTAGTCTGGACTACTTTCATAAAATAGCTGACAGTTCTGAAAATAGGGATGTTTTGGGGAATTTTAGCATATAGACCATGGCTCGTACAAATTCTTGGAGCTCCTCAATAGTAAAAGATATTTGAAATCTGACATTTTCTTTGAAATCCTCATAAAATGTCACATCTGCTGATATGCTAATATGTCATATGCTGATCTTTTTTTATATCTAACTTGGAAAGGGGTCGAAATTGGCCTTTTTAAAAAATATTATTTATTATTAAACAGTGCTGTGAAAAAGTATTTGCCCCATGTCTGATTTTCTGCATTTTTGTCATATTTGTGACACTGAATGTTATCAGATCTTGAACCAAAACTTAATATTAGATAAAAGGGACCCTGAGTGAACAAATAACACAAACATTTGATACGTATTTCATTTACTTATTAAAGAAAGTTATGCGACACCCAATGCCCCCGTGTGAAAAAGTAATCGCCCCCTTAGACTCAATAACTGGTTACGCCACCTTTAGCAGCAATAACTGCAACCAAACGCTTCCTGTAGTTATTGATTAGTCTCTCACAGCGCCGTGGAGGAATTTTGGCCACTCCTCCATGCAGAACTGCTTCAACTCAGTGACATTTGTGGGTTTTCGAGCATGAACTGCTCGTTTCAGGTCCTGCCACAGCATCTCAATGGGGTTTAGGTCTGGACTTTGACTAGGCCATTCCAAAACTTTAAATTTCTTGTTCTTCAACCATTCTGATGTAGACTTGCTTGTGTGTTTCGGATCATTGTCTTGCTGCATGACCCAGCTGCGCTTCAGCTTCAGCTCACAGACGGACGGCCTGACATTCTCCTGTAGAATTCTCTGATACAGAGCAGAATTCATGGTTCCTTCAATGATGGCAAAACGTCCAGGTCCTGATGCAGTAAAGCATCCCCAAACCATGACACTACCACCACCATGCTTGACCGTTGGTATGAGGTTCTTAATGTGGAATGCAGTGTTTGGTTTTCGCCAGACATAACGGGGCCCATGTCGGCCAAAAAGTTCCACTTTTGACTCATCTGTCCATAGAACATTGTTCCAGAACTCTTGAGGATCACTCAGGTGCTTTTTGGCAAACTTGAGACGAGCATTCATGTTCTTCTTAGTGAGCAATGGTTTCCGCCTTGCTACTCTGCCATGAATCCCATTTTTGCCCAGTGTCTTTTCATTTGGTCTGCGTCTCACGAATGTTCTTCTTTGTGTTCCGAACACCTCAAACTTAGATTCGTCTGCCCATAACACTTTTTTCCAATCTTCCTCTGTCCAGTGTCTGTGTTCTTTTGCCCATCTTAATCTTTTCTTTTTATTGGCCAGTCTGAGATATGGCTTTTTCTTTGCAACTCTGCCTAGAAGGCCAGCATCCCGGAGTCGCCTCTTCACTGTTGACGTTGAGATTGGTGTTTTATGGGTACTATTTAATGAAGCTGCCAGTTGAGGACCTGTGAGGCGTCTGTTTCTCAAACTAGACACTCTAATGTATTTGTCCTCTTGCGCAGTTGTGCACGGGGCCTCCCACTCCTCTTTCTATTCTGGTTAGAGCCAGTTTGCTGTTCTGTGAAGGGAGTAGTACACAGCGTTGTACGAGATCTTCAGTTTCTTGGCAATTTCTCGCATGGAATAGCCTTCATTTCTCAGAACAAGAATAGACTGACGAGTTTCACAAGAAAGTTCTTTGTTTCTGGCCATTTTGAGCCTGTAATCGAACCCACAATTGCTGATGCTCCAGATACTCAACTAGTCTAAAGAAGGCCAGTTTTATTGCTTCTTTAATCAGCACAACAGTTTTCAGCTGTGCTAACATAATTGCAAAAGGGTTTTCTAATGATCAATTAGCCTTTTAAAATGATAAACTTGGATTAGCAAACACAACGTGCCATTGGAACACAGGACTGATGGTTGCTGATAATGGGCCTCTGTACGCCTATGTAGATATTCCATTACAAATAAGCCGTTTCCAGCTACAATAGTCATTTACAACATTAACAATGTCTACACTGTATTTCTGATCAATTTGATGTTATTTTAATGGACAAAAAATTTGCTTTTCTTTCGAAAACAAGGAAATTTCTAAGTGACCCCAAACCTTTGAACGGTAGTGTATATTGGGCAGGGCTGGCCCAAATCAGGCCTGGTTGTGAACCAAAGTACTCAAACAGCTGACCCTAATTATCCCTTTAATTGGGTTGAGTTAACTAGGGGGGGCAGTAACTTTTTCACACCTGAAGATTGCATGTTTGATTACCTTGCACAAACAAATGAAAGAAGCACCAAAACTTTGGTGTCATTTTTTCTCTCAGACTCTCTCTATATACCACTACAACCCACAAAAAAATCTGACCAAATACAAAGTGAGAAATGTGCAAAAATGCAGAAAATCAAACAGGGGGCAAATACTTTTTCACGGCACTGTATGTATATGTGTGTATATGTGTGTAATATATATATATATATATATATATATATATATATATATAAAATGCTTTGTAATGCTTAAAGTACAAAACTGTGTCAGCATGCTCTACAAGTTAATAGCAGAGTAATGTATTAGGTTGTGTTAGCAGCATTCAAAATTAAAATAAACAATCTTATGGATTATTTGTTTAACTATTCTGATGGTTATGTGTATACCATGTTTAAATGGTAATAGCTGATCTATTTTTTAAATCTGTCTCTGTGGATTTAACATGTTTTGATAAGATGACAATATATGAATAAAATAATGAGTTATCGTAAGAAATAAATTCACCCGATGTTTAATTTTTAAACTATTATTGTGTTATTTTATATACTGTTATTTTTGGCTTCAGAGTTGCTACGGCATCATTAAATTAAAGAAGAAAAAAAAACTCCCCGTTTTTCACTGTGGAAATCTGGTAATCCTAAACTACATGGAAGTAAATTTGGTCAGACACCAAAATCTTGCCGAACTTGACAAAACTCACAAAATAGTAAAATATTCAATCTTTTCTCATATTACTTTGTTTAATGCTGACATTAGGAGAACCGTGCAGAATTGCATAACTGCATTCTCCTCCTGTGGGCATTCAAGAAATGTATTCATTAAATTAGCAAAGTGCTCCCCCAGTGCTTTCTTCCACAGCAATATGTAAGAATCTAAATCATGCTATATAAAAACCAGAGCAATACATCAATAGCTGTCATCTTTCAATATGCCTTGCAGGATATTGTAAACATCCGGTTCACACACCATATAAAAACGAGCCGAGTGCACTTGCAAACTGCATTGTGAACACAAACGAACTCTGTCCTGAAAAAAAACAAAAGGGAATAAATAAATAAATAAATAAATAAAATAAATTGTACTCGCATGCATATTCTTTCATGGTGGTTTTTCATTTCCGTATGTTTAGTAATCTGTACGGTAACCAGAGAGCCCACGTCTCAAATAAAAAAAAGTGGCTGAGCGAAGCCTTTCAATATATTGTATTATTTCAGCCATTTAACATGCACACATTGGCGCATGCTTGTCAGAAAATGAAAATACTGTGTTCAAGATTTCAAAACGTATGTGTACAAATGATACTCGTTTTTTTACTACTGATTTACAGCAACGCTAAAAGGTTAATTGATTTATACTAATCCTAATAATAAACACTTTTCAAACAATAATCATAATAAAAATAATCGTTCTCAGATCTTGTCGCTTGTAGCCTCTCCCAAGTCAGTACCAATCCTGTAAAGACTGTGAATGGCATTTCTGACCTGAACACAGTACCCCAAATCAAAAAGCTTGACAATTCGATCCCGTCGTCCAACTTATATGCGCGTATCTGGGTATCCACCAGTGCAACCTTTTTCGCTACAGTCACAGCTGACAAACACCTGCTATCTTGTGAAATATTATTGTGAGACTGGATACGAGGGCAACTAAATGTTGAATTCCCAATAAAAAAATCTGTTGTTTTATCTGCAATTCTGGGGAACTGACATTTGTTTAACAGTCATCATGAAGCAGGATGAAGTCTTTCTTCCACTCCACTCTAGATTATCGTCTTATTTTTTTCTTCATAATTTATTTATTTATCATTATTTACTTAAACACATTACTTTTGGCTTATTGGTTGCTTAGTTGTAAAAATAAAAAAACGAAATGTAAAAAAATTGCCATGTCGAGGTAACGAGTATTACCAACATCACTTCAGAGTATGTAGTCTCTGATGCTGACTGTTCAACAAATATGACGTGCGGCGGGAAAGTTCGGAGTAGTTCAATTATGCTGTTGGAGGGGGGTGGTACGTTTTTAAAAATGTGTTTTTTTAAATTTGTTTTTTCAGCTTTTTGGCCCATTTTCCCGGGTTCATGAAATAGATGCCATGTGCACTATACTCTATACATTACACTCGGGCCTGTGGTGCTTCATAACTACCGGCCAACTGCGATCGCTACCGGCCCCGGGCCGCTGGGCCATGGTTAATGTCAAACCCTGTATAGTACCTTTGTCTTCTTTATTTTGATTAACTTGTTACACAGCAGTATAAAAATATATATATATTGTGGTGAGCAACGGTTCCTGCAAGCAGGGGTTTCTCACAGACGGAGGTGGGATGTGAACCCGGGACCTCCCACTCTGAAGCATAGCGTCGATACCGCTGTACAAAAGAGCTGGCTCCCTTGCTAGAACTGGTTTGATTGCTTTGATTGCGTCACCCACCAGCCCTGATACAATCTATTGCACATTGTTACTTTAGGTAGTAATCTTCAATAAGACACAGTTGTGCTGGCGACACTATTTGGCACTTAAAGAGTGCAAAATAGCGTCACCATTGAAAATGTAAATGTAGACAATATTCTGCTACGCTAAAGAAGTAAATACACTAATTAGCAGTACAATGCTCTTTATATCCAAAAACAAAGAATGCAACACAATTAAAATATCAAATTAATGTGTTGGTTATACAAGATATTGCACATTGTTACTTTAGTCGTCATCTTCAATGAGACACAATTGTATTGGCGACACTATTTGGCAGGGAGACTGTATTTCGCACTAATAGTGCCAAATACTGCCAGGTGACATTTGGCATAACACCTGAACTAAAAAGTAATACGCAATAAAGTTTTAACCTACATTTCATAAATAAATTCATAATTTCTGTGTTGTCCTCACTTTATTGGTCTTAAAATATAGCTAATTTGGCATAATATTCTATTTTTGAGTGTGTGAGATTAAGTTTACCGTAACCAGTTTTCCTATATTTAAGTTTTATGCGAAAAAAATGAAAACAATAGTGGTGCAATCGGCAACCTAATTTCTTATTCGATTATCGTACAGGCATTTATCAACCATAATCAAGGCATTGACGTTAATTTTGAAAAATAAAACGAACAAACATTAGGTTTTTTTTTTGTTGTTGTTTTTTTTTTTTAACAGAAGATCCAATAACTAAAAATGCTGATGTGCATAATAGTTAAAAAAAGGCACCACTTACATTCAAATTAGAACACTTCTGATTACATTAAAAAATAGACGAACATAAGAAAGTTTACAAACGAGAGGAGGCCATTCAGCTCATCTTGCTTGTTTGGTTGTTAGCAGCTTATTGATCCCAGAATCTCATCAAGCAGCTTCTTGAAGGATCCCAGGGTGTCAGCTTCAACAACATTACTGGGGAGTTGGTTCCAGACCCTCACAATTCTCTGTGTAAAAAAAGTGCCTCCTATTTTCTGTTCTGAATGCCCCTTTATCTAATCTCCATTTGTGACCCCTGGTCAAAAAAGTCTGCTGGGTCGACATTGTCTATACCTTTTAGGATTTTGAATGCGTAGTCTTCTTTGTTCAAGACTAAATAGATTCAATTCTTTTAGGCTGTCTGCATACGACATGCCTTTTAAACCCGGGATAATTCTGGTTGCTCTTCTTTGCACTCTTTCTACAGCAGCAATATCCTTTTTGTAACGAGGTGACCAGAACTGAACACAATATTCTAGGCGAGGTCTTACTAATGCATTGTAAAGTTTGAACATTAATTCCCATGATTTAAAATTCAACACTTCTCACAATATATCCAAGCATCTTGTTGGCCTTTTTTATAGCTTCCCCATATTGTCTAGATGAAGACATTTCTGAGTCAACATAAACTCCTAGGTCTTTTTCATAGATCCCTTCTTCAATTTCAGTATCTCCCATATGATATTTATAATGCACATTTTTATTGCCTGCATGCAATACTTTACACTTTTCTCTATTAAATGTCATTTGCCATGTGTCTGCCCAGTTCTGAATGCTGTCTAGATCATTTTGAATGACCTTTGCTGCTGCAACAGTGTTTGCCACTCCTCCTATTTTTGTGTCGTCTGCAAATTTAACAAGTTTGCTTACTATACCACAATCTAAATCATTAATGTAGATTAGGAATAGCAGAGGCCCGAATACTGATCCCTGTGGTACACCACTGGTTATCTCGCTCCATTTTGAGGTTTCTCCTCTAATCAGTACTTTCTGTTTTCTACATGTTAACCACTCCCTAATCCATGTGCATGCATTTCCTATAGTCCTGGGACAAATATCCGAACGAATATTTTTGGACAAAATCAGATGTTCATATTAGCTAGAAATTACAAAAATACCTTGCACTTATTTACTGCCTCAGCAGAAACTGCATGACAGTTTAAAAAATTGCAAATGAAAAAGAGCTCTGTGTGATGTGTTAAATTAATACATATAAAAAAAACCACAGGATCAACACAGCAGCTCTTGAGCCTCTATTTAAAAGTTTTAGGCAGCAAAAAGTAAACAAACCAGATTATGCTCGCACACGCATGATCTCTATGGAACACCATCTGGGACAAAAATTGCACTGTGCTGCTTTAAGTCAGAATCTCATGGGACAGAAAAAAGGCAAGCATGTCATTCTGAAATGCCTCGCTTAAACAGTGCCCAACTTGCTGGAAATGTTGTGTAGTGAATTATATAGATTGTATATATTATATATTTTTTGTTGTCACTTTCTGTTATGTGGAATGTAATAAACGAGAAACAAAACTGAGTTTTTCCCCTTCATTTTACAACGCCATTGCCACGTTTGTTTTATTTGAAGTGCTTAAAGTTAAATTTCAGTTTTCGTTTGCTTGTTCAACTACAAAAAGTTACAAGTAAACCTCATGTTATTACTTCATGAAAATGTGTCGATGGCTCCTGTTTACTGTGAAGAAACAGCAATGGCATGGCCTGAAAACAAAGTGAAAATAAATAAAATTGGTGTCAACTTAATGTACTATTTATTTCGGGAATAAACAAAACAACGATTTTCTACTTTAAAGTTACGTAGTGCAACATCTTGCTGTAAAATAAAAGCACGCACACGCACACGCACACGCACACGCACACAGAGGCCACGCCCCCTGCCCTGCTGTGCTGTCTCTGCCTGCGTTTGGCCCAAAACATTTTAATTAATCTCACAGATCCTGACTAACTGAACTACCGTACTAAATTCAGCTTGTTTATATAGTATTGACATATAATACAAACGCAACATGCTTTGAAACAAAAGAAGGTCAAATCGGTAGATTTAACACAGGTGCATTCCACTTATAACAGACTCCAAGGGACAGGGGTGTGCTTTATAAACAAAGTACTGTACGAAGTAAACACAATTCAAAATGCTGTATGTAACTGCGAACTTAAGTACCTTCAATATAAACAATACAAGAAAGCTTAACTGCCAAAGAACCCGAGTTTATTATTTATACAAAGCACGCCCCTGTGGGCCACAATGTAATAAATAGTACAATTTTACGAATTTAGATTTTCGGTAAATGTATTTAAAATTGTATATGTTATACGTTTCAAACTGTACAATGGCTGTGCCTACAAAAACAGAATAAAAAGTTGGGCTGCTAATTTCTCTGTGGATATTTATAGAGGGGCAGCTCCTAAACAATATTCATTTATTTTGTGCTCAGCCCAACAATATTTATATGAGAGAGAGAGAGAGAGAGAGAGAGAGAGAGAGAGAGAGAGAGAGAGAGAGAATTCCCAAAGGTCAAGACATTCCAATCTGTGAAAAGCTGTTGGAAGGGTTTTAATGGGGTGTTCCAGAGGCAGTTTTAGGTGTGAAGAAATAAGAGGTATCAGGCTGAAAAAAGTAATTTTTTGTTTTATAGTGAAATCTATGATGATATTTTTTAATACTGGCCTCGGGATAACAAAAGACAGGTTCCAACATCATTTAAAACTGGCATGTGTGCCATGTTCACCAGCTGTTTTGACCCTGAAATCAGTGTTGGGCTGAAAAGAAATGAATAGTGTTTAGGAGCTGCCCCTCTATAAATATCCACTGAGAAATTAACAGCCCAACTTTTTATTCTGTTTTTGTATACAGTACAAAGACAATCATTCATTTTGGAGCAGATCAAAGCCTGGATAAGAACCGGTGAATATGAAGCCAACTTCAGCCTCGTGTGTGACGGAGCAGCGTCCCTCGCATTAATAACTCAGACAGTTTACGTATCGACTTTTGAACTGACTGTGCTTTTTAAATGTAAACCTGTTGAAACAAGAAAACAGTAAAAGAAAAAAAACAACATGTAAACTTACCTGTGTTGTTGAAAGGGATCGATCTGCCTTGTAGGGTGAACCCATCAGAAGGTAAGAAAATACATACCTGCCAGCCCTAGCGATTTATAACCCCTTCTACTGCATACCGATTTCAAAGCCAATCATACCCGCTTTATACAATTACTGAAACAAACGTGAAAACGGTCAAAAACACTGGAGTTCCCCGGTCCCGTGCGCAGCACACGACTAGAGTCCTCCGCGTCTGCGCAGTTATCAGCCTCAAACGGATTGTCACTCACATGATGGATTCTGAATTAGAAACACAGTTTATGACGTCATTGAGAAAGAGCATAGGCGGGATTTGCGGCCAAAACACATTCACAGAGATTAACTGTAAAAACGCTTTTCACACAAACAAAGTGTTATTGTCTATTTGTTTGCTATCTACAAAGCCCAGTGATCCTTTTTGTACTATTTCTCTGAAAAGCTGCTTACAACCCTTTACCTAGTGCTGCTTGTTTGCATTGTTTTGTGGTTGATACAATCAAAATATTGAAGAATGCGTTGCTACTTTTTGGGGGGGGGGCATTCGTTTGGTATTTGTTTTAAATTGTTTTGTGATTACATTGTGTGTGTGTGTGTGTGTGTGTGTGGTGACGGAACACGACTACACCCAACTTCAACCCATCTCATGTAACCAGGGGTACCGTGAACGCTTACCAATTTCAAGCAGTACCGTTTTCCAAACCTGCTTCCACTAGTTTGGGCTACACATTTTTTTTTTATATCCAGTTTATTAGAAAGACGGCATCTGTTTTACCTGTTTAGTCTGAATGACTGTTAAAGTTGTTTGCTCTTGTTTTATATCTGCAGCTTAATTTATTGGAAAAGTACCCAAACTGGAACTGTTTTGTATACAATTGACCGTTTTGTTGCTTTAATTCAAAGACATGATTAGCCTTCTTATATCTAACATTTGTATTGCTTTACTACAATCTCTTCTTAGGGATCAAGTCATTTTCATGTATGAATGCAAACAAATAAATAAGCAATACCGTTTTCCCTTGGGTTTCCACAGGCTGAAGTTCTTTTGATATTATTGGACATTCACAGTGATTCTTAACTGCCAGGCACGAGGGAATAATACAATTACAGTGCCAGCTTCAACCCCTACTACTAAAAAAACTAAATGCGGCAAATGTTTATAATTTACAAGGTATGCTCTGTAACTTGCTAAACAAAATAAACAAAAAACTGCCAGGGATCAATTGACGCTTTAGCCTCTGGGTGGCACAGAATTATACCTGCCCATACTGTATAATAATCTAATTATAGCATCAGATTCAACTCCTCTTACTAATTGACCCTCCAGTCAAGAGTCCAGAGCCCTAACCACTACTCCACACTGCTGCCCTTATAAATCTGCCTGGTTTTAAATTGTTTTCCAAAAAGGAGATCTTTTTTTTTTTTTTTTTTAATAATTTTGAACCAATGTTCTATAGCTGCATTGCTGTCTCTTCTGCCTTCGGTAAGCAGACACTCTGTCCACAAAGAAAACAGTTTAGTAAGCATTCTTAAAGTGGGATTCCACAAAGTTTTTGACTGCATAAATATTTATTATAAACCTATTATTATTATTATTATTATTATTATTATTAGTATTATTATTATTATTATTTAGTCATTTAGCAGATGCCTTTATCCAAAGCGACTTGTGGCTTGTTTTAGAACAGCCCCCTGATTGTCCGTCCTTTCCCATCCTCCTATCAGATATGTTGATTCGCCTCACCTGGATCTTTGTGCAGTAAGGAGAATGGAATGTAGAGAGACGAGGAGGTTGTTGGGCGGCGGCACCTGTCTTAAGTAAACTACTTGTCTTGCCTTTTTCGGTAACTATTTATATATCAGTATTGCTTTGGGTGTGCTGCAATGAGATAGTTACATACTGGCAAGGTTTGCACTTTGCACTTTTGCGGTTTTGTTGGTTTGTGTATCTTTGGTTGAAATTGTTTGGTTTATTTTGATATATTTTGATTTGTCTATTATCATTATGACTTGTTTTTCTTTTCTTTTATATTGATTCATATAAGTAATATTTGCACTTCTGTTAGTTGCTCATGTGTTCTATACTATCCAGTACAGCACACAACCATACTGCTGTATTTCTTGAGGCTGCTGCTGATTGTTTGTAGTAATTAGCTGATTTTATATAAACTTTGTTACTTGGATTGGCACTCCTGCTTTCAGTGTCTATGTCCCTAATAAACATTGTATGACTTTGTCTTGTTGAGTGTGTGCCTTTTCTCCTCTGATTATATCCCAGTTATTGGCCCACTGCCCTAGAAAACAAACCTGTGAGAAACTTTGAGTTATAAAGAGCTTCACTGGATGTGTTAACCAAAATTATTCAAATTCTGAGGGTGCATTCCCTCAGTGACATAGTCGGACTATGATTTTGATCCTGTGCCATTTACTGTAGGCACTTTCTCCTGTCTCGGCTCCCGAGGAGGCATTACAGAGACTAGGGGGTGAACTATGCATCAACAACTGCTGCTGCAGTCACTTACAATGTAACCTTGTTTTAACGTCTCATCCAAAAGATATATACACATACAGAACCAACAGAACCGTAGCTTCAGCAAATCTGATCCTTATAGTCTATGAACAGAGCTAAAATACCAGCACCTTATCTTAATGATATACAAATTATCCAGTCAAAATGTTTAGTACAGTACATTTTCTAAATATTGGTAGTAAATCTACAATAATATCCGAATTCCGCATATATATATATATATATATATATATATATATATATATATATATATATATATATATATATATATATATATATATTGTGAGACAGCAGGGAGGGGGTTAAATCCTCCCTGCAGAAAAACATTTTTGGTTTGTTTTGTTAATTGTTTTATTGTTAATTATCACTTGCACCTGGCTATTATTGAAAATTAGAGCCAGGTGCAGGGTATTTAAAGAGTGCAGTCAATCTGCTCAGGGCTGTGTGTGTGTGTGTGTGTGTGTGTGTGTGTGTGTGTGTGTGTGTGTGTGTGTGTGTGTGTGTGTGTGTGTGTGTGTGTGTGTGTGTGTGTGTGTGTGTGTATAAAACAAAGAAAAAAAGGTAGTGTGAAGCCTTTTTGTGTGTGCTGTTTTGTTTATTTTGTTACAGGTAAACAGCTTAGCTGTCCTGTCTTAGTTTAGGTTCCTGTTTTGTTTAGTTAGTGCTCAAAGAGAGCTAGGTGTTTGTTTTGTTTATTTGTCCATTTGTGTGTGTTGGGTCAGTGTTTTAAAGGGGCAACGAACCGCGGAGAGGTGCGATTCCATTACATATGCAGCGAGTGTGGGTGCCCCTAGAGACCCAAAAATGGATTTAAAATATTTAATAGAAAGGATTAATAAGAACACCGCTGCTCAAGAGGAGCAGATGAAGAAGATGGCGAGGCAGAGACAGGAGCTGGGCTTGGCCCCGTTGTTAATACAGGAGCGGGAGCCAACCGAACTGGAGCTGCTGCTGCAAAGGTGGGAGCTGCCGTCCCGAGAGCCAGAGGGAGTTGGGCTGCCATCCCGAGAGCCAGAGGGGGTGGAGCTGCCGATCCCAGAGCCAGAGGGGAGGAGCCGCCGCTTCCAGAGAGCCAGAGGGGGTTGGGCTGCCGCCCCAAGAGCCAGAGGGGGTGGAGCTGTCGTCCCGAGAGCCAGAGGGGGAGGAGCTGCCTTCCAGACAGCCAGAGGGGGTGGAGCTGCCGTTCCCAGAGCCAGAGGGGGAGGAGCTGCCGCCCCGAGAGCCAGAGGGGGTTGGGCTGCCGCCCCGAGAGCCAGAGGGGGTTGGGCTGCCGTCCCGAGAGCCAGAGGGGGAGGAGCTGCCGTTCCCAGAGCCCAGAGGGGAGGAGCCGCCGCTTCCAGAGCCCAGAGGGGAGGAGCCGCCGCTTCCAGAGCCCAGAGGGGAGGAGCTGCCGCTTCCAGAACCACCAACCGTGCAAGTGAGTCCGGCGCTGCCGAGGGAGGTTCCCGGTCCCGTCATCATGGAAACCTGGCCGTAATGCCCAGACCCCCCTGCACTGGACCTTGCTCCCAGGTCGCAGTACAGCCAGGCACAGTCGCTTGCCTGGTCCCTTGCTCCACTCCCCCTGGAATCCCAGATGTCGCTGCGCAAGAGGCAGACGTCGCTACGTAAAGGGCAGATGTCACTAGCGTTCCCCCTGCTGATTGCTCTGCTCCCCTTGCCTAGTGCTGCGCTCCACCTGGAATTCCAGAGGTCGCTGCGCAGGTCCACAGGCGCACGCCTCTGCCTGTCAGTCCTGGCTCCCGGTCACCGGCCTGCGCTGTGGTCGCCCTGGACAAGCTGTCTGGGTCCCTCCTCGCCGGTCCTGGGTCCCTCCCTGGAAACGTGGAAGAGGGCGAAAATTGACATTTGTGGACTTGAGGGTGGATGGTCTTTTAAGGGTGGAGAGAGGTGGCCGTTGAATGGCCGGTCTCTTGAAAGGCAAGGGGGGGGATGTGTGAGACAGCAGGGAGGGGGTTAAATCCTCCCTGCAGAGAAATATGTGCGTAGGCACATTTTTAGTTTGTTTTGTTAATTGTTTTATTGTTAATTATCACTTGCACCTGGCTATTATTGAAAATTAGAGCCAGGTGCAGGGTATTTAAAGAGCGCAGTCAGTCTGCTCAGGGCTGCTGTGTGGACGCCCGACTGTGCTGGTGCTGGTGTGGGTGTGGGTGTGGGTGTGGGTGTGGGTGTGGGTAGCCGTAAAACAAAGAAAAAAAGGTAGTGTGAAGCCTTTTTGTGTGTGCTGTTTTGTTTATTTTGTTACAGGTAAACAGCTTAGCTGTCCTGTCTTAGTTTAGGTTCCTGTTTTGTTTAGTTAGTGCTCAAAGAGAGCTAGGTGTTTGTTTTGTTTATTTTTGTTTTTGTGTGTTCATAAAAATAGCGCATCCACGTTTTTTATAAATCCATTTGTGTGTGTTGGGTCAGTGTTTTAAAGGGGCAACGAACCGCGGAGAGGTGCGATTCTTTTACAATATATATATATAGTGACAAACCAAGGGGCAGGGTGATCAATGGGAGGTACGTAAGGGCAGAGGTTTTAATGGGGTTGTGTCCTCTCGTGAAATGGTGGCAGCAAGAAGGACTACACCAGAGAAAATGTCCACCCAAAAAGACTGCACTTACCAGAACCCAGGATAAGCACACAGGGTGTGGTCAGCACACCTGCTCAGGGGGGGGCACAGCCACCTCTGCAGTATTATTTGACCCGTGACTCAGCACACATTGCCCTCCCCATTCCGCTGTCCAGTCTGTTTCATTCTGCCTGTCTGTGTGCGTCTCGTACAAAAACAACACCCTGCCCTCTTCTGCTCTAAAAAATCAAATAACTGTGCTCTCTTAAAACTGTGTCTGCACCCATTAACATTGAAAGAGATCAAAATAATTCTGTCCATGGCAGCTGCGAAGTTAAAACTATCAAGCAAATACAACTAATAAAGGATATACATTTATTATAAAACTTAGCCATTTGAACACTTAGATGAGTTTGTTTTATTTAACATGTTCCTAACATTTTGTATTACTGTTTTAAGCATGTATCTCTTAGGCTGCTCTATTTCTTTTAATGTAGCTTTTCTAAAAGCTATATGAGCAGAATAAATAAATCATTTAAGGTTTGGGAAGAACTTTAAATCCATCCCTCTTTTACCTTTTGCCAAATAAAAAAAAAAAAAAAACATGAATGTCAGAGAGGATCTGAAAACTCACCTATGTCTGCCTCGTCCATCTTTACTTCTTCATATTCGCTATTGCTCTTCTCCACCGCTGTTCTCTCACTCAGTTGCTGTTATTTGTGAGTCTGGCAGAGAGTGGCAACAATGCAGGGCTGAGACTCAGAGCTGTGCTCCTTCCCCTCCAAGCAGGGTGGCACCGCTGCCCCAAATTGAGACCCAGAACCACCGTTACTGCTCCCTGGGTCGGACTCCGAAGCCCCCGCTGCGCTGCGGCCCCCGGATGTGCACCTCGGCCTCTCAGAACGGACCCCCCACACCCCTCGCTCTCTCAGAGCAGGCGGGCTGAGAAACCCCAGTCTGGAGGGGAAGCCTCAGAGCCCCATTGTTGAGCTGGTTTTTGGGGGTTTTCAGTGTTTTTTTTTGTTGTTGTTGTTGTTTAACACAGTAAACCCCAGCTCTTCACTGTTTTTCTCTGAGATATTTTTTTCCCTTATCCGCAGTCTTTGCTCTCGGCTCCGGCTGTGACTCAGGTTGCTGCAGCTCTTCCTCCCGTGCTCCTGTCCTGTCCTCAGCCTCCCTCATTGGGCAGTTTTTTTCTCTGATGCCCTGGATTCCCACATTAGAACCATAACAAATGAGTATTGCATTACTGTACTCTGTATTATATTATTCGCTAGATTGAGGGTGTAGATAGCAGCTATACACATTTATTTTAAAAAAAATGTTCAAATGGTATGTGATGCTAAATTAAATCTTAAAACATTCTCATATATATGAAGCTTTTGAAGGTGCAGCCATAAGTGGCACCCTGCTTGGAGACTGTGGCTATCAACTAACCCCATGTATTAATCCAGCTGCAGCCCATACACATTACAACACTGCACATATACAGTCTAGGATTGGGATTGAAAGATGCTTGGTGTGTTTAAAAGAAGGGTCCATTGTCTTCATGGAGAGCTGGAGGTGGTTTGGAACAGTATTTGTGCTGCTGTTGTCCTGCATAACATAGCAAGGTAATAGCTGATGGGGTACAATACTGCATTACTTAGTATTAGTGCACATTCCCCTTATTTCCTTATACAGTACATTGTAAGTAATGATTGTTTTTCTTCTGTTATATCAAAAAACCCTTTTTGTAGTATTTCTTAACAGTGGAAACGATGGGTACAATTCTGGGGTTGAAAATATTTAGTTTCCTTCCAAGTTCTAGATCAAAACGGTATCAACGTCAAACAAACTCAAGACACAGGAATCTTTCCAATATGAACATTTTACTAGTACAAGTTAAGTGAAAACAGCAATTAATGCATTACACAACTAATAATGAATGTGTAAAATCAAATAATCAACCCATTTAATCCTGGTAATACACATTCATTAAGAAATAGCAGTTCAAAAGTTTCAAAAAGATTATAAAATAATATTTGGTGATTAACTTGGATACAGAACAATGGATTGTTTCAAATGCAAGAATGTAATGTCAGTGAAATAGTAGAAGTCTATGGGGCAGCACAGTCGTGCAGGCCATGAGGGCACAGAAAGGATATCCTCTCATCCCTGTTCTGCTCTGTGATGTAATGAGTCAAGCTGTTCTCATACAATTAAACAGCAGTTACAGTCAGCAAGCATGTTCTCGTTAGAATTATTTCCCAGCCTTGAGAACGTGTATCTAATCATGTGTCCAGTCATTTATATGTGAGGCTGTTGTGTGCTGGTGGCAATCTTCTGCTTTGTGTGAATCCAGTGCTTGTATAGTCTGTTTCAAGCAGGACTGTCTCTCTATAGTATTGTTTTAATGAGTATCCTTTTCAAACACAGGAAGCCTACATTCGAATTGAAGATAAGGTCCTAAGAGGAGTTAACACTGGATCTGTGACAACAACTCCAGGAAAGCCATATCAGTTTATAGATGACAGATATAAAGATAGATAGCTTGATAGATAGACAAGGTCCTTGCAGGAGTATTGAGGCATGTTGGTTAAAGCTCTGAGACCTCAGTGATGAGTTGTGTCAGTTCTGCAGTTATTGTTTCATGTAATTAGTAAATATCCAGACCCTAATAAATGCATCTTTCTTATAGCATCCAAACAATGATATTAAATTAAAAACACATTATTATTGTATCGAGAGGGAGGTGTGGTCTGTTTGAGTGATGTCATAGCGGGTCTGTCCAGACATCATCTTCAGCCATTCCCTGTAGGTCACATGGCTTCTTTTGGCTTAAGACTGGAAAACACAAAGACAGAGATCCGTTCTTTTTTATTCATGTTGCTACACGTTGCTTCTGAAATAAAAATGGGTCAAGTTTGGCCTTAATTGCGTCTTGTTTATTTATTTATTTTGCATTGTTTAATTGACATGTAATAATAATGTGGTCAGTAGGGACTGTAAAGCGACAGATTCCAAATGTGTGACTCAAGCCAAGTTTGGATATAAAATGTGTCCAAGGGACATAAAGTGAAATATAATACAATGCTGACTTATTTTCAAGTCTAAGTGTAACTTTTATAAAAGGATTTTAGATGTGTTACTATAGGTTATAAACAGATCCTTCCCACCTCACATTCCTTCAGAACATCAGGTTAAATCACTGAGGAGTCCGCATGGACCTGGACGAGGCTTTAAGTGGATACAAAACCCCATTTCAATCCCATCAGTCGTTTACACTCATTCAGGGAATATTTTGGCAGAGGTTGCTGTGCTACATTCCTTTGCATTATACTGTAAATGGCAAAAATGTGTCTGGATCGACCAGGCGAGGATTTACATGATTCACAAATACCAGTTAAACCCTGTCAGTCATTTATCCTCATTCGGGGGAAGGTTTTGCACAGGTTCATTCCACTGCATTGCAGGGTACACAGAAGATTTTTGAAATTTACAGTAAAATGCATTGGTAAAAAAATACCAACCTGTACCAAAATATCCCCTCTGAATAAGGGTAAATGACTGCTGGGTCTTGATATTTATTAATCATTTACATTGTGCTGTGCTTTCCCTTCCTTCCTCCTCAACCCTGCTGCAATAATTCAACAATGCCATGTCAACATTTTAACATAAAAAAAGTTAGTCAGAATTTTGAAATTCTAAATCAAAATTGTATTACATATACATATCTCTTTTTTTTTTTCCATGTCACTAAAACTCTTTGGAATGGCACTGAAACAACTGGGATAGCTGTGGCAATTCACTAGATTACATTTTTGCAAAAACAAAACATGAGCCTTCTTTAAAAATAAATAAATAAACAACGTCTTCAGCACTGGATAACGTGCAACTAGCTGAACCAATAGGAACAGCAAAACGTGTCAAATGATTTCACCCCACAATGCATTGCATTATGACAATGGATTTAACTGCAACACACGACCAAGATTACACAACCTGCAGAGCCGTGTTGCCCTATAGGAGTCCGGGACTCGAACTCGAGTCACATTTTTCGTGACTTGGACTCAAGTCACGGCCGCAAAAGACTCTGACTTGATTCGGACGCAAACATTCGGGTTCTGTGACTCTGAGATATTAATGATGAGTCCTTTTTTATTTTCTATTACACAAGTAATATTGCAGTTACTAGGAAACTGTGCACAATAAAAACACACTCAACAGAACATTATCCAATCACTGGTTAGCCCTGTTGTCTTTGCAGCCAATCATAGTAAGAATAATAAATTGGAAGCGAGTTAGGTTGCAGCGTAAACACCCCCCTGCATAAATCCAACAGCAACCATTGCATTAAGTTTTATCAGGAATAAACAATGTCAGCATGGTAAACAAGTAAGTAAATATTTCTCTTTATTACTTTAACACTAGAAGCCCAGCAGCAGTCATTTTGGTGGTTTTTGGTTTTAAAATGTAATTTTCTCCAGTCGTGTAACACATATGGGGCTGTGCGTTCGTGTACCTTTCAGTCCGTATGTATTAAATATTCTTACAAAGCATGAAACGCAGGAGTGCAGAAATAAAGCAGATATATTAAATTATGCCTAAAAGCCCCGGGAGCAGTCACATTGACGGCCACACAGAAAACAACTGTATTGTGATTATACAGAACGGTTTTCTACTTTATTATTTTTATTTACCAGTCTGCAATGTGTTTAGCTGTAATCAGATTAGTCTCAACTCTGTGCCTGAGTGTCTATTGTTTTCAATCAGCCTTTTGAAGGCTGGTGCCTGCTTGCCAGCTGCGCTGCTTTGGTCAGTCAATTAGCATTGAGACTAGTGAAAATAAATAACAGAGACCGTGGAGTTTTACAACGCAACAAAATATGGAGCTGATGTTTTGGATCAGATGGCACAGAAGTATTCAGTGAAAGCTGTCTACCGACGGTGGTGTGTTCAGGTGTTTTACAATGTTTTGGACCTAGCAGCCATCAACTCCTGGGTACACACCACTTGTTGACATTACACGAGTCAAGCTTTGATATGCATAACACATTCTGACGATGTACCTCTTTCTAACACTGATGATGGACTTGGACTCGAGGTTTGAGGACTCGACTACAAGTCTGCCCAAAAGTAAAAAAACGACTGCAAACTGCAACCATTTGCAGACCAAATGGAGTTGTGCAGAGCTGTATAGCAAGTAGATGTAGTTTACAGCTCAAATCATAAAGCTGTTTAAAGATAAACCTGCAACATGAACCAAAGCACATTGTTGAAAAGTGGTCACATCCCTGACATGGTGCAGTACAGGTATTTATTTATAATTTGTTTGAATGATACCCAACCTTAACTGGATGATTACTCCCTCCAGTGTAGTGCATCAGCAACACTATTAAGAACCAGGTGTTTTCAGTGATTACAGTACATTATGATAGTTCATAAATATACACTGTCCTTCAGCCCCCCCCCCCCCTTCTCTCTGTCTCCTTGCTCCCTGTCTCTCTCTGTTGCTCCAATTTAAAAAATATATACTAAATGATCATTTGAACCAGGGTGTTCTACTTCTTTTAACACTAGAATTGCCATGCTGGTCCATCTGACCATTTTAGGGTTTAAAATTTAAATAACTCTGCGTTAGTGAATCCCATGTGCATGTCCGTTCTTCACTTTTCCTAAATATATGAAGTAAATAACCAGACTGTGTTTGAGAAGCAGAATTTCTAAAATGACAAAGTTATAAAAATGCAACCCTAGAACCACCAGACCGGTCATATTGACTGGGTATTACAATACATGATTTCTTATAATGTACAATATTGTGTGTGTCTTGTATACATATGGTATACAAGACACACACCCCTCCCACCGCTAGGCCACATCACAATGTATTTCATTGCGGAGTGTGGGATGGTGTGGCTGTTTGCTAATCCTTTGCAACTTGCATCTTTTTTGACATGCACAGCGTGTGGATGTAAACAACTGCGGATTACAATTTTTTTTTTTTATATAGACAATGTGACGAGCCACAGTTATCACAGCGTCTGTCCCTTTAAGAAGATTGAGTTGTAATAAATGACACGCACCACTGAGCACAAAGGCAGCGCATATCCCTTCCTACAGGAGAGTTTTTTTTTTTTTTTCCCTGGGTTGCCCTGTGGTTTTTGGTTACTTTTCTTTACCTTAGTTTATTTTTTTTTAAAAATTCTTAATTCTGTTTTACGTTTGGCGAGAAGCTGCGTCCCAGTAGATGGACAAGATTCGGCTTACGACTACCTGGGCTGAGGCTGGAAATGCAACTTTGAGAATATGTAAAGAATCGTGGAGGACTCTGTTGCTGCGGGACACCTAAATGGATTTTCTTCGCTGCTAACAGGACGGGCTATATCACACGGGATACAAAATTCACGGAGGGCTCTTCAGTCCCTAGCAGGAGTGGGTTTGGACTCTTAATTAAATCTAAAGAGTGAACTGTGTGTATTGACAAACGCTGACCCAGAAAGTAGATCAGGAGGTGCTTGCATTTGTTCTATCTTCTTTGTTTGTTTTTCTTTCTTTCTTTCTTTTTTGTAATTATTATACTTTCTAATGGCCACACACTTTAACTCTTGCCTTTATACTTTGTTAGTTGTTATGCAAGATGTGAAAGAAAGTACATGGTGATTGTAAGACTGTTTATTTACAGACCTACCATTCTCTGCTAACTCATATATAGTTCATAACCGGCATATCTCTTGTGTTAGTTATTTGACATTCGGCATATATACTTTGTTACTTATTAGGTGTCTAGGTTAAAAACCCGGGCGCGGAATTAAATGTACTTAGTGTTTTTATTGTCTATCACTACTTTACAAAATTACTTTTAATCACTTGTTGGTAGTGGTTAGGACGGTGATTTTGCTTGTGCTGCGGCCTTGACTGAAAACAATACAACTATTAATAACCTCATAACCTTGTTGTCTTGTTTTCTTGTATCTCTTTGTATAGTTCTATTAGAGTATCGTATTTAAGGTTATTTCTCTTTAGGTGTGTTGCTTTATTATTTGGCTTTATTGGTGTTCTCTGTATTTCATCTGTTTGTTACTACAAAAGCCTGTCAAATAGTTATTGTAATTAATTGCTTTCTATTGAACACTTAGTTAGAGAAAGGAGACAGCTGTGGAAGCAATGGAGAAGAGCCAGAAAGGAGGGACTCAATCTCTTACAAAGGGTCATAAAAGATAAGCTTGCAACATTGCGCAGAGCTGAGCGCCTACGGAAACGCTACAAAAAGAAGGAGCGTGCGAGAACTAACTTTTATAAAGACCCATTCAAATTTGTAAAGAAGTTATTCACCAGTGAGAAGAATGGCGCACTAAAAGCATCTAAGTTTGAGCTGGAGAGATATTTGGAGGAAACACATACAGATTCAAAAAGGCAGGAGCCTATGTCAATTCCTTCAGACATCCCACCTATCAATCCACCAGAATACCAAATGGAGGACTGTGCACCTAAGTGGAAAGAAGTAGAGCAAGCTGTGAAAAAAGCAAGGGCTTCATCATCTCCAGGGCCTAATGGAGTTCCGTACAGAGTGTACAAGAGTGCTTCAGGAGTTCTACGAATCCTGTGGAAACTGATGAAAGTAGCATGGGAAAAACAGGTTGTACCAAGAGCATGGCGCCGAGCAGGTGGAGTCTTTATACCTAAAGAAAAAGATTCTACAAGCATCAGTCAGTTTCGCCCTATTTCCCTATTAAACGTAGAAGGCAAGATTTTCTTCAGCATTATTGCTCAGAGATTGTCAACTTACCTATTAAAGAACTGCTTCATTGACACTTCAATACAAAAAGCGGGCATTCCAGGTTTCCCAGGATGCTTAGAACACATCAATGTGATCTGGCAACAAATTCAATCAGCTAAAAAGGAGAGGAAGGAGCTCCATGTGACATTCCTGGATTTGACTAATGCATATGGTTCAGTGCCACATGAACTTCTTTGGGCAGCATTTGATTTTTTCAGTGTACCAATGACAATAACAAATCTAGTGAAAGCCTACTTTGGAGATTTGCAATTTAGTTTTTCAACTTCAGAATTCAGCACTGCATGGCAATGCCTAGAAGTTGGAATAATGGCAGGATGCACCATTTCTCCACTGGCTTTTACCATGGCAATGGAAGTAATCATTAGGGCATCAAAATGGGTAGTGGGAGGAAAGCGCTTGGCTTCTGGAATGCGACTACCACCAATTCGAGCATACATGGATGACATGACAACCATGACTACAACAGTAGCCTGCACTAATCGGTTATTGGGCAAATTAACCAATAACATTGAATGGGCACGAATGCAATTCAAGCCCACTAAATCAAGGAGCATCTCTATAATTAAAGGTAAATTAGTAGATAAAACACATTCTTCATTAATGGTGAGGCAATACCAACAGTGTCTGAGAAGCCAGTGAAGAGCCTTGGGAGATGGTACGACGGGGATCTAAAGGACACAGTTCGTGTGGGAGAAGTTAGACAACAAGCTGTGGAAGGGTTGAAGAGCATAGACAGCAGCGCTTTACCAGGCAAACTAAAACTTTGGTGCTTTCAGTTTGGTCTACTGCCATGGTTGCTGTGGCCACTGACTGTGTATGAGTTTTCTTTGACAACAGTAGAGAAGCTGGAAGCTTTAATCAGTTCACACATCAGGAAATGGTTGGGAGTTCCACGCTGCCTCAGCAGAGTGGGACTTTATGGTAAAGGAATACTGCAGCAACCTGTCTCCGCTCTAACTGAGGAGTTTAAGTGCGCCAAGGTCCGACTGGAAATGACATTAGTAGAGTCACGCAACAAATGTGTAAGGGAGGCAGCACCTGTGTTGAAAACTGGAAGAAAGTGGGCGGCAAAGAAAGCTGTGGAGGATGCAAAGGCTGCCCTTCGAATTGGTGATATCATGGGGCAAGTTCAGCATGGAAGAGGGGGTCTTGGTCTCAGTTCAGCTCCTCCAACATGGCACAAGGCAGCCCCAGCTCAACGGAGGAAGCTGGTAGTCAACGAGGTGCAAAAGCAGGAGGAGAGGATGAGGTGTATAAAGGCCATTTTGACAGGATGTAAGGTGGCTCTTAGCCAAGGACGGTTTACTTGGCGCCATGACCAGGTGCTGCGATGTTTGGCCTTAGCATTGGAAGACAAGCGTAACATGACCAATAAGTTGCCACCTGTTCCATCAAAACATTACACACAAAAGACAACATTCCTCCGCCCAGGAGAGCAACCACCAAGAAAAGGTGTTAAAACCAATCCTTGCCCAGGACAACTGGAAGCTGCTAGAGACTGGAAAATGCTGGCAGATGTTGGACAACGGCTTATTTTTCCACCTGAGATTGCCACCACAAACCTTCGACCAGATATTGTCTTGTGGTCTGGATCAGCACGCCTTGTTCACCTGGTAGAGTTAACAGTGCCATGGGAGGATGCTGTAGATGAGGCGTATGAGAGGAAGAAACTGCGGTATGCTCAACCAGCCACTGAAGCGGAACAGCGAGGATGGAGAGTCTGGGTTTACCCAGTGGAAGTGGGATGTCGAGGATTTGTGGCACACTCTACAACTCGGTTTCTCAGAGATGTCGGATTCAATGGCCAAGAGTTGCGTCGCACAGTGAAGAACTTATCTGAAGCAGCAGAGAGGAGCAGCAACTGGCTGTGGTTGAGATGGAAAGATTCTGGTTGGGGATCTCAAGCACAATAGAAAGAAAGAAACGCTGATGTACAGGTAAGTAAGCTGGGCTGAGTTGAGTGGGGGACGGAGGGGGGTGATGCTGGGACGCCAGAATCACCGTCGAGCCCTCTTGAGGTGTCGTGGGCTGGTCGACGAAACACCGAGGATGGAAGGTGCCCACTTGAAGACCCCAGAGATGTACCCTACTTAGCTCAATCCAGGCGGTTGTCATGCTGATGCGCTGGGAGACCGCACTATGGTTGATCCCGGAGCCAGCATCGCAGCCGTTGTGTGCTGATGCGCTAGGGAGGCAATAAGCTGATCCCTGGAGCCAGCATTACACTTCAGCCATCAACACCAGACAGAAGGATATCTACATCATCATATGGAAGGAAGCGCAAATGGATGGAGACACATATGGATCACATTAGTTTACTGTGAAGCTACGTCTTAGTTGGTGCTTATCTTGGCGAGAGCCAAGTTCAAATCAGCATGAAGTTTTAACATCTACTCTTATGTAATGGAAATCATTGGAAAGGGTATTTCCCTTCCTGGCACCCCAAATTTATCTTTCAGTTTGCAGCATCGTTACAACAATGTCACAGAATCTATTTTGAGAAATACTGAGATATTATTTTGTTTTATTTGAGAGCTACGAGTAACGCGCGGCTTCAGACAGATATTTGCCTTGAATGGATTTGTACAACAATAGCTCCAAGGTGGCCACTTACCTGGCAACTCACCTGGGAGCTATCAATCTTTGATACAAGGAATGTAACGGGGAAAATATCAGGAGGAGATATTTCATTTTGGAACTAGCCACTAAGCTTCGGCACAAACATTTCGATCAATACTGCAAAGCTGCACTCAGTGTACACACGCCAGGTAGGTAAACAATAATCAAACTTCTGATGTCTGTGCCCAGTATGAAAAGGCAGTATGTCTTTATGCAGAGTCAAAGTACATCTTGTTGGATTGTGTTATTTTGAAAGCGCCATGCATCCTGTACATAACAGGAATTTAACTATTTTCTTTTTTACGTTATATCTGTGTGGATTGTTATTCAGTTATTCAGGGTGTTGTTTGTGAAGTACGTTTTGCTCAAACTATTCGCATTGCACTGCCTATTATTATTATTATTATTATTATTATTATTATTATTATTATTTTATTTAGCCGACGGCTTTATCCAGAGCAACTTACAAGTGTATGAGAAGTGCAAGCTATAAATAAATACCACAAATAAACAAATAGAGCAATACAGTAAGAAGACAGACAGCAGGCAGGCTACAGCAGCCTACAGGCAGTGTGGTCCAGTGGTTAAAGAAAAGGGTTTGTAACCAGGAGGTCCCCGGTTCAAATCCCACCTCAGCCACTGACTCATTGTGTGACCCTGAGCAAGTCACTTCACCTCCTTGTGCTCCGTCTTTCGGGTGAGATGTAATTGTAAGTGACTCTGCAGCTGATGCATAGTTCACACACCCTAGTCTCTGTAAGTCACCTTGGATAAAGGCGTCTGCTAAATAAACAAATAATAATAATAATAATAATAATAATAATAATACAGCACAATAGGAGCCATCATACGGAAGTAGTGTTATATTTTCTATTTTATGTTAGTATTAGAAAAAATGATTTTGGTTTTATAGTTTTGTATGTACATATACCCGTTTACACCTGTTTACACACTAGTTTCTCTTGAAATGTTTATTTTATTTATTTATTTATTTATTTTTTAAGTGCTGTATGTGCTAATTTTGAAAATAAAGACTTTTATCTTTAATTTTTCCATTTAAATGCAGTGTTTCTGCGATGCAAATGTTAGATATGACATGCATGAATAAGTCTTTTGAGTTGTATACGATAGTTTGTCTTTCATGTTCATATCGAAGCTGTTTAAAAATGTACCGGTTAAACTGACCGGCACGGCGGTTCTAGGTAGTAAGAAAAATCGGTGGTTCTAGTGTTAACAAAATCCGTCAGTAGACAGAATTATTATAAGATGATGAACAATCTGAACATGATACTGAACACCCTTTAGTGTTTACAACAAACACACCACTTACAATTGATGCCTCCTGTGCTATTACTGAAATATCTTTTTAAACATAACAAATGTTTTGATATTTTACTAATATACCTTGGCCCATAAATTTACTGAAGAATGAAACTGAACACATAATTTATCAAATCTTCTATGTGAATCGGCAGATTTTTTGTTCCTACACGATACCTAGCATGTGAAGATGGTGTAGTGTATAATAAGTAGCAGCATAGAATATGTGGAGAGGAAGAGAAGAGGAGATGAGAGGACAGAAGAGAGACAAGTAGAGGAGTGAAGTTGGCATCCCTCTCTGTCAGTAATGTAATATTCAGACAAACACCCAGTGTGTTTACTTACCCCAGTTTCTCTGATTTACAGTTTGGATCCTTCAGTGCAGCAGACAGCAGTTTCGCCCCGAATCCCCCAGGTTATTCCCTTCCAGCTCCAGCTCTCTCAGGGTTGACTGGTTTGTACGGAGAGCAAAGGCCAGGTCCTCACAGCAATCATCCGTGAGACCACACCCACCCAGCCTGCAGAGATAGAGACAGGATCTCAAACACAGTTTCTAGTGTAACACAGCAGGGAGGGGGTTAATATCCTCCCTGCATAAAACATGTGTGTATGCACATTTTGATTTAATTGTTTAATTTATTTTATTGTTAATTATCCCCTGCACCTGGAAGTAATTGTAAATTAGAACCAGGTGCAGGGTACTTAAGAAGTGCAGTTAGTCTGCACTGGAATGCTGAGTAGGAGGAGAGAAGGTGTGCTCTGTTTCCGAGCAGTCAATATAAAAGTAAGTGCTGTGTTAAAACTGGGTGTTTTGTTTATTGACAGGTAAACGGCTTAGCCGTCCTGCGTGTTAGTCAGGGACCTGTTCAAAGTGAAGTTAGGCTCTACGCTTGAGCTAGGTGTTTTGAGCTATTTTGTTTTTGTTTGTTTGTGTTTTTGTTATTAAAAATCGTGCAACCGCGCTTGAAAAATCCATTTCTGTGTCCTGGGTCTGTGTATTATAGGGGCAAACGAATGACCATGAGTGCCGGCCGGTTACACTAGGAACTGTGGTAATTTTTAATCTACTTGATTGTAATGTTCTGTCTCTCTTCACTCCCCCTGTTTCTCTCTTTCTCCCCCATTCTCCATATTCCTCTTTCCCTACCCCCTCCCTATCTCTACCTTATTGCAGCTGGTGACGAGGGAAAGACCTTGTGACAGCCTGGAGAGACAGCTGACAAGAGGAAATAGACCCCATTGGGACTGGCAGGGGTTAGCCACTCTAGCTGGCAGTATCCAGCTCTGTGTTTTCAAATGGAACAGGATGCTGGAGACACCCGCCCAAGGCTTTTAAATAATTAAAGAGAAAAATACCCTGTGCGAGCGGGGGCGGAAGATGACTCAAGGTTTGACAACACGTTTAACGACTTAGGAAAGAAAACGAAAATGAGAAAGTAGAGTACTTTGCAAAGGACTAGCTCAAGATCTGCAGTTAGCAAAGACATGGAGCTCCAAGTTTGTGTTTGTGTCTGTGGCTGTAGCAAAGTGAAAACAGTTAGGGGTTTGAAGACTCATCAAGAGAGAATGAAATGCTTGAGGGAGAAGGAACAAGGGCCTTGCATTGATCAGTACGTTTTATAAAGTCAGTCAAGTCAATCGAATGAAATCCAACGACAGGAAGCAAACCACAGTTTGCAGGATATCAGCACACCTGTCATAGATGAGAGGAGGACTTGCATAAACACAACTAGTGATGAACCGAATGATCCTTATGAACCCGGTCAGATGAACCAGCGTAAAAGAGAAAAGAACCTCAACGGGCACAAGCCTGGAGTTAAATGGCCAAGAACTTCTGAGAAAACAGCGTGGGACACAGTAAACACGGATCTCCGTTTTGCATTGGAAAGGTTAGGTGGAACAGTCAAAGAAGCTGGATAAATTTGGGGATACCATCTACACATATGAAAGCGAGAGGTTTAGAGTTGAAAAAAGAAAGGAGAATGTACAAACTATTCCTGTAAAGTCTTGATGGCAGCAGGAGATTGAGTGCTTAGTTAGAGAAAGGAGAAGGCTGAGGAAGCAATGGAGAAGAGCAGAACAAAGTCAGAAGGAGGGACTCAATCTATTACAAAGGGTCATGAAAGATAAGCTTGCAACATTGAGCATAGCTGAGCGCCTACGGAAATGCTACAAAAAGGAGTGCGCAAGAACTAACTTTTATAAAGACCCATTCAAATTTGCAAAGAAGTTATTCACCAGGGAGACAAATGGCACACTAAAAGCAACGGAGTCTGAATCTTTAAGTCCCCGTTAAACACAATACATTCCAGGAACTCAATCTGCATAACATATTAATCAATCATGTGAGGGACAGCCCAGTGACACAAAAGTGTGTGCTACAGCTGGTAGGTGTTCCCTTGTATGTGTATAACTATGGGAAAGGAGTGGGGAATGCTATTAGAAAAGAAGAGGAGTGGAAAATAGAGGGCAGAAGAGATGAGTGAAGTTGGCATCCCTCCCTGTCAGTAATATAATATTCACACAAACATCCAGAGTTTTTACTTACCCCAGTTTCTCTAATTTACAATTTGGATCCTTAAGTGTAGCAGACAGCAGTTTCACCCCTGAATCCCCCAGGTCATTCTCTCCCAGCTCCAGCTCTGTAAGGGGTGATTGGTTTGTACGGAGAGCAGAGGCCAGGTCCTCACAGCAATCAGCCGTGAGACGACACCCCCTCAGCCTGCAGAGATAAGGAGACAGGATCTCACTAGAAACTCAGTTCTGTACAACTGGCTGCTCTGCTGCTGCCAAGATTGAAATCAGGAACTGTGGTAGTTTTTAATATATTCGATTGTCTTATTCTGTCTGTCTCCCTTAATCTGTCTCTCTCTTTCTGTCTGTCTGTCTCTGCCTGCCTCTCTTCACTCCCCCCTCTTTCTCTTTTCTTCCCTGTCACTCTCACCCACCTCTAACTCTATCCCTCCTCCATTGTACCTCTCCCTCTCTACCTCTCCCTCACTCTCTCTTCCTGTTATTACCCCCTCCCTCTCTCTACCGCTCTGTCTTTCGTCATTAACCTCCCTCTGCCTCTGTCACTCCATTTCACTCTCTCTACCTCTCTTTCTTCCTCTCGCTCTTTCCCTGTCTGTCTAAAAGTTTTCCTTACAAATGTTTAGTAAGGTATGGTAAAGCATAATAAACATGGCAAAACTAGGTAAACTAAGGCAAATGCATAGTATAACCATGGAAAAAAGCAAGGCAAACACTGGTAAACATTTATAAGGGTTAGTACAGTTATTATGCTTTAGTTAGAGACATTACAGTAACATAATATTTAAGAACTCTATGTGGTCGTTATCAAGGCATTCACCATCACACCCTCCCTCCCAGTTTCTTTCTTGTCCTCCTTGTTTTATTCTGTCCCTTCCTCTCTTCCTGTCGATCTGTCACTCTCCCTCCCACATGTCTCTCTCTCTCTCGCTCTCTTTCCTCCCACACACCCTCCTTTCCTTTCTCTGCATCCCCCTATACCTGTCTATACATATTCACCATATTTTCAATGTTACCAATATTTTTACCACTTTAATTTAGTTTAACCTTTACAATTTGAATATTCTTTTTTTTTTGCTGTCAATCTTCGTAATATCCGCATATGTGGTTCAATCCTGGCACCCAAAGAAAAGGTGATGTAGAATAAATAAATAAAGTTCCGATATTTATCCTTGGAAATTCTTTACAGCTCTAGGGTGCTCGCTCTCGTGCCCGTACGGTTCTATTTTTTATTCTCTCTCTCTCTCTCTCTCTCTCTCTGCTTACCCTCATGCGCTGCACTGCCTGGCAGGGATTGTGTGCACATGACCAAATCTCAGTTTATTGACATATGTCTTATCCAGTCTTATAGGAGAAGGGTACCGCTTCCTCACTGCTGCAGCAATATGATTTGATGAGTATGATTTAGAGTAAAATGTGGGACCCAATAGAACATGAAGGAGGGGAGTTAGCTACACCCATCACATATATACAGTATATTTATATATATATATATATAGTCCGTCACATATCCGCCCTCACCGTTTATCGCCATGATCAATCTCTTCAGCATCGTTAGTTTATTATTGAACAGAGGAGATTAGTTCAGAGATTGTAGACCCTACCAAAGTTTCCGTACACTGTGTTGTGTGTGCTCCATGCGCTGCCATTGCTGGTAGTGTCACGTGAGCTGTTCAGTGTTGATATGTTAATAAATCCCGTTCGCCTGCGGGAGGCGTATCAACTTCAACCTCCGTCTCGCTCTCCTGCCTGTCACTCAACAGTGAATGCACGCACTCACACGGCAGATGGTTCCTCTGTCACAAGCATTAATACCCTGTATCTTTCTAAACAAGGGATTTAGGGGAGCTCCCTAATAAAAGCTGAATCTCAAAACAATAATTGTGTGAATATAGTAATTGTTACAGCTGTGTATAATGGTATTTAAAACAGGATAGATTTATTCGTCTTTTTACATATCGTCCCTTATACTGGTCCCACCGCAGTCGGATATGCGACAGATTACTGTCTATACTGTATATTAAAACGGCATCTATCAAAGCAACAGCAAAAAAAAGAAAGTGCTCGTTTAACAGTGACTGGTGTAAACAATATTAATTTATTCTGTGCAGTAGAGTTAGTGAAAACCATGCATTCTGCTCATTATAAGATAATGAGTGTTTGCGTGTATGTGTGTTTTTATGTGTATGACCCAACTCAATCCCCAACCCCCGCAGGTGTCCCGCAGAACAGATGCCAAATAAGGAAGCTTGGTGGGCCAGTGGTTAAAGAATGGGGTTTGTTATCAGGAGGTTCCCAGTTCAATCCCAGCCACTGACCCACTGTGTGGGACCCTGAGCAAGTCACTTAACCTCCTTGTGCTCCGTCCTTCAGGTGATACGTAAAAGAAAAGGTCCTATAAGTGGTAAGTGACTCTGCAGCAGCAGCAGCAGTTGTTGATGCATAGTTCACTCCCTATTTTCGCTTTGGATAAAGACATCTGCTAAATGACTAATTAATAATGTGGAAAGTGATGATGTAAAATGGACTGCTTTAGGTAAAAAAGTGAATGAGTACACGTACAGATTAGAAATATGTATATGAAAATCAAATGTTTATCGGATTATAGACAAATGCAATATGAAAAGTCTATAGCAGGCTAGGAGTATATGACAAAAGTGTGGTGAAGATGCAAAATCAAGACAGTTATCGTGTTGCCCCAGTATAGTGCGACAGACAGAAGCATATAATGGTCCCCATTTTTTGAATGATGACCGTACAAATTGCTCAATGACTATAAATATGTCTAAATACTGAATTAATGGTGCTACAGCAATAATGAGCAACTTTTTCTTCATCAAGATCACAGCAAAGGCAATCGCTAGGGATACAGTTTTCTTAAAGGGAATGTCAATTGCTCTCTCTCTCTCTCTCTCTCTCTCCACCTGTCTGTCTGTCCCCCTGTATCCGACCTTCAGTTTCCCTCCCCCCTCCCACTTTCTTTCTACCTACCTCCCTCTCTGTCTCCATAAGGAACAGTAAAAAAAAAAAAAAAGAAACTGAAGTATCTGGAAGGTGAGAGAGACGGGGGGCCCTGTCTGGTCTACTGTCTTGCCTATATGCATGACAAATGTGTGTGTATAACTATGGGAAAGGAGTAGGGGAATGCTATTGGAGAAGGAGAGGAGTGGAAGAGGAGAGAAGAGATGAGAGAACAGAAGAGGAGAGGCGTAAAAGAGTGAAGTTGCCATCCTTCCCTGTCAGTAATGTAATATTCACACAAACACCCAGTGATTACTTACCCCAGTTTCTTTAATTTGCAGTTTGGATCCTTCAGTGCAGCAGACAGCAGTTTCACCCCTGAATCCTCCAGGTCATTCCATTCCAGCTGCAGCTCTCTCAGGGTTGAGTGGTTTGTACGGAGAGCAGAGGCCAGATCCTCACAGCAATCCACCGTGAGACAATTCACACTCAGCCTGCAGATAAGCAGACAGGATCTCAATAGAAACTCAGTTCTGTACAACTGGCTGCTCTGCTGCTGTAAAGACTGAAATCAGGAACTGTGGTAATTTTTAATCTATTTGATTGTCTTATTCTGTTTATCTCCCTTAATCTGCCTTTCTGTCTGTCTGTCTCCCTGCCTCTCTTCACTCCCCCTTTCTCTTTTCCTCCCTGTCTCTCTGTCCCTCCCCCACTATCCCTCTCCCTCTGTCATTACCCCCTCCCTCTCTCTCTACCTTATCCCCCTTCCCTTCTCTACCTCTTTCTGCCTCCCCCTCTGTCTCGTCATTAATCCCCCCTCCCTGTCTTTATGTCTGTCAAAATGACAGACATAAACTCAATCTGCATAACAAATGAATTAGTCATGTGAGGGACAGCCCAGTGACACAAAAGTGTGTGCTACAGCTGGCAGGTGTTCCCCTGTATGTGTGTAGAACTATGAGAGAGGACGGAGGGAATCGTATTAGAGAAGGAGAGGAGTGGAAGCGGGCAATAGAGGAGAAAAGAGAGGAGAGGACAGAAGAGGAGAGGAGCAGGAGTGAAGTTGTCATCCCTCCCTGCCAGTAATGTAATATTCACACAAACACCCACATCCAGTGTTGTCACAAACTGTGACCTAGATGAATAAATAAGTATGAATGTTTTTTTTCGATGTCATAATCACTGACTTTCCTGTGTTTGAGCAGAACAGCTGTTTGAAGAGGAAAGGCCAGATTGCGGTTATAGCAAGTGACTAAAAAATAGATCACATTTCAAATCTGAATTTCCTATAGAGACAGGGAGTGAAGGATTGTGGTAGAACAAGTCCTGCACCCACACAAGCCCATATTAACCAGAATCAACAATAAATTGTTTCAACTAGAATTCCAGAATTTGAGTCAACATTTAAAAAGAGAAACTTAAACAGCGATATAAGCAGTGAATGCGAATAACTAGACAGGTGAGCCACACAGGGCCTACTGAGAGCAACCAGACTAAGAGCTTCACGCCTAGGAAGAAGAGGGTATAGATTCCAGTCTTTGAACCTGCAAGACGTATGCTTGCCTCTTGATATCTGTAAGTGTTGAACTCTCGATTGTTGGTCTTTCTTTTAATAAACTCAATCTCTTTTTATTGAAGAGTATTATTTTGCTGAAATGCTGTTTGCTAAAATTGCTTTTTAAAATCCATATGGGAGAATTAAATAAAGCTTGACTCAAAGACTTGACTCATTCTGACATTTGTTCTAAATTGAGTGTCTCCTTATAAATATCTTGCAGCCTTTGAATCCACTTTAGTTCGTCGCCCGAGGACCGTTAGGGTTCAAGAGCGTGACAGTGTTTACTTACCCCAGTTTCTCTAATTTACAGTTTGGATCCTCCAGTGCAGCAGTCAGCAGTTTCGCCCCTGAATCCCCCAGGTTATTCCCTTCCAGCTCCAGCTCTCTCAGGGTTGACTGGTTTGCACAGAGAGCAGAGGCCAAGTCCTCACCGCAATCACCCGTGAGATCACACTTCCGCAGCCTGCACAGATACAAAGACAGGATCTCACTAGAAACTCAGTTCTGTACAACTGGCTGCTCTGCTGCGGCAAAGATTGAAATCAGGCTCTGTGGTAGTTTTTAATCTATTTGATAGTTTTATTCTGTCTATCTCCCTTAATCTGTCTCTCTGTCTGTCTGTTTCTGCCTGCCTCTCTTCACTCCCCATCTTTCTATCTTCCTCCCCCACCTCTGACTATGTCCCTCCCCCTCTGTCTCTACATTATCCCTTTCCTATCTCTCTGTCTCTTGTCATTAACCCCCCTCCCTGTCTTTATGTCTGTATCACTCCCTTTCACTCTACCTCTCTTCCTCCCCTCTTTCTTTCCCCGTCCTCCTTGTTCATTCTGTCCCTTCCTCTCTCCCTGTCTATCTGTCACTCCCACATGTCTCGCTCTCTCTCTTTCTACATGTTCACACACTTGCCTATAATGCTATACTGTAAATCTACTGTAGAATGAAACCAAACTTAGTATTTATCAAATCTTCGATGTGAAATCAGCAGAAGTCAAAATGACACCATGAAAACTTCCGGCATTTCTATCCAAATAAAATGCACTTACTACATCGCTGACGCAGATTTTGTGTTCCTACACGATACCTAGCATGTGAAGACAGTGTAGAGCAGGGATTGTCAACTAGTTTTTTTTAAGGGGGACAGCAGTATTTTACTCTGCACAATTTTTAAGCACTATAATAAATATTATATTACGTAAGACATGTTTGATAAATACATTGGCATTTAAATATAGCACTCTCCAATTTTCATATTACTGTCGTCACTAGCCTTTGCCTTGTTTTGTGTAAAATCTGACAAATTTCCAGTGTAAACATAACGGTAAATTAAAAAATAAATAAATAAATAAAATCAACCCACTGTCCAAAGGAGAAAAAAACAAGGTTTGAAAACTACATTAACATTATGTCCCAGCTTCTGCTAGCGAAAGCAGCAGTCCCTTCCAGTGTGCCGTGGCTGCAGAGATGCATTTCACTTTTTGCTGTCATATTTTAATCAAAACTTTACATGACTTTGCATAGCCACTTAGATTTGCATTATCTTCAGTGAATACAACTATATCGTCATTTTTCCAAACAGTACATTAGAGGTAGTCTACCCTTTCCTGCAATGAAACTTTCGACAGCAACAACTCCAGTTGATAATTTAATTTTGCATCTCCATACTTCAATATGTATAATATCTCTTTTATACATGTACAGGTAGTGGACAAAAAAATGGAAACACCTGGGTAAATGAGGGACACCAAGTATATTGAAAGCAAGGACTTCCACACAGGTGTGGCTCGTGTTAATTAAGCAAATAACATCCCAGCATGCTTAGGGTCATGTATAAAAATGCTGGACAGGCCTGGTTGCCTATAATTATGGCTAGCATGGCTGCAAGAGGAGACCTCAGTGACTTTGAAAGAAGGGTGATTGTTGGGGCGCGTTTGGCAGGAGTTTCAGTGACCAAGACAGCTCAACTTGATGATGTTTCACGAGCAACGGTGTCTAAGGTGATGTCGGCATGGAACTCCGAGGGAAAGACATCATCAGCAAAGGGCAACAGTGGGCGGATGATCTTAAAAGGAACTTTGAGTTATTAAAAGAAGAAGAAGGAATGTATAGAGAAAAGTATGAATAAAAAGCCTGTGGAATTACGAAGATGTTGTGAAAGAAAATAAACAGAAAATAGAATTTTCTAGAAAATATATACTGCCTCAAGTGGTTTTCTTTGGTAGCTCACCCCACATTCCCACAGTCTGTGACAATATACAAGACACATTTTTATTTCATGGAATATTCGATTTCATTAAAATATGATCGATTTGTTATTGTGGGGGTCCAATCGATAAATAATTTGATTATTATCGTTATCGTTACAAGCCTAAGACTTACACATTTTACCATATGAATAGTACTTTAATAGAACAGTGTGAACAGAGTATCATTCCAAACATTTAAAATGTATGTAACATATTAATAATATAACTGTTATACTATAATATATACTATTATATACTATAATATACAGTCTGAGAGCAAGAACTCAGTGTGGTTGTAAGCGAAAGATGTGACACAAAAAACTTTCATCACACAATATGTGAGCTTGCCACTTAAAACAAATAAACGTGTGTCTTTGTTTCTATTCCATCTCTGACACAACAATGAAAACCTGAATAAGTTAAAAACAGATCAGATCAGTCCCATGGAAAGGGATAACAGTAGCATGTGGAAATCGAAGTAATCATGTTCCTATGTTTTGGTTAATTTCCCAACTCATGACATTTGATGTTTCTGACCAAACTGTCAATCTCCTTTGTACGGTATACTTTTTAATATATGCACATTAAAATGACATTTCATTAAGAAGAAATACTGTGTTGTACAGTGTGTATAGGCATAGAATAAAGTCTATAGGACAGCGCACACACACAGTATTTTTCTAAATAAGATTACTGTACATTTTATAACCGTTGAGTGCTTGCCATATTGGTCATATATGATATACTGACCAAACAAAGATTTTGCAGTCAATATTTTTTAAATGAATGTATAATGAAAAAATGAAAGCACAACAAAAAAAATAATAAACGACTGAATGTCCACGACTTCCAACTGAAGAGAGTAACTGCTTTGTATTTGATGCAAAATCACTTTCCAGTGAAATGGTGACTGGATCCCAAGCAAACATTATGAAATCATGAAACATTCATTAAATCTTGAAATCTATCAGCAAAGTTATTCTTCAGCTTGATCAAGAAATCTGTCATCACATTGGTGACTTTGGCTGATGATGAGGCGATAAAATCATGCAGCTTTGGGAAGTGGAAACGTTTTGTCAAGTTTAAAATCAGATGAAAAAGCATTTAGTTTCTCAGCAAGGTCAATTATGGTTGTATCCCTTCCCTGTAGTTCCAAATTGAGTGTGTTTAAGTGCCCAAATATATCACTCAAGAAACATACTTTTGCCATGAACTCATCATCCTGAACGGTGGGGTTCTATTACAACCTTGGTTCCCTAAAAATAACACCCTTCCTTACACGTGGGTATCAACTATAACAGCCCTGAATCGTTATACACAAGACTCTGGTTTAGAAGTGAGCCCCTGCACTGTCCTGAGTAGCAACGTACCTACAAGTACCGTCAGTGCAAAGTGCTCCCCCTCTTTCAGATTCTAGTCGCCTCATGAACACAGCGACAAAGAATGTAAGGAAGGATGTTTTTATTTTTAGGGAACAAAGCTTGTAATACAACTGTACCATTCCCTGACAAATAAAGCATCCTTCCTTACACGTGGGTAAGCTATACCGAAGAGGGAGCGAGTTCATACGCTTGTATGGGCATCCTCAGAGGGATTGTGCAGCAGCCTGTAGAATCCTGTTCCCAAGGCTGGGTCATGTTGGGTCTGCAACATTCAGATTGTAGAACCTTGTGAAGGTGTGCAGAGTCGCCCGTACAGCTGCATTACAGATGTCAGTCATAGATGCTCCATGGAACAGACCCCATGAGGTAGCAAGGCTTCTGGTCAAGTGGCTGGTAACACCAGTAGGAGGATCCTGATTACTGAATTCATAGACAGTCTTGACAGTCTCAATAATTCACTGGGGAAAATGCATTTTGGAAAGGGCCATGCCTTTGCATTTGGGCCCATAGCAAACAAAAATCCGATCAGTTTTGCACCAGATGGTGGAGCGTTCAGTATAACATGCTGATGCTCTAACCGGGCACAATGTGTGTAACTGCCTATCCATCTCTGTGGCAAAAGAGGGGTTAACATGGAACGAAGAAATTTGTTTTGGGAGAAAAACAGTGTGTTCTAAGAGTAACCTTTGACCTGTATTCTCCAAAACACATCCAGGCCTGCTATGTGGATAGGGCCTGTAGTTCACCTATAAGCTAGCTGAAGTTATAGATACCAAGAATGCAGTCTTTAAAGACAGGAACTTTATTTAGCAAACTTATTTATTTAGCAAACACCTTTATCCAAGGCGACTTACAGAGACTAGGGTGTGTGAACTATGCATCAGCTGCAGAGTCACTTACAACTACGTCTCACCCGAAAGACGGAGCACAAGGAGGTTAAGTGACTTGCTCAGGGTCACACAATGAGTCAGTGGCTGAGGTGGGATTTGAACCAGGGACCTCCTGGTTACAAGCCCTTTTCTTCAACCACTGGACCACACAGCCTCCTATGAACTTGGGCTCAGCCGAATGCATGGGTTCAAACGGGGCCTTAGAAAGTGTCTCCAGGACCACGTTCAATCTCTACCAAGGCACCAATTCCTTCCTAGGTGGGCGGAGACATCTAGTCGCTTTCAGCAACTGAGCGGTCAAGGGGTGAGCTCCCGGAGTAACTGATTCAATCTTGGTGTGGAAAACAGATATCGCAGCCAGGTAAACTTTGAGAGTGGCTGGCTGCTTTCCTTCATCAAATAGGTCATGTAGGAACAAAAGAATGTCCGATAGGAGACAAACAGTAGGATCAATGTCATGGATCTTGCACTAAGACTCAAATATTCTCAATTTTTGCACATACTGTGAGCGAATAAAAGGAGCTCTAGCAGACTGCAACATAGTGAGCAATCTGTGATGAAGACCAGGGTGTGCTACATACAGCTCTTAAGAGGCCACACCCAGAGCTGTAAGCACATCGGGTTCGGGTGCCACAGCGTCCCTGCTGCTTGACTGAGTAGGTCAGCCTGAGCTGGCAACTGCCACGGGCTGCTGTCCATAAGCGGAATTACAGCTGGAAACCACGTTCTCTGAGGTCAGTGGGGGGCAATAAGGAGAACTCTGACTCATTCTGCCCAGTTCCTTTCGAGACACTGGGGAAGAAGAGCAAGTGGTGGAAAAGCATAAAGAAGATCTCTGGGCCAGGGGTGCGCTAGAGTGTCCAGTCCCAGAGCCTCGTCCTCGTTTGACATCGTGAACCACTGCAGGCAGTGTGTGTTGATTCCTTCATCGCAAACAGGTCCACTGAGGCCCAGCCGAAGTGGAGCCAGATTTGGACGACCACCTGAGGGTGTAAGCGCCATTCTGTGCTCGGAGGGGCTCTCCTGGATAGCAGGTCTGCCGCTGTGTTCTGGATTCCAGGCAGGTGAACTGCTCTGATCGACAAGAATCGTGTTTGTGGCCACAGAAATAGTTTCCGGGCGATGTTGTTGAGCACTGCCGAATGTAAACCTCTAAGATGTTTGATGCAGGCTACAGTAGACGTGTTGTCGGAACGAATGAGAGCATGGGGCCCACTGTCCTTGGACTCCCCTGCCATTCCGGAATGCACCCCAGCCCAGCATGGAGGCATCTGTCGTAACAACCTCCCTGTTGATCACTGCTTCCAGAAGGGAGTGGCTGTGGAGGTGAGTAGCATCGAGCCACCACCCCAGTGCTTTGCTGCAGAGTGAAGACACCTTGAGTGGACGATCGGGGTAAAGTATGGGGCAGGGTGTTTACTTACCCCAGTTTCTCTAATTTACAGTTTGGATCCTTCAGTGCAGCAGACAGCAGTTTCACCCCCGAATCCCCAAGGTTATTCCCTTCCAGCTCCAGCTCTCTCAGGGTTGACTGGTTTGTACAGAGAGCAGAGGCCAGGTCCTCACAGCAATCCCCCGTGAAACAACACCAATTCAACCTGCAGAGATAAGGAAACAGGTTCTCACTAGGAACTGAGTTCTGTACAACTGGCTGCTCTGCTGCTGCCAAGATTGAAATCAGGAACTGTGGAAGTTTTTAATCTATTTGATTATCTTATTCTATCTGTCTCTACTTGCCTCTCTTCACTCTCTCCCTTTATCTACATCTCTCTTCTCCTTCTCTCTGTCTCTTGTCATAAACCCCTCCTCTCCTTGTCTTTGTCTGCCTCACTCCTTTTCACACTCCCTCTCTTCCTATCTCCCTGTCTCTCTCTTTCTCCCTGTCTGTCTAAAAGTTTACCATATTAAAAGCACAGCAAGGTGTATTAAAGAAAAGTGAGGAATGGTAAAGCATATTAATAAACATGGCAAACCAGGGTAAACTATGGTAAATGCACAGTATAACCACGAGGAAAGCATGGTAAAACTGCAAAAATACTATGGCCATCCTTTATAAGGGTTAGCACAGCTATTATGCTTTAGTAAAGAATTTAGAATTTTTTATGTATCCATGCTACAGAGAAATGTTACTGAAGCATTAAAGGCTCGACAGGGATGGGTTGGCATGATATAACCGCACACTCAAGGCGTTACAAGGCACAACGCGAAGTGGAGTTTCTTTAACCCTTAAGTGTGTGGTTATATCATGTCAACCCACCCCCTGGAGTTCCTTAATGCTATTATGAAAGGATTATACAATTATTAGATTTATTTACTTTTTAAATTAACACAGCAAATTTAAAAACATCTTTCCAATAACAGTAAATATCACTACACACAAAAAAATAATTGTTTGTATATATACACATTTGTTAAAAGTGTTTCATTTTAATAAATAAACATCAGTTTATTCATAAATATAATAAATATTGATTAAAAAGCAAATAATTTCTGTATATCAATTGCATTAATGGACATACATATTTAAACTTAGTAAATTACATAAATAAATCTGATAAAACTTTAATTATAGATCAGTGATTTTTGGAATAAAGGTTCGCATTGCCAGATGTTGTGCAGTTTGAAAAAACAAGCTCCTAATGAACTGTATTGACTGCTGTACGGGCAGAAGGGGCGCTGCTGCAGGTGAATGCAGCGGTGTCAGTGTGAGGAGTTGCTCTTTCTGTCTTCACATTGTTTTAGCTTCTCCAGGTCTGCTGGTGTTATGTGTGCGTGTGTGTGTGTGTGTGTGTGTGTGTGTGTGTGTATTTTAACACACAGGTTCAGCTGGAGATCTTTATTTTGAACTCTTTCTTGTTCACCACTCATGCAAATGTCTATTCTGTTCAATAAAGTGTTGACTCGTGTTCAATCACATTTTCTGGTTTTATAACTTCTTTTCAATTTTAAAACAATACAGTATAATTTGTTTTCAATAAATGGCATGTATCCTCAGTAGTAAGATCACCCCTCTATTAAGACCACATTTTGATGGTGCCTTGACTGGCCTTAATATTGAGTTTTCACTGTTTATTGAAATAAATCCGTCAATTTATCATTTTACAGTTTTATTGTGGGCTCAAAAAACACATTGTAAAATTGAACATGTTTTATAGCACCTGATATTTTCACAGATAAAGGAAGGAATTATTCTTTCAAAATTGTAAATGTTTTTTTTTTGTTGCTGGTGTGTTTTTTTATATGATTTGGAGTCAGTTTAACATGTGCCGTGATGTCTTTTTTTCTTTATTTAACTGAATTCTCAAGTCTCTCTCTTTTTTTCCACCTGGCTCTCCCCTTTCCTCCCAGTCTTCCTCTCTCCCTTTCTGTCTCTCTCTTTTTCACTCTCCCACCGCCTGTCTGTCTGTCTCTCTCTGACAGTCAGAGGAGTGGGGGAGTGCCATTAGAGAAAGCGAGGATTGGAGTTGTCATCCTTCCTTGTCAGTAATGTAATATTCACACACTGTTCCACTGTTTACTTACCCCAGTTTCTCTAATTGAAAGTTTGGATCCCTCAGTGCAGCAGACAGCAGTTTCACCCCCGAATCCCCCAGGTTATTCCATCCCAGCTCCAGTTGTCTCAGGGTTGAGTAGTTTGTAAGGAGAGCAGAGGCCAGGTCCTCACAGCAATCACCCACAAGATCACACTCCCTCAGCCTGCAGAGATAAGGAGACAGGATCTCACTAGAAACTCAGGGGGTCATTTTCGTACAGGGCTAGTTGTATTCTAATTGAAGACACAACACAGTCTGTGCTGCGACTGACTTACGACCCATTCTAAAATGCAATTTTTAGGATCTCACTAGAAACTCAGTTCTGTATAACTGGCTGCTCTGCTGCTGCCAAGATTGAAATCAGTAACTGTGGTAGTTTTTAATCTATTTGATTGTCTTATTCTGTCTGTCACTGCCTGCCTCTCTTCATCCCCCTCTTTCACTTCCTCCCTGTAACAGGGCGAGCAGCCCTGTACATTGTTTTGTTTATTTTAGTTTAGAACGCGGGGTCCCCCTCCGCCCCTGTGTTATTTTGTATTGGTTTATTATGATTTAGTATTTAAATGTATGGCGCCGTATGTTATTGTTTTGTATTAGGGCGGCATGGCCGATTGTTTGTTTTGTTTAGCGTGGATGGGTAGCCCCATCCACAACATAATTAAACTTCGTGCAGAAGGTGGCCATCTCCCGAATTAATTAAGTGATTAATTTGGTTGCTAATCGGGAGATGGTCACCTGAATATAAAAAGCCTGCAGCTCTGCAGCTCGAGGTGGTGGGTGTACAGAGGAGATGCGGGAGGCGAGAAGAGAGAAATCTAAAACGAAGCGAAGCGAAACGAAAAGCTATAGGTTCCGTGAAGGCTACTGCCCAGCCGGTCCTTAAGGATTGTTTTGTGTTTGAGATTTGTTTTTGTTTAAATCTTTTATTTTCGCTCTGTGAGCAAAGTGTTTTTGTTTAAACCTTTTATTTTATTTTTGTGGTATTTACAATAAAGACGGCGCAAACGCCATTTCACACTACCTGCGGTATCCTTTTCCAGTTCCTGCTTCTGGTCTGACGCCGCCCACTCCGGCCGTCTTTGTGACACTCCCCCACCTCTATCTGTCCTTCACCCTCTGTCCCTATCAGCTGTCTCTCTCGCTGTCCCTACCTCCTCCCTCACTTTCCTCCTTCTCTCTCCTTAACCCCCTCTCCTGTCTTCCTGTCTCACTCATTTTCTCTCTCTCTCCCTTCCTTTCCTCTCTCGCTGTTTGTCTCCCTCTTTCTATCTCCCACCCCCCCTTTAATGTTATTAGCAGTTCTGGTAATTCTCATAAACAGTGAATACACAACCTCTATTTAACACTAGAACCACTGTGGTTATACTCATACCTAAAACTGCCGCCGGCAGTCATTATGATGGTTACATTTTAAACAACATCAATATTAAAATGAAAGACAAACTATCAGATACAATTATAAAGTTTTATTCAAGCACATCATATCAAACATCTGCATTGTTGAAATGTCGTATTTAAATGAACAATTAAACATAAAAGGGGTTATTTTCTAACTTAACACATATAAAGCCTTACTTAAAAAAAAATTAAAAACTATAATAGAATAAATATTCCAAAAGAAACTAGTGTGTAAACAGATATATGTACATACAAAACTGTAAAAAAGAAAAGTAGTTTTTAATTTAAAACAAAAGTAACATGTGATAGCTCTTGCGTGTGTCATTCGATGCAGCACAGAATCCAGGTTGAGCTGCACCAGCCTGCAGCTTTGCAGTTTTCTGATGGAAATGTTTCTGCTGAAGCGCTATGGCTAGCTTCAAGATGAAGTCTCTCCTAATGATATTTTCCCGGGTGCATTCCTTGTACAAAACGAAGGAATTGATGGCTGCCAGGTCCAGTAGAGATAACAGGTTTGTACATAAAAAGGGCAGCAGCGTGGAGTAGTGGTTAGGCCTCGGACTCTTGACCGGAGGGTCGTGGGTTCAATCCCAGGTAGGGGACACTGCTGCTGTACCCTTGAGCAAGGTACTTTACCTAGATTGCTCCAGTAAAAAACCCAACAGTATAAATGGGTAATTGTATGTAAAAACAATGTGTGAAAAAAAAATAATGTAATTGTGTATAAAAATAATGTGATATCTTGTAACAATTGTAAATTGCCCTGGATAAGGGCGTCTGCTAAGAAATAAATAATACTAAGAAGAAGAAAAAATCGAATATTGTAGGTTATATTCAAAATAAAAACATGTATTGTAAAAGGCAGTCAAAATGACTGCTCTGGCAGTTCTAGGTGGATGTGATTATAACTTCCTTATTTTCGTGATCCTGCCTTTTAAATGCCATCAGGGTATTTAATGCATGTATTTAGGAAAAGTTATAAACGGACCACCGCATAACTTTCAGACACGCAGAGTAATTTAAATTTGAAAACCTCAAACCGTCAAAATGACTGCCGTGGTGGTTCTAGTGAGTTATTATAATATTATGAAAAAGTCCTAAGTCTCTCCCTCCCTCTCTCTCCATTCTTGTTTGCCTCGCTTCCTGTCTGTGTCTCTCTTTCTCTCCCTGTTGGTCTCTCTCCCCTGTCTCTCTACCTCCCTCACTCCCTCCCCGTCTCTCTTATTCTGTCTGTTTGTCTCTCTGACTGTCTCACTCCGTTTCTCTTTCCTCTGTCTTTCCTGCTTTTTTCTCTCTAGTTTTATTATTAGCAAAGCAAAGTTCACATATAAATAAAATGCAGGCCTCAGGCTTACCTGATGTGCTCAGTGTTTTCAGATTGCTCGTTCGTTTCAGGGTGAAGGTTGAGCTGTTATGCTTTAGTGAACACTTTAGAGATGGCGTGTTTCTTTTTTTGCTACTTTATTTGTTTAGATTTTTTAATTAAGTTTTGTTAATAAACAATGCCAGCAACAAGTTACTATCCACACTCCACCAGTAAGTAGGTATTTTATTTGAATTGTTTTACAGGTTCAAATCTTTTCCTTTTCTTATAAATATTCATAGCCCCAGATATTTACAATATTTATTATTCTTTAAAATACACACACATTCAGAGATCTTTATTTTTAACTCTCCCACTCAGATAGAATGGAACAGATACCGGTAAATTATTTAAAATGTACCCATGTGACAGAGAATGTTATTTTACAGTAACAGAATATTTAAGAACTCTATGTGGTGTGTTCAAAGTTTGTTATCAAGGCATTCTCCATCACACCCCTTATAAAAGTTTCCATGGTATTTTTGCACAGTATTTCTGCAATTTGACCATGCTTTTCCCATGGTTATACTATGCACTTACCATAATTAGTCATGCTGTTATCAATATGCTTTACCTTACCTAGCTATTCTTTACAATGCTTACCTATGCTTTACTCTGCTTTCACTCTGTTTTATTACACTTTCCTGTTCTTTTACTATGGTATCGCCCTGTCCGTCTCCCTCCCTCCTATCTGTTCCTCCCTCCCTGTCTCTTACTCTCCTTTCCTACCCCTTTCTCTGCAGCCCTCTGTTCTATTCTGTTCAATAAACTGTTGACTCATGTTCAATCACATTTTCTGGTTTTATAACTTTTTGTAGTAGAATAATAAATTGTACGTATCCTCAGTAGTAAGATCACCCCTCTATTAAGACCACATTTTGATGGTGCCTTGCCTGGCCTTAATATTGTGGTTTCACTGTTATTGAAATTCAAATCAGTTAATTACTCATTTTACATTTTATTATGGGGTCAAGAAATAAATTGTAAAATGTAAAATGAAACCTTTTTTGTAGTATCTGATATTTTTTATAACAGTTTAACACGTCCAAGGTGGTCATTTTGACTGTTTTTGGAATTTAAATTTAAATTGCGGTGCATGTGTTTAAGATACAGAACTGTGCTTTCCTGACTTTTCCTAAACATATATGCTAATTACACTGACAAAGAAAGAATCGCGTATCTGCAAACATTAGCGAGATAAAATACTGTCATACCTATTCCAACCAGGAGCGGTCAAATTGACCGATACGTATAAAACATATCATTATTTGTATTTATCAGTCGGGACTTGCAGCCGTATTGAAGTTTGATTATATCAATCTGCATTCCTCAAGTGAGCGGCCTATTGACATTTCTATTGTTTCAATGAGCCTCCTGATAGCCCATCAATCAGCCTTGACAGCTCACAGCGCCAAGCTGTCTGTCTGCACTGGTTACTATAAGTCACTCGTTTTTCTAAGAAATTCATTGTTACCCCAATACACATTGAAAATGGATTGCTTTAACCCTTTGCGGTCCATTGTCGGACTGAGTCAGACATTGCAATTATTCCCATCAGGTCCTTTGTCGGACCATCATCCTAAAAACGCAAAAAACGCAAAAAAGTCGTTTTTTCTCCGGAAAAAGCGAGAAAACCATTCAATAGCCGAGTGGGAACGAAAGGAGCCGAGACAAGCCGAAAAAAAAAAAAAAGTGTCTCTCATGAATAGTCATACTTGCCCCTGGCATCAGATGAGGCGGTCATATGGAAACAAGCTGGGTGTTACTGTATCAGCGCACAGAGACTATCACGGACATTTGCAGAGCTTTTTCAAGATGTTATAGCAATAAAATAATGACTTGGATTGCATTATTGAGGAGTTTGGTGATAAAACGAGTCATCAGGAGATGATTGATCGGTATGTACGACTATTATTATTATTATTATTTATTTGTTAGCCTATGTGAAAGCGATAGCGAACGAAAGGGTGGGGTGGGGCTGGAGATGCCTAGTGAGTGCTTTGTTGATATGCAGGGCCATTTAAACCCGTTTGACTGTGGAAAAAAAATACTTTTAAACAGCGCGTCTAAAATTAACTGCGTGTGTGAAAGTAAATTAGACCTGGCGAGCCTGACGCACAATTAATAAATGGACTGCAAAGGGTTAAACGCAGAACAGCAAAGCAGTGTTTGGAATTACTGCACATTTTACAAAACAACGATTCTGATGCAGCAAAGACGGACAATTATAAATCTGGCTCTGAAGCAGACTGGGTTTGCCAAGATGAATCTTCCAGCAGCAGTGACACCAAGATGATCCCTGGTCAATGCCCGTGGAGGAATTAGAAGCTTTCATTACTACTAGTATATGCCCGTGGAGCATTTGGTGCCAGAAGCCTGGATTACTGTTGACAGCTGTGCCAAATGCCCAAAGACAGTCTGTGGTAAGTGCACTGCATATTTTGAAAAGCGCAGCATCTGTGTGATTTGTGCCAGCACTTAGACTTTGTAAATTATTGTAAATGAAGCCCATTCTGTTCAAATGTTTATTTATTCATGTCATTTCGATTATAGTATCTCTGTATATAAATGCATAGCTTTGGTTGCACTTTGTTATGTAGGCAATATAAACCCATTTATTTAAAAAAATGTTTATTTATTTACACCATTTCAGTTGGGCAGTTTTGTTTGTATATGATATACCTTTATATACACAAATTTATTTTCAAATATGTGTTTATTAAATTTTTTACAGTTTTTTGAGGTTCTACGTTATATAATATGTCTGTATATAAACACATTTCTCTTCAAATGTCTGTTTATTTACAATGTTTCGGTTGTGTAGATGCTTTATATGACATTCCTGACTAAAACTACGACTTCTATTCAATTGTTTTTCCTTTCATTATAATATTTATGTTGTTTTTAATACGCCGGTCAAATTGACCGGTTATGGTTGTTCTAGGTATGCCTATAAACGCGGTCGTTCTAGTGTTAACATGTGCTGTGTTGTCTTTTTTTCTATTTTTAACTGAATTCACAATTCTCTCTCCCTGTCTATCTCTCCCTTTCTCTCTCTCTTTCTTTCTACCTGGCTCCCCCTTCCTCCCAGTCTGTCTGTCTCTCTCTCTCTCTCTCTTTCACTCTCCCTCCGCCTGTCTGTCTGTCTCTGACAGTCAGAGGAGTGGGGGAATGCCATTAGAGAAGGCGAGGAGTGGAAGAGGGCAATAGAGGAGAAAAGAAATGAGAGGACAGTAGAGTAACGGAGTGAAGTTGTCACACAAACACCCAGAGTGTTTACTTACCCCAGTTTCTCTAATTTGCAGTTTGGATCCTTCAGTGCAGCAGACAGCAGTTTCACCCCCAAATCCCCCAGGTTATTCCTTTCCAGCTCCAGCTCTCTCAGGGTTGACTGGTTTGTACAGAGAGCAGAGGCCAGGTCCTCACAGCAATCCCCTGTGAGATAACAGTCACTCAGCCTGAGAGATAAGGAATACAGGATCTCACTAGAAATGCAGGGGGTCATTTTCATACATGGCTAGTTTTATTTTAAGTGCAGACACAATACAGCCTGTGCTGCGACTGATTTATGCTCAGTTCTAAAAATGCAATTTTCAATAGGAAAATGCAAAGTTTGTAAACCTGCGACAGTGCGTATGCAAATGGCCTCAATAAGTACAAACACACCCACTCACCAAGGGTTGCGCTGGAAAAGTTTAAAAGATAAACAGTTCAAACAGGTCACCCTAAAAAAAGAAAAGCAAACTTCACAGGAGGACGAGACAAACATTATTCTTTTTGTTTATTTTTTTGCCTAAGTGCAATGCACACAGGAGACGAAGGAATAAAAAAAGCCTATCTACAGAATTAAGATACGTAGTTTGCGTCGCTTGCGGTGTGCAGTGTTTCATTTAAATTAGTTTTTTTTCATAGTCTGGTATGCATTGGCCCCTAAAAGGGGTGAATTTCGTGGTGACCTCTCAATTTCCCGATGTCTGTGAAATTGTGAATTAGGTAGACCCCTAATTGTGACCCTATCTCAGATGGGGGTACGCGGTAGAATAGATTATTTATAGTACAGGGCCTAAAAAGATTGAAAACTACTGATCTAATAAAACTAAGAGAGAATAACATAATACTATCAAAAAAACACAGTTGGGTATTTGTACCAGTGGTCTCCTAAATTCTTGCTGCAGGCTACCAATCTCAGCATCAGGCTTGAGTGACCGTGTATAGAGTTGAAATAAAATCTCTTAAACCTAATACATAGAGCAAGATTTGTCGTACAGGAACAAAAACAAAAACAAAAAACTGATGGTTTGTGTGAGCATTATTGTGGATTGTAAGAGGATATCTTAGACACAGCACTGTTCTAAAACAAATATTTCTTTCTTAAATGTGCTATGTAAATTACATCTGGTATTGTTCCCAACTCCTTCACGGCTGCTGTAGTACAACCTTTGCTTAAAAAACCTACTCTGGATCCCAAAATCCTTTAAAATGTTAGGCCTATTTCTAATCCCCCCTTACTATCTACAGTTTTAGAGAGTGTGATCTAACCAATGTAATACCTTCCTAGCAGTAAATTGTGGGACATATTCCCTTAATATGATATTAATACATGAACATGTATTAGAAATGTAACTGGATTCATTAATTAAACTGTGTGTCTTGAGAAACAGGGCAAACTGCTATGTCTTGAGAAAAGGGCCTCTTTCTTGCAGACATACTGAACTATGTGACCTACTGATTAGGTGACCGGCACCTAGACTGGATTAGTTGAATTATATACAGAATTCACACATGCAACAACCATCGTTTTGACGCAAGGAAGACATAAACTAGTGATGTCCCAGTGGAAAAGGACATTAAAACATCAAAGGACTATGAGTTTAAAAAAGGCAAGATACGCAAATAATCTCATGAAAGTGACTTTTTAGCAGAGTGAATAGACTATAAATATCCAAGCAAAACTAAACATTTTGCGCTCCACATCGAATGCTAAACAAGGTGCTGTCACTCTGCTAAGCAAAACTGCAACTCCAGCACTCTGCCTAAAAACAGACCCAAGATGGGACTCTGACTGGAAACGGACCCAAGAAGAGGAAGCAAGCTGCAAGTGAGTCACTACCACAAGCAACGAGACTGAGGCCCGGCTGGAGGACTGCCGTAAAACTTACAGAGACTGTTATCAGACAAACAAGTCTAGGTCTGTTGTACACCTAAGACCACACCATCCAAAAGAAACTGTGCCCTGCTACCGGCGTAGCTAAAGATTCAGCGAAGAGGACGGGCGCTGTGGTGGATCCTATACTGAGGACTGAAGACTTTGTTGCAGCTGTTTGTTGATTCTATCGAGAATTGAAAGCTTTGTAGCCGAGTTTGATGCAACGTGGGATTGAAGACTTCATTGCTGAGAGGAGAGCCTTTGTACTGGACACTTCAACAGATTGAGTTTCCAAACCAGCAGACCAAAAGTCTAAGCTTCAAGGAACCGCTGAGTATAATTTCACTTGCATTTTCCTTTCATGGAACTAAATTAATTTATTGTAACACATTCACGTAGAATTGAACTGTTAATTATTTAGTTTGCACCCTTTTTGTGTGAAATAACTTTTAGTAAAACTTGATGAAGTAACTATAAGTAATCTATCTCGTATTGCTCTCTGTGTGTGTATGTGTGTTGTGTTTGTCAGTGTGGGTTTGTCTTTCTGTGGATGTCTGTGTTGTGTTTGTGTTGTGGGCTTGTCTTTCTCTGTGTGTGGTGTTTGTGGGTGTGGGGTTGTCTTTCTCTGTGTGTGGTGTTTTGTGGGTGTGGGGTTGTCTTTCTCTGTGTGTGGGGTTGTCTTTCTCTGTGTGTGGTGTTTGTGAGTGTGGGTTTGTCTTTCTCTGTGTGTGGTGTTTGTGAGTGTGGGTTTGTCTTTCTCTGTGGGTGTGTGTTTGTCGGTGTGGGTTTGTCTTTCTCTGTGGGTGTCTGGGTGTTGTGTTTGTCAGTGTGGGTTTATTGGTTGCACTTTGTTATGTACGCAATATAAACCAATTTATTTAAAAAAAAAAAAAAGATATTTACATCATTTCAGTTGTACAGTTTTGTTTGTATATGATATAACTTTATATACACAAACTTATTTTAAAATATTTGTTTATTTAATTTTTTGAGGTTGTGCGTTATGTAATATATCTGTATATAAACACATTTTTGTTCAAATGTCTGTTTATTTACAATATTTCGGTTGTGTAGATGCTTTATATGACATTCCTGACTAAAACTACGACTTCTATTCAATTGTTTGTCCTTTCATTATAATATTTATGTTGTTTTTAATATGCCGGTAAAATTGACCAGTCATGGTTGTTCTAGGTATGGCTATAAACGCGGTCGTTCTAGTGTTAACATGTGCTGTGTTGTCTTTTTTTATATTTTTAACTGAATTGACAAGTCTCTCTCCCTGTCTATCTCCCTCTCTCTCTCTCTCTCTCTCTCTCTCTCTCTCTCTCTCTCTCTCTCTCTCTCTCTCTCTCTCTCTCTCTCTCTCTCTCTCTCTTTCTACCTGGCTCTCCCCCTTCCTCCCAGTCTGTCTGTCTCTCGCTCTCTCCCACTCTGCCTCTCTCTCTTTCACTCTCCCTCTGTCTGTCTCTCTCTGACAGTCAGAGGAGTGGGGGAATGCCATTAGAGAAGGCAAGGAGTGGAAGAGGGCAATAGAGGAGAGAAGAGATGAGAGGACAGTAGAGTAGAGGAGTGAAGTTGAAGTTGTCACACAAACACCCAGAGTGTTTACTTACCCCAGTTTCTCTAATTTACAGTTTGGATCCTTCAGTGCAGCAGACAGCAGTTTCACCCCCGAATCCCCCAGGTTATTCCCTTCCAGCTGCAGCTCTCTCAGGGTTGAGTGGTTTGTACAGAGAGCAGAGGCCAGGTCCTCACAGCAATCCCCCGTGAGATGACAGTCACTCAGCCTGAGAGATAAGGAATACAGGATCTCACTAGAAACTCAGGGGGTCATTTTCATACAGGGCTAGTTTTCTAATGAAAATGCAATTTTCAATAGAAAATGTAAAGTTGTAAACCTGCGACTCTGCATAGTAAATGAGTATGTAAATGGCCTCAATACGTACAAACACGCCCACTCGCCAAGGGTTGCGCTGGAAAAATTTGAAAGACAAACAATGTCGCTCAAACAACTCGCCCTAAAAAAAAGAAAAGCAAACTTCACAGAGGACGAGATGCACATCATTCTTTTTGTTTATATTTTTGCCTAAGTGCAATGCACACAGGAGACTAAGGAATAAAAAAAGCCTGTCTACAGAATTAAGACACGTAGTTTGCCTCGCTTGCGGTGTGCAGTAGTTCATTTAAATCAGGTTTTTTCCCCGATGTCCATGAAATCGCGAATTAGGTAGACCCCTAATTATGACCCTATTTGAGATGGGGGTACACGGTAGAATAGATTATTTGGAGTACGGGGCCTAAAAAGATTGAAAATCACTGATCTAATAAAACTAAGAGAGACTAACATAATACTATCGAAAAAAATAGTTGGGTATTTGTACCAGTGGTTTCCTATATTCTTGCTGCGGGCTACCAATCTCAGCATCAGGCTTGAGCGACTGTGTATAGAGTTGAAATAAAATCTCTTAAACCTAATACATAGAGCAAGATTTGTTGGACAGGAACAAAAACAAAAAACTGTTGGTTTGTATGAGCATTATTGTGGATTGTAAGAGGATATTTTAGACACAGCACTGTTCTAAAATAAACATTTATTTCTTAAATGTGCTGTGTAAATTACAGCTGGTATTGTTCCCAACTCCTTCACGGCTGGATCATTTTGAATGACCTTTGCTGTTTTTGTGTTGTCTGCAAATTTAACAAGTTTGCTTACTATACCAGAATCTAAATCATTAATGTAGATTAGGAATAGCAGAGGACCTAATACTAATCCCTGTGGTACACCACTGGTTACCTCGCTCCATTTTGAGGTTTCTCCTCTAATCAGTATTTTCTGTTTTCTACATGTTAACCACTCCCTAATCCATGTGCATGCATTTCCTTGAATCCCTACTGCATTCGTTTGAGAATTAATCTGAGGCTACATCTCATCAATGAATATTTCTCGAGTAAACAGAACAAAAGAAAAACATGCCATTGCACAACATGACTTTTATTGTATATGCATTAACACTAGAAGCCCAGTGGCAGTCATTTTGACGTTTTCTGGTTTTAAAATGTAATTTTCTCCAGTCGTATAACAAGTATGGGGCTGCGTGTACCTGTACCTTTCTGTCTAGGTATTAAATATTCTCACAAAGCATGAAACGCGGGAGCGCAGAAATAAAGGAGATATATTACATTATACCTAAAAGCCCCGGGAGCAGTCGGCCACACAGAAAACAGTTATATTGTGATTATACAGATCAGTATTCAGCTTTATTGCTTTTCTTTACCAGTCCGCAATGTGTTTAGCTGTAATTAGATTGGTCTCTACTCTCTGCCTGAGTGAATGACTGACAGTCTATTGTTTTTCAATCTGCCTTTTCAAAGGCTGGCACCTGCTTGCCAGCTGTGCTGTTTTGGTCAGTCAATTAGCATCGGGACTAGTGAAAATAAATACCTGAGACCGTAGAGTTTTACAACGCAAGAAAATATGGAGTAGATGTTTTGGATCAGATGGCACAGAAGTATTCCATTAAAGCTGGCTCCCAACAGTGGCCTGTTCAGGTGTTTTACAATGTATTGGACTTAGCAGCCATCAACTCCTGGGGTACTTTACAAATAATGCATGGAGAATAATTTACAAAGGAGAGAATATATTTTACACTTAGCACAGGAACTTTGCAAGAAGCATTTGGAACAGAGGGAGACTGCCAAGCGTGTACCCACAGCTGAAGCTGGCAACCCCGCTGAGAGCCGCAAGAGACGCCAATGCCAGGTTGGCAACTACAATAAAAAATAAAACTTCAGACAGCTGTGCCCTGTGCAGAAAGGCGGCGTGGAGAAGCGCATTATCTGTATTGATTGTGAACAGCCTTAGACTCAAGGTAAAGGAATACCATTTTGTTGAAAAAAAGAAAAATAAATTAGACCTTTTTATAACTTCTTGTGCTGTGCGCTTCTGTAAAATTCTTCTAAGTTTATTTGTTTAGTTGCTTTTATACATCTGATAATAAACCGATTGCTGTTGAAAAGTTAAAAATATATTGCTATCGTTTTACATTTTCTTGTTTTGATTTGCAAAATAAATGTTCATATGTATATACAATATGCTTCGGTTTTTCAGATTATGCAACATACTCAATAAAAAAAAAAAAAAAAAAATTACTGGTTCTCCTTTCATTATACTATTTACAGTGTTTAGACTGCTGTGGGGCTTCTGGGTATGAGTATATCTCCGGTCCTTCTAGTGTTAAAGGATAAAGGAAAATGGCTTTTATTTCTTATTTCTTATTTTTTTACATCAGACAAGGAATACATGTTAAAATGAAAAGGTAAGCAGTGCAGTTTCACTTTACGTTGCCTCTATCTGTCCCCTGCTGAGTGCTGTGTCTGTTGATCGCTCATTTTCAGTCAATGTAAGCCACCTCCCCCTTCACAATAAGCTACTGACCAAACGATACGCCTGGATAGCTGGGGGTTTTTATATGAACGTGGTCTTGTGTAGTCTCAGGCATTATCATGCGCATTAAATTATCTCTCGCAGTAAATGTAATGCTTGCGCTATGGCATGTAAATGAGTCAAATAGTGTGCACATAATTGAATGCGTTTTCTGTAAGTAAATGGGGCAGTAAATTTTGATTTATCTCACACGTTAGGCACAGTACTTTACGTGTGCGCCAATACTAAATTTAGTGGTAAAGTTGGGAGCTTACCTTTTGTATTATGCGCAAGCTCATCTCATTTCTGCTTTACAATAATCATATTTAATAATAAAAATGACAATTTTACCAAAATATGAATAGAAATAAATGTAACAAAACAAAAAGCTTGTATTAACACCGATACTGTATTACGGTCACGTGTTGTTTGAGAGTACACATGTTATCTTGTTGATGTAAACACACCCCAAACAGAGTAGAGCATGATAATGAAAGTGAAAAGTGTGCATTTGTTTTTGAGTGACAATGTGTCTCGACTTCGGATGCCTATCGGTAATCAGAGACCAAAAGTTGGTTACAGTGACAAAGACTTGGATACACCCAAGCACTTGTGTTAATGAATGCCCATACCAAATTTCATCACAGCTGAATGAGAGATTCTCAAGATATACTGCAGTTAAACATACAGGTGTCTCCCTCGTATCCCTGTCGCTGGAGAGAAGTATAAATAGAAATGCTACTGAAGATAATGAGATCGCAAAATTACATTTAATACCTCCCTCAACAAAACATCAACTAGTAATTGAAAATGTAACTGAAAATATTATTTAACTGTTTTAGAAGTGCAAAATTGTAGCAGTGTGCTCAGCAAGTTAACAATAGAGTAATTTATTATTCAAAAATAAAATATGTTTAATTATTAGAAAAGATTCAGTATCATCAGCCAATCAGCTTCCAGCTATAGCGGACAATCATACACAGTAGAGTACTAGCTTTTTCATAAAATTAAGTGTTGGTTGGTAAAAGAAAAGTGATTTTGTTTGTAAAGCTGGTTAATTCTGTAGCCATCCGGCTGAGAGGTTGGGACTTGTTTAAAAGTACAGGTAGCGGCCCGTTACAAAGTTAGGATTTGGTTTGTTTTGTTTATCACTGTGTTTTCTTTTCACTTTAACAAATCAGAGTTTAACATGGAAACGATGTTGAAACCATAACTATTGTGACGCTATAATGGAATATTCAATGTTTACTTACCCGTTTCATTACAATTTTGATCCTTAAGTGAGATTCATACTCGCACTTTAGCTAAACATTTTTCATGATGTGATGATTTGAAAATATTTTATGGAAATATATTGCTAAATATTTAACACCTAGGTTAGAATGTACAATGATACTTACATCAGTCTTTTGTATAATCTTGCAGCTGGCATCAGTCTCAGCAGACCTTCGTCTCGCAGTGAGTGACTGCTCAAGTCCAATGCATCCAATTCATCTTCTGACATTTGTAATACATAGGCAAGTGCCGAGTAATCTGATGGTGAAAGATTCTGTGATCGATTTCCTAAGGTCAAGGACATCTTGATCTCCTCAACAAGAGAATTGTCATCCAGTTCACTTAAACAATGAAAGAGATTGATACTTCTTTCTGGAGAAGTTGTTTTCCTAATCATATGTTTAATATCCTCAGTTGTCTTTTGGATGTCCTTTGATTTGTCTTGTGTTTTTAATAAAAGACCTTTCAACAGTTCTTGGTTAGTCTTCATCCCGAGGCCCAAGAGGAACCTGAGAAAAAGATCTAGGTGACCATTTCTGCTCTTAGTAGCTTTGTTCAATGCGATGTTGTACACATCACATAAACGTGTTCTAAATATGCCACGGAATTTCTCATTCACTGTTTTTTCCAGTGGATTGCGATTTTTGTTTTGAAATGATGCGAAAACATACAAAGCTGCAAAATATTCCTGGACTGTCAGGTGTACAAAGGAATATACAGACTTTTTAAAAATTATTGAATTTTCTTTGAATATTTCTCTAAAAATCCCAGAGTAAACAGATGACTGTCTTATATCAATGCCACATTCTCTTAGGTCATCTTCATAAAAGATGAGATTGTTTCTTTTTAGGTTACGAAAGGCCAACTTCCCCATATTAAGAATGGCTTTTTGATTTTCTTTCAGTAGTTCTTCTATGTTTTCATGTTTCTGATTCTGTAAAGCCAGCAGAACTAGTAGGAAGTGTGTGTACACTTCTGTCAGGGTTCTGGGTATGTTCTCATTGCCATTTTCACCCAATGTGTGTCCAAGAACAGTGGCTATAATCCAACAAAAAGCAGGGACATAGCACATGACATGAACGCTCCTTAACATCCTCACATGTAAGAGGATCTTTTCTGCCAGAGTTGGATCTTTGAATTTCTTCCTGAAGTACTCTTCCTTCTGCTGATCTTCAAAGCCTTGTATCTCAGTCAACCTGCTGATGTATTGAGAAGGAATGTGACTTGTTGCTGCAGGCCTGGAAGTTACCCAAAGAGATGCAGAGGGAAGCAAATCTCCCTTTATAAGATTTATCAGCAAAACATCCAAGACAGTTGACTTTTTCTCATCACACAACTTCCGACATTTTGTAAAATCTAACTGAAGTCTGCTTTCATCCAGCCCATCAAAGATGTAAAGGACTTTGGTTGAGTCAAGTGATGAAACATCTTCACACTCTTTCATGTGTGGATAAAACCGCTGAACAAGTTCTACCAGACTGATTTTTTCTTTTATCATCAAGTTGAGTTCACGAAATGGAAAAATGTATATAAAATCAAATCCACAGTTGTCATCTCCAGCTGCCCAGTCAAGAATGAACTTTTGAACAGAGAAGGTTTTTCCAATGCCAGCGATCCCCTTGGTTAGTACAGTCCTTATTCTTTTGGGACTTTTCTCACTTGGTATGAAAATGTCACTGCATGTGATGGTCAGAGCCTGTGATCTTGCTTTCTTGGACTCAATCTGCCTCACCTCATGGTTGTAATTCAGCTCTCCACATTCACCCTCTGTTATGTGTAAACTGGTAAACACTTCATTGAGTAGAGGTTGCTCCCCAGGTTTAGCAATACATTCAGATACACATTCAAACTTTCTTATTAGGAAGGATTTGTGGGTGTTTTTCAGTCTTTGTAAGGGATCTGAAAACAAAAATCAAGAATGTTTATTGTATATTCATTTGAATGTATGCACATGTGCCAATACTGATTGCTTACATGGTTAAGAGACATTCCTAGAGGTATTTGTGGTCCAGTGTGGTCCAGTGGTTAAAGAAAAGGGGTTTGTGTGTTGCACTTTAGTTGGTGTGATTAGAGTTGTGTTCCACAGAAGCTACAGTGTTTAGAGAGGTGTGTGTGGGTGGGTGTGCGCGTGTGGTACGCACCATATTAGTTGCTTTGTTTAGATCTCAGTATTCCAGATGAACTAGATAAGGGTTATGAGGTGTGCAGTTCATTACACATTTACATTTAAAATGCTTTTCTAGTTAACCATTGCTTTCCTTTGCTTCTCTACAGAGACCAAATCATAGACTGTTTTGTATTATACAATTGTACTTTATAATGAATGATACAATGACTCCTATAGTATAAATGAAACCCCTGACATTACCGTGAAATTACCACGACCACTCGAACTATACAAATACTAATTCCATACTTCTGTGTTTTATGATTCAGTTTCAAATAACATCCCAGAATGTATGGCAGTTCAACACAACGGATATAGGAACAGTGCAGATTGAGAACTTACCTGGGAGTCTGCTTCTGGTTTCTGGAGTGCCAGCAGACAAGGTCTGTGGCTTTAAATTGTCAGTTTCATTGACTGTGGTTATTGTTTCAATGTAAAATTAATAGTAAACTCAAACCTCCTTAATTAAGACAGACATATTGGTCTCCATTTCTCACCAGTGCAATACTGACTAAGAAATTACTTATTCATTTCTGTGAATTCTAGATTGACGTTGCAATCAGATTTTAACTCTCTTTGTTAGTAATTGAAGTGGAGGAATTCATACCAACCCTGAAAGTAAGGATAGTTCTCGAGGGCAGTGCTTGAAATAGATTTATAGACAATTCTTGAATTTCATAAAACACATCGTTCCAATTTTTATAATGCAAAAGAATGCACTGCAGTGTGCAGATTTGAAAGCGCTTGCATTGCGGCGTGCCATCTCCTCAATGGTGTGATTTTAAACAGAGTTTGCACTGGCAGCAGCGTACACTGGTTAGTGTTGTGCCTGTGCCAGCGTTATATGTGATTGTTATCAATACAAATATTTAAAACACATTAATTGTATCAGAATATAACAGTAAATATACCACCGAGGGATCTTATATTAGGATGTCTGGAAACTGTGTGTCTTGTAGCAGGGCGGTAGAGAGCCCTGCTATGTAACTGTATTTTGTTTATTCTTAGAACGGGGTTTCCCCCTCCGCCCCCGTGTTCTTTTGTATTTGTTTGTTATGATTTATTTATTGTATTTGTGACAGCGTACTGCCGTGTTATTGTGTTTTATATTTGTTTTATATTTTATTATTGCTGTGTTTATTTATAGATGATGGCGTAGCCAGGCGGTTTTGTTTATTTTAAAACGTGTTCTGGCAGAGGCGACATTGGTGCTCGTCCTCGGCCAGGAATAATTAATAAACTCGTGCAGAAGGTGGCCATCTCCCAAATTAATTAGGTGATTTAATTTGTTGCTAATCGGGAGATGGTCACCTGCATAAAAGCCTGCAGCTCGCTGCACTCAGGGTGGGTGTTAGAGAGGAGAGAGCAAGCAGCGAGAGAAAACAAAACTAAAACGTAAAGGATCAGTGAAGGTTATTGCCCAGCCTGATGGTGTATTTTGTGTTCGTGATTTTGTTTCTGTTTAAACCTTTTATTTTGCTCTGTGAGCAAATCTTTTTTGTTAACTTTTTATTTATTTTTGTATTATTTAAAATAAAACGGCGCACCGCGTCTATTATTTAAAACTGCAGACTTGGTGTCAGTATTTTTACTTCCTGCCTCTGCCTGACGTCACCGCCCAGCCAGCCTGTCACAGTCACCTATAATCAAACATAGAACTAGAAATGAATACACAGCATACCTCATAATAACTGGCATTATTTTAGGTCAACCGCTTTTACACTAGCAGGGAAGTTCAATAATTTACTAGACAATTCTTACTTTAACTGTACAATCAACTGAATAGCACAAGAGATGCTGTTTTGATTAGTTTTCAATATGCTTCTTGAGCATGTCAATGTGCTCGAGTATGTCCTAAATAGTAAGTAGTGGGGTTCCAAAAACTATAGCATGTAAAAATCCCCATGTGTTGCTGCAACTGTTAAAATGACGTACCTGTAATTTTTCTTTTCATTGTTAACATCCTGACAAGGTTTTACATTTATAACTTGAAAATCTGTTTCAAAGCTCTTTTTACAGTATCCGCTCTAGTGCACTGATAGTGTAAGGATTATTGCCCACATTGTCAAACAGGTAACACAGCAATAACAATCCATGATGTGGTGCGGAAGAGAAAAGCCAGAGCACAGAGTTATGTTTTTATTTTATTAATCGCTCTTCCTGCAGCGCAGAGGACAGGTCTCAAACCCCAATGCATTAGAGCGGCCATTTTTAATAGAGCTTTGAAACAAACTTTAACATGAGAACTACCAGGGCAGTCATTTTAACCAATCGCGGTTTTTAAATGCATTTTTCTCCACTGATTTGACAGCTAGGCTCCAGTGCTTTTGTTGACTTTTCCTAAATATATGTATTAAATATCTCAAAACATCAGTAGACCCGGGGTTGCAGAAACTTATGGAGATATAATACATTATACCTACAACTACCAGAGCTGTCATTTTGATTGTCACAGTAAAAGCTTAGTACATGTGAGATTGATCACATGATCGAGCTGCTGAACGTGAAAGCTTCTGGTTTATTTTGAATAGCTACAACAGAAGACTTTTTCAGGTGTGCTTTATTTATCAACAGCTGTAAAAATACTTTGTCTAGTGAAAATTAATAAGCTCCCGCTGCATCCTAAAAGTCATTTCTGAGCTGTTAAAACCACCCCATTTTATAGCCCAGCATTTGTATAAACTTGCAACATTTTAAACAATGCAACCAATCATAACCTCTTCCAACACCACCCCCAAGTCTCGTGCTGTAACAGGTGTCGCTCATGTGTACCAAGCAGGCTGCAAAAACGGTGTCACAAACATAATCCTGAAGGAAAACAAACAATAACACAGAACAGTTTTGCATTGTGCAATGCAACAATAGTTAAAACGTATTTTAATATAGAGGTTAAAAAGACCTATCCAGTAGTTCTAGGTATATATGCATTTCCGGTAGTTCTAGTGTTAAAGTTCTAAGTGTAAAAAGGATGGCATCAGTATGTTAACAATAAAAACAAATTACAGGTACGTTATTTAAACAGTTTTAGCAACATGTGGGGATGTGTAACTCTATCTTTTTCGTAATCCCTCTACTTACCTTTTAAGACCAAGGAGAACCCCAGTTTAATAGATCTGAACTTACACTGTTGTACCACTCTCTTCAGTTTCTCAACAAGATCATTCCGATTGATGCAACTCAGGGTTTCAGCTGCAACCTCCATAGCATAATCATCGCCATAGAAATCAATCATCTTGTCCAGAACTTCAGTTCGTTCAGCATTTTCCAAATGGCTTTTAGGAATGTTTTTATATCCTTCTTTCAGTCGCACATGGTCTAGTCGCCATTTAAATCTTTTGTAATCTTCTTTACCTAAATCCTCCATTACTTCAAGGAGGCAATCCTTAGAATTTGTAGCCATTTTATACTTGCTTTTATCAACAGTGTTTTGCGGAGAAAACTGTTACATCTGAAAAGGTTTTAAAAATAAAGTTAGGAATGTTCTGACATCTTAAAACATTTAAGAAAAAAATGTAGATAATAAAATATGTTATCACATAAAATCACAGAGCATTAATGGCAGAAACATCTTAGAGCTTTGAAGTTGCTCTTACACAGCACTCGTGAAGATTCATGTTAAAACAATAACACAACATATAAACAAAATAAATAGGCATTAAATCATACCAAAGTAAGCTAAACACTACTGTATAAGTATATACAGCACAAAACCTTCAAGAACATGCATTGTTTTTTGTACTTATGATAGCACTTTCATTATTTAGAGACAGTAACCAAATACATAGTGAACCTGTCTAATACAGCCCCTCTACATACTGGCATTCTGTATCAAATACATAGTAAACCTGTCTAATGCAGCCCCTTTACTACGGGCAGAAACATTGACTGTCACTAACAGGAGTGAATGAGTGTGCCTCTCGTGCGCCTCAGCAGTTTCAGCAGTTCCTTTCTTAGCGCATGCTTGTTAAAGCAAGTCACCGATAGGCTGATTCAATCCTTTCGTTCCTCCTCTAGAGGAGGATTTGTTTATTTCGTTTTCACTCATGATTGTGATTGGCTGTGCCTCGTGTGTTTGTTAAAATGAAAACATTAAGTGCAGTTTCTTTTTTGTATTTTTGTATGGGTTTTATATGTTCCTTTTAGTCTAGATACGTGTTTGTCAGTCTAGTTGTATGTAAGTTGGCGCACCCTCCTGTCTTTTCAGTATGCTTTAGTAAATAATTAAACCGTTACCTTTAATTTTGAGCTTGGCTAAAAAAAATAAGACTGCTAAGTGAAAGGAATGGTTTTTACTTTCTCATCTGCCTGTTGTTTCTCCATAACTACGTTTACCTGCATTGCTTTAAGAGTGGACTTATACTAGACTAATGACAATCACGTTTTGTGTTGTGACTGGTAAAACATTTAGTGATCTGTCAGTGTGACAGGCAGCAGTTTTTCCAAGTGGAAACGCTGCGTATTGGTAGAACTTTGGGGTCCCAACCAAGAGGTAGATTAAATCTAAAACTAAGGCCGATGTGCATTCCGAGAAGCTGTGAAAATTGTGCAGCATCAAATCAAACCATTCCTGAAATTTAAGGAGCCACAAAATGGGATGAAAGATACAGTGGTGGCCACGGCTAGCTATTTACCTGTCGCAGTGCGAGAACACAAAAATGTCACAGCTTTGCAAACCTGTTTTTTCTGACCAGCTTTGAATCAGCTGCACTCCATTAGTCTTGCCACCAGGTGGCAGAAGAAAAGATCAAATGCATTAAACAAACCAGCAGGGGGGCGCTGTGGACGTAAAGACTAAGCTTTAACACTAGAACCGCCACGTGGGTCACTTTGACCCATACATTTTTAAACTGCTTCGTTATGAAAATGAAAGACATACTATCGGATACAACTGAAAAGTTTTATTCATGATCATCATATCTAGCATTTGCATCGCAGAAACACTATATTTAAATGGAAAATTAAACATAAAAGGCTTTATTTTTAAACTGAGCGCATATACAGCACTTCTACAAACAGTGAAAAAATATAATAAAATATACATTTCAAAAGAAACGGGTATGTACATATACCCGTGTACAGGTGTAAACGGGTACATGTACACACAGAACTATAAAACTGAAATCATTGTTTCTAATACTACATAAAAAGAAAATATAACACTACTTCCGGTATGACGGCTGCATTGTACCCTATGGAGGAGCGAACACGTCTGCCAGCTGACTGCCTGCATCCAGGAACTGTGTTGTAAATACAGACGCAGTTCCTTTGAACACTATTGTGTAAACTGCAACATACAAACCTGTAAAACCAAAATGTTTTTTTTCCTAAAAGTAATATAAAAAAAGAATATATAATTTACGTTTCATATTAGGCACATGAGTTGTTAGGTTGTTATTCAGTTTGCTGTATGCATCTGATTGCAGCTTGCCATATTCCAATCAAAATGACTACTTTCAAGATTAAATATTTCCTTCTGATATATTCCCAGTTGCATTTGCGGAACAAAAAAGAAGGATTGTTGTCTCCCAGGTACATTGAAAAATAAGCAACTAGGCTTTCACTGAGTTGACATCTTGACAAATCCACAATCATAGCAAGCTCTGTCTCAGTCAGTCTACAAACAAAGACTTGAAAAAAAAACGTGTGCTAGGAGGAGGAGGCGTGTCTTTTTTGCTGCATTTACAAAAATAATAAAATATCTTACATTATACTAAAAAAAGACATGTATTGTAATGCATGGGTCACATTGACCCACATGGCGGTTCTAGGTAGAACTGTTTATAACGTTATCATTTTTGTGATATCAGGATATTTAATTCATATATTTAGGAAAAGTCAAAAGCGGACATACACATACGATTTACAATGGAAGAGTAATTAACATTTTAAATGCAAAATGGGTCAAACTGACACACATGGCGGTTCTAGTGTTAAAGACAATCGTGCATTGTGTCAGAGTGCAGCTAAACTGCACATGGTTTGGAGTTATGCTCTGACATCAATTGATTGTTTAAACGGGAGGTGTCATAGTTATTGTACTAAAATCAATAGAGCAGGGTGTATAAAAAGTGCTTACAAGTATAAATACCCCGCAAAACACTCCATTTTTTAAGCGTACAGGAGATAATCAATCCAGCAAGAATCTGATATGGTCTGCAGTGTCTTTATTCATGTATGTATTTATATTATTATTTGTTTATTTAGCAGACGCCTTTATCCAAGACGACTTGCAGAGACTAGGGTGTGTGAACTATGCATCAGCTGCAGAGTCACTTACAACTGCGTCTCACCCGAAAGACGGAGCACAAGGAGGTTAAGTGACTTGCTCAGGGTCACACAATGAGTCAGTGGCTGAGGTGGGATTTGAACCGGGGACCTCCTGGTTACAAGCCCTTTTCTTTAAGCACTGGACCACACAGCCTCCTATATTACAGGTACAGAACTTGTACACTTCCAATTATAAAGATTCACTACTCTGAATCAAAGTATTGTACAGTCCTGTTCATTTTGTATTTGTCAAAACATGCGAGAAAAATGGAAAATGAAAGTGTTTACCTTAATGTACTAAAGTCCAATGATAATCGAAAGCACAACAGGTTATATAGTCTGAAGATGTCACAGATTTTGCTATATAATCTAGGTGTGGAAAATCTAAGTCATATAGTATATGTTATGTACATGCATCATAACTTACTATACCATGGAAACTTTAAGGGCTGCAAGGTTGTATTAGAAGTTTAAAACGCTTATAGTTTAAAAATATATATTATTCCTGGGTGCTGTCCAGACATGAGGAACACAAAGAACAACGTTTCCATGTGTCTAACCCATATTAAACAGATCTGCAAGCAAATATTGTGAAAGGGGACAAATCAGAGCGAGGAGACTAGCAGTCTCTAACTTCACATGACTAACTTAATCCACTTAATGTAACCACAAGGGTCTGGTATAGACTGGTTTACACTGCAGTCAGTACTAAACTTTATCTAGTTTAATTGATAATCCCCATGATCTAATCAAATGTTGGTGCGCTGCAATTGGGATTAGCAATGGTACTAATGTTAGTCCAAGCAGGTGGAACAAACTCACTTAATCCCCCTGTTGGGCGCATCAAGTGGACGAAATTTGGTACGCAGCAATTGACCCTTATCTGTCAGGAAGTCAGTTTGTAAACTTTATAAAACCATTTTAATCAAAAACGAGCAGCTAATATTTCAATATGTTCATTGCAAACAAGATATTTGGACTGAAATGCCTTTAAGTGTTTACTGCAAAACGTATCCTCCTCCTCCTACAACAACATTAAAGAAGACCTAAAAATATACTTTTAGCAAACAGTCCCATACCCTTTGATGGAGAGTTTTGGAGAAAGAAAGAAAGAAAAGGAAATTACACTAAGGATTGAACCCTGACATTGAACTAGGACTGGACTGGAGAACCCGAACGGCACTTGGACAACACTTCTGTACGAAAACTACCCCCGGTAACGAACCCTGGCCTGAAACGACAAAGAGACTGAAAGACCTCCGCCTGTTGACTGATTGATTGTTTTTGTTTGTTTACGTTTATAAAGAACACTGCCAAAGCCTGTTAAAATAAACAGGTTTAAAATCTTACTTGCTCTTGTGTTGTGTGGTTTTGTGTGTAATCCCCGCCTTGTGAAGAACCCGCCCCAGGAAACGTTACATTGGTGGAGAATGCGGGCAAGGCTGTGAGGATATACACAGACAACCATGGAAGACCTGTTGAAGCAATTAGTCACTTCCAATAACATGCAACAAGAAGCAAAATCGGCAACAAGCGGAAACCAATCGCTTGTTATTGGAGGAACAAAGGAAATGTCAACTGCAGATGAATATGGACAAGCAAAAATTGACTGCTGAAATCACTGCTGTGAAAATTGCTCAACAGAGACCGCTGGTCTACCCATCGTGGCCACTTGGTATCTGCAGAAAGGTGTGGCCAAAGACAAAGTGGGCAGGAATACTGGCTCCATTTCTTTGTGGGGAAGCACAAAAGGCGTCGTCCGATCTGGAAACAACAGAAGCCAATGACTATGACAAACTGAAGGAAATATTAGCGCAGTGGTTCCACACTTGGACGTTCCAACCGGAGAAGGCACCCAGGTCCCAGATGTTTGACCTTGTCCACCTAGCAAAAAAATGGCTAGAGCCCGCGACTCAGTATTGGTGCCATCATGGAAAGAATAGTGATTGACCACTTCATCCGGGGCTTACCTTATGAGCTAAAGAAGGTGGTCAGCCAGGGCAGCCCCACCACAGTGGACAGAGTGGTGGACCTCGTTTGAGAGATGTCGAGCAACCGATGAACTGCTCAAACCCAGCCGTCTGAAGAGAACCACACCTGAAAAGAGAGGTCTCAAGAAGGAGGAAGAAAAGCCCCCCAACTTCAGCCACCTCGGGTTTGGAAAGAAAGGATCCAAAGTGCAGACAGGGAACATATGTGCCAGGACCACGTTTCCCATCCTGAAGCAAAGACGAGGAACAGAGTGTTTGTTAATACAGACACCCAGAAGTGCTACAGCTGTGGCGAAATAGGACACATCGCCTGGAACTGTCCCAAGGAGGAGGAACCCATGCAGGTCAACACCTCCAGCCTACACCACTGCCATGTCATTTCTGCACACGCACAAGCACACTGCCACCCGCCTCACCTCAGTCGGGTACAAGTACGAGGGAAAGAAGTAGATGCTCTTCTAGAATCCGACAGCATGGTCTCCCTAATCATACCCTCAATACTAACCCAGCTGCAGATGACTGCTGCTCCAGTCATGGACATCACCTGTGTACACGGGGACACCAAATCTTATCCAACGGAAAAGATAATATCCACAACAGATGTGGATATTAGCACCACTAGAGAGAGCTTTAGAGGTAACCTAGGGCTGATTGAAAATCTACCACATCCCGTGCTACTGAGCCGCGACTGTCCATATTTTCAAGAATTGTGGAAAGGTCTACAAGACAAAGGAGATGACTGTGCCAGTAATACTGCATGCCAGGTACAAGAAAATGCTAGTGACAAGAAAATGAAAACTGTGCCAAAGAAACCCCCACCCTATAAAAGGAAAATTAACAAATTGGTACTTACCTGCCCGACTCCCTTGACCAACACTCGCCTCTTACTGGGAGAAGAAGAGGAAGAAAATGATGAGGAAGAGACAGGAAACCCAGAGGGGATAAATGGTCCAGAAATGGTGGAAGAGGAGGAACTGGAAGAGCAGGGTGAGGGGCCTGGAAATTCTTATGATGATGAGATTTTCTCTCCTGCGTTAACACAGACCCCACGCTACAGAACACACAACAGAATGTCAAGGTAATAGATGGTATACCTATAAATCCTGCTTATATCTTCACTTTTCCTCATTTTACCATGAGAAATAATCTCTTGTATCAATCCCGTTTCGGCAAACAGTGATGAGCCTGTCCCACAGCCATTTGTTGGGAGGACATTTACGGAGAGAGAAAAACACAAGAACAGTTGTTACAACATTTCTTCTGGCCGGGGGTGTATGTGGATGTGGTTAGGTATTGCCTGACTGTCAGAGAACCTCTCCACTTCCTGTTTTACAAAATCCATTAATCCCATAGGCAGTGATAGACACTGCATTTTCAACTCCTGATGGTCTGTTCCATTTCATAACCGTGCCGTTTGGGCTACATGGTGCGCCCACTGCCTTTCAGAGACTGATGGATCAGGTCTTACACCCACATCGTGAGTATGCGGCAGCGTATATTGACGATGTGGTTATTTACAGCTCCATCTGGCGAGAGCATTTACTAGGATTACAGCCATCCTTCAGTCTCTAATGGCAGCCCGGCTGACAGTCAATTTGAGAAAATGTAGATTTGCCAAAACAGAAACTCAATATTTGGGATTTATGATGAAAATGGGATTTATCAGGTGAAACCCATTGCCACCAAAGTCCAGGCTTTGATGGATGTGGCAATCCCCAAAACCAAGACTCAGGTGAGGTCTCTACTGGGGTTGGCCGGTTATTACCGAAGATTCATCACTGAGTATGCCACAGTGGTCAATCATTTGGTTGACCTCGCCAAAAATTGGTCATGAGAATATCAGGGTGCGTTTGATACTATCAAGCATAGACTTTGCTTGGCCCCCACTCTCATCACACCAGATTTCACCAAGAGATTCATCCTCCACACCGATGCTTCGGATGTTGGTTTGGGTGCGGTTTTGCCCCAAACGGTAGACGAAGTAGAACACCATGTACCTCAGTAAAAAGATGCTCCCCTGAGAGTGCAACCACTCTGTAGTCGAAAAGGAGTGTTTGGCCATTAAATGGGCTACTCACTCTTTACGATACTACCTGCTGGGACATTAATTTGACCTTGTCACAGTCCACGCCCGACTCAAGTGTTTAAGCACAATGAAGGTCAGCAATGCCCGGATAACTCAGTGGGATCTGGCATTGCAGCCCTTCACCGTGCAGGGAAAGACCACCAAAATGCAGATTACTTTTCCCAGGAGGGGGGAGTAATGGGAAAAGTAGATTCAGCCGAGTGTTTCTTCGGCTCCACTCTGAGCGGTGGGATATGTGACAGAGACAGAATGATTCTTGGTTATAAATCTCCCTCCCGACCTGTGCGGACGTGTATAAAGGGAACAGAGTGCCCTGGACTGGATGGCCTGACAGTTAATTCCCAGGATTATATGGAAGTTTTGCCATCTAGAAAGGGGGCACAGCTGCGGTACATTAAGTCATCGATCCAGAGGGAAAGCGATGTGGCAACCGCGGATTGGAGGAGAAACGGTTGCACTCGCTAACCAAGGGAGCGTGACTGAAGGTATAAAAGGAGACGTGGCAAGGTGATCTATTCCTTTGTAATGGTTAAGAGAGAACTGCTGAAGGATGAGTGTAAAATTACTGTGAGTGTTTTGTTTGTTTTGCCGTGTCTAAAATCTACTAGTTTGTTATTATTAGATGGCTAACACGATCCACTACACCTGGACACTGCAAACCACTTTGCCACAATGAGACACCACGCGGCACCGTTGTACCCCGGTCTCTCGTGTTCATATTACGTCAAAACAATATTGCTTGGTTTGTTAAAAGTGCCTAAAAAACACAAATGTTTGGCTGTTGTCGAGTGATTGAAATTTTGAAAGTCATTGAAAGGAATGTCTTTAATTTCCTGTTCCTCTCAAGTTTCTCCAAGATATGAATATGTCAGCTACATTTTTTTTTTTTTTTTTTTTTACGCATTCTCATTTTGTTGATCATTAATGAATATTTTTCACTACTGTGTGTGCTGTCGAGTGATTGAAAACGAGACATTTTGTGTTTGAATTGAAAGTGATGGTCTCAAGTCGTCGAATGGGTCAAAGTTCAAGTATATTTTCCTCTAGAGGAATTATGACATTTTGACATCACTACTGTGCTATTATGCCTTTTTTTCCAAATGGCTCAGGATGCAAATATAGCCTTCATCCATGTATTATATATATATATATATATATATATATATATATATATATATATATATATATATATATATATATATATATATATACAGTACTGTGCAAAAGTTTTAGGCAGGTGTGAAAAAATGCTGTAAAGTAAGAATGCTTTCAAAAATAGACATGTTAATAGATTATATTTATCAATTAACTAAATGCAAAGTGAGTGAACAGAAGAAAAATCTAAATCAAATCCATATTTGGTGTGACCACCCTTTGCCTTCAAAACAGCATCAATTCTTCTAGGTACACTTGCACAAAGTCAGGGATTTTGTAGGCATATAGTCAGGTGTATGATTAAACAATTATATCAGACAGGTGCTAATGATCATCAATTCAATATGTAGGTTGAAACACAATCATTAACTGAAACAGAAACAGCTGTGTAGGAGGAATAAAACTGGGTAAGGAACAGCCAAACTCAGCTAACAAGGTGAGGTTGCTGAAAACAGTTTACTGTCAAAGTCATATACCATGGCAAGACTGAGCTCAGCAACAAGACACAAGGTAGTTATACTGCATCAGCAAGGTCTCTCCCAGGCAGAAATTTCAAGGCAGACAGGGGTTTCCAGATGTGCTGTCCATGCTCTTTTGAAGAAGCACAAAGAAGCGGGCAGCGTTGAGGACCGTAGGCGTCAGGAAACTTGGTCGGCCAAGGAAACTTACTGCAGCAGATGAAAGACACATCATGCTTACTTCCCTTCGCAATCGGAAGATGTCCAGCAGTGCCATCAGCTCAGAACTGGCAGAAAACAGTGGGACCCTGGTACACCCATCTACTGTCGGAGAAGTCTGGTCAGAAGTGGCCTTCATGGAAGAATTGCGGCCAAAAAGCCATACCTCCGACATGGAAACAAGGCCAAGTGACTCAACTATGCACGAAAACACAGGAACTGGGGTGCAGAAAAATGGCAGCAGGTGCTCTGGACTGATGAGTCCAAATTTGAAATATTTGGCTGTAGCAGAAGGCAGTTTGTTCAGCGAAGGGCTGGAGAGCGGTACACGAATGAGTGTCTGCAGGCAACAGTGAAGCATGGTGGAGGTTCCTTGCAAGTTTGGGGCTGCATTTCTGCAAATGGAGTTGGGGATTTGGTCAGAATTAATGGTCTCCTCAATGCTGAGTAGTACAGGCAGATACTTATCCATCATGCAATACCATCAGGGAGGCATCTGATTGGCTAAATTTATTCTGCAGCTTGACAGCGACCCCAAACATACAGCGAAAGTCATTAAGAACTATCTTCAGCGTAAAGAAGAACAAGGAGTCCTGGAAGTGATGGTATGGCCCCACAGAGCCTTGATCTCAACATCATCGAGTCTGTCTGGGATTACATGAAGAGAGAGAAGCAACTGAGGCTGCCTAAATCCACAGAAGAACTATGGTTAGTTCTCCAAGATGTTTGGGCCAACCTACCTGCGAGTTCCTTCAAAAACTGTGTGCAAGTGTACCTAGAAGAATTGATGCTGTTTTGAAGGCAAAGGGTGAGTCACACCAAATATTGATTTGATGTAGATTTTTCTTCTGTTCACTCACTTTGCATTTTGTTAATTGATAAATATAAACTATTAACATGTCTATTTTTGAGCAGCATTCTTACTTTACAGCATTTTTTCACACCTGCCTAAAACTTTTTGCACAGTACTGTAATATATATATATATATATATATATATATATATATATATATATATATATATATATATATATATATATATATATATATATATATATATATAGTAACTGAGCCGGCACTCACAGTAGTTTGTTGCCCCTTTAAAGATAACCCAGCACACAGATTTGAAGTTTTAAAAGCGCTGACTCACTATATTTAATAAACAAACAAAACAAAAACAAACACCTAGCTCTATTCGAGCAATAACTAAAACACAGGAAACTAAACTATCTTGCAGGACACCTAAGCTGTTTACCTGGCAAATAAACAAAACAAACCACACAGGTTTCACACAGAACAAAAGGTTTTACACTACCTTTCTTTTTACGCTTGAGCACACTATCAAGCGGGCTTCTCTACACACCAGCACCCCTGAACAGACTGGCTGCTTCCTTCAAATACCCTGCACCTGGCTCTAATTTACAATGATCACCAGGTGCAGGGATAATTAATAAAAACAAAACAAAACAAATATAATTAAACAAAACAATAAAACAAAATAAATTAAATTAAACCAATGTGCATTTTTTAGAAAAAATGTAATTGAATAATGTACAATATAGAAGAATAAAAGAAAATAAATGAAGGTTTAAATAGAAAAGAACAGATCGTTACATCAATAGCTACATAGTGAATGACATCACAAAGACATTAGATTTAAAGATAAATAAATGTGTGGTTGCCATGGCATCAAAAAGCCTATGAACGGGTGCGTTAAGTAAGTGAGCGGCTCAGTAAAAGAACCAACTTAACGACTTGCTCAGTTCCGCTCCCGCTGAGCCGCTCAGCGCGCTCCTGAGCATTTTTCATCAGTGATCAGAGTGAGCGGACGGAATGGCCACCTGCAGGAAACAAGTGGAGATGACAGGCAGGATTGACAAATACGTTTGTCAAGAACGATCAACTGATTTCGACTTATGAAGTTCTGTATTAATTGGCTAAATAAGATGGTAAAATTGTTGTTTTCAAATTTGTATCATTTAATTTCATTTTTTTTTTTTAAATGTAGAGCTGTTTTATACACTACAGTTCAAAAGTTTGGGGTCACTTGTTTTCGAAAGAAAAGCAAATTTTTGTCCATTAAAATAACATCAAATTGATCAGAAATACAGTGTAGACATTGTTAATGTTGTAAATGACTATTGTAGCTGGAAACGGCTGATTTGTAATGGAATATCTACATAGGCGTACAGAGGCCCATTATCAGCAACCATCAGTCCTGTGTTCCAATGGCACGTTGTGTTTGCTAATCCAAGTTTATCATTTTAAAAGGCTAATTGATCATTAGAAAACCCTTTTGCAATTATGTTAGCACAGCTGAAAACTGTTGCGCTGATTAAAGCAGCAATAAAACTGGCCTCCTTTAGACTAGTTGAGTATCTGGAGCATCAGCAATTGTGGGTTCGATTACAGGCTCAAAATGGCCAGAAACAAAGAACTTTCTTCTGAAACTTCGTCAGTCTATTCTTGTTCTGAGAAATGAAGGCTATTCCATGCGAGAAATTGCCAAGAAACTGAAGATCTTGTATAGCGCTGTGTACTACTCCCTTCACAGAACAGCGCAAACTGGCTCTAACCAGAATAGAAAGAGGAGTGGGAGGCCCGGTGCACAACTGAGCAAGAGGACAAATACATTAGAGTGTCTAGTTTGAGAAACAGATGCCTCACAGGTCCTCAACTGGCAGCTTCATTAAATAGTACCCATAAAACACCAGTCTCAACAGCGTCAACAGTGAAGAGGCGACTCGGGATGCTGGCCTTCTAGGCAGAGTTGCAAAGAAAAGCCATATCTCAGACTGGCCAATAAAAAGAAAAGATTAAGATGGGCAAAGAACACAGACACTGGACAGAGGAAGATTGGAAAAAGTGTTATGGACAGACGAATCTAAGTTTGAGGTGTTAGGATCACAAAGAAGAACATTCGTGAGGCGCAGACCAAATGAAAAGATGCTGGAGGAGTGCTTGGCGCCATCTGTCAAGCATGGTGGAGGCAATGTGATGGTCTGGGGGTGCTTTGGTGGTGGTAAAGTGGGAGATTTGTACAGGGTAAAAGGGATCTTGAAGAAGGAAGGCTATCACTCCATTTTGCAGCGCCATGCCATACCCTGTGGACACGCTTGATTGGAGCCAATTTCCTCCTACAACAGGACAATGACCCAAAGCACAGCTCCAAACTATGCAAGAACTATTTAGGGAAGAAGCAGTCAGCTGGTATTCTGTCTATAATGGAGTGGCCAGCACAGTCACCGGATCTCAACCCTATTGAGCTGTTGTGGGAGCAGCTTGACCGTATGGTGCGTAAGAAGTGCCCATCAAGCCAATCCAACTTGTGGGAGGTGCTTCAGGAAGCATGGGGTGAAATCTTTTCAGATTACCTCAACAAATTGACAACTATAATGCCAAAGGTCTGCAAGGCTGTAATTGCTGCAAATGGAGGATTCTTTGACGAAAGCAAAGTTTGAAGGACACAATTATTTCAATTAAAAATCATTATTACTAACCTTGTCAATGACTATATTTCCTATTCATTTTGCTATATTTCCTATTCAAACTCATTTCATGTATGTTTTCATGGAAAACAAGGAAATTTCTAAGTGACCCCAAACTTTTGAACGGTAGTGTAGTTATTAATGTATTATTATTATTAGGCTTGTAGTATTAATAATATTCATTATTAACGTCGGTATTGTCGGTATTAAACACAGCCAGATATGAGGTTCAGTCCAAACAGAGCGCCGAACTCAGCGAGGTACAGCAGGGGATAGTAACTTCGCATGGGGCCATTTTATCTACCATCACCTCAGAAACACAAACAAGCAAATAATTATTCGCCATTTTTAAAAGTCGCTCAGCGCTCTCGTGGAGCAGAGCGTTAAGTCATTTGAATCTGCTCAGTGTGCTTTCTGAGCGTTCTCACTCTGAGAGGCTCACTTACTTAACGTGCCCAACACCTCCAATGTTTGTTTTCAAACACACTTTCACTTGATTGATTGAAACAATCGTTGACAAGTTGCCTTGTTCTCTAAAATGTGTAACTTTGTCAACAACAGTGCACTTGTAAAATGTATTGCAGAATTTGTAGCATATAGACAGTCAAACTTGTCTAATTGTGTGATGCAGCGTCCCTAACAATAATTCATATAGTTTTCAGCTGTCTCACTCACATTAATAACTCATATACAGTAGTTTACAACATAAGAACATAAGAAAGTTTAGAAACGAGGAGGCCATTTGGCCCATCTTGCTCGTTTGGTTGTTAATAGCTTATTGATCCCGAATCTCATCAAGCATCTTCTTGAAGGATCCCAGGGTGTCAGCTTCAACAACCTTACTGGGGAGTTGGTTCCAGACCCTCACAATTCTCTGTGTAAAAAGTGCCTCCTATTTTCTGTTCTGAAAGCCCTTTATCTAATCTCCATTTGTGACCCTTGGTCCTTGTTTCTTTTTTCAGGTCAAAAAAGTCCCCTGGGTCAACATTGTCAATAGCTTTTAGGATTTTGAATGCTTGAATCAGATCACTGCGTAGTCTTCTTTGTTCAAGACTGAATAGATTCTTTTAGCCTGTCTGCATACAACATGCCTTTTAAACCCGGGATAATTCTGGTTGCTCTTCTTTGCACTCTTTCTAGAGCAGCAATCTTCCTTTTTGTAACGAGATGACCAGAAATGAACACAATATTCTAGGTGTGGTCTTACTAATGCATTGTAAAGTTTTAACATTACTTCCCTTGATATAAATTCAACAAGACATTTCAGAGTCAACTCCTTTTTCATAGATTCATTCTTCAATTTCAGTATCTCCCATATGATATTTATAATGCACATTTTTATTGCCTCGTGCAGTACTTTACACTTTTCTCTATTAAATGTCATTTGCCATGTGTCTGCCCAGTTCTGAATGCTGTCTAGATCATTTTGAATGACCTTTGCTGCTGCAACAGTGTTTGCCACTCCTCCTATTTTTGTGTCGTCTGCAAATTTAACACGTTTGCTTACCATACCACAATCTAAATCATTAATGTAGATTAGGAATAGCAGAGGACCTAATACTGATCCCTGTGGTACACCACTGGTTACCTTGTTTCATTTTGAGGTTTCTCCTCTAATCAGTACTTTCTGTTTTCTACATGTTAACCACTCCCTAATCCATGTGCATGCATTTCCTTGAATCCCTACTGCGTTCAGTTTGAGAATTAATCTTTTAAGAGGGACTGTGTCAAAAGCTTTCTGGAAATCTAAATAAACCATGTCGTATGCTTTGCAATTATCCATTGTCGATGTTGCATCCTCAAAAAAATTAAGCAGGTTAGTCAGACACGATCTCCCTTTCCTAAAACCATGCTGACTGTCTCCCAGGATATTGTTACCATATAGGTAATTTTCCATTTTGGATCTTATTATAGTTTTCATAAGTTTACATATAATGGAAGTCAGGCTTATTGGTCTGTAGTTACCTGGCTGGGTTTTGTCTCCCTTTTTGTGGATCCGTATTATTTGTCGAGCAGCGTCACTCACATTAATAATAATAGTTTACAGCACCGTCTCTCACATTAATAACTCATTTAGTTTACATATAGACTTTTGAACTGACTGTGCTTTTTAAATGTAAACCTGTTGAAACAAGGAATCGGTAAAAGAAAAAAATATGTAAACGTACCTGTTGTCAGCAAAAGGCATTTATCTGCCTTGTAGGGTAAACGCTCTAAAGGAATGAAGACAGATTAATTGTTGGGATACAAAGTTCAGATGTGCTATCAGTGTCATAAAATAAGTAAATACCTGAACCGGAACAAATGCAATGGTTTGTTTGTTCTTGCGAGGTTTCCATTGCAGAGCCAACAGAACACAATGGGCACCATTTTGACCCTACCCTTACCTCACGAGTGCATCGTTTTATTCACTGTTGCAAAGAAACTGGTGAGGCTGAAGTACATCCACTGCTGACTGGATTAAAACAACAGTTTGATGACATCAATATGGCAACTAGTAGAAAACCTTGCATGAGGCGGAAGGCAAGACTGTAAAAGAGTTACTGCTGTCAGGAAGAACGGAGTTACATTCAGATTTTATTACATCCACTTTAAGAAAGAGCATAGGCAGGATTTGAGTCCAAAATGTTGGGGGTCATGGTACTGTTACAACGTTCCCTCAGTCTGGAAGAAAGAAGGTCCTTTCACCAAGAACAAGTAGAAGAATTGTGAGGAAGGTTAATAACAATCAGAGATTGACTGCCAAAGATATTGAAAGTGAATTGGCTGCAGGTGGGAC